>JAESUZ010002593.1:0-417364 GCA_017311185.1 Proteles cristata cristata
CAGGACCGGGGGGGACATATGTCCTCAGGCGGATCGGGGGACATAAGGTCCTCAGGCAGGACCGGGGGGACATATGTCCTAAGGGACACAGGGGGGACATATGTCCTCGTGGCAGCACCAGGGGGACATATGTCCTAAGGCGGGACCAGGGGGGACATATGTCCTCAGGCAGGACCAGGGGGGACATATGTCCTCAGGCGGGACCAGGGGGGACATATGTCCTCAGGCGGGACCACGGGGGACATATGTCCTAAGGCGGGACCGGTGGGGACATATGTCCTCAGGCAGGACCAGGGGGGACATATGTCCTAAGGCGGGACCAGGGGGGACACATGGACAGCCGCCAGCGGCCACACATGAGGCACCGGTAGCAGCATGTAGATGGGGTGCAGGCCTGGGCGTGGGGAGCTTGGCCGTGTAGACAGGGCGCGGGCAGGTCAGCCAGGACACACTGCTGGTGTGGAGGAAGGCGGGCATCGCTGGGGAGAGGGCTCCGCCGCAGACTTTCCGCCACGAGTGTTATGAACATTCAAATGATTACCTACTGTTACACCATTATTATAATCAAAGTACTAGATTTTTCACAGGAAAGCTACCAGGGAACATTGATGCTGCACAAGATGGCTTCCCGTTCGTCTACCACTGACGGCTGGATCGATGCTGCACCATCACACTGTGCGCTCCCTGAGGACAAGACTCCGTCTGTTTGTCACTAACGATGTTTTCTACGTGCTTTACTAGACAGTTCATACTTATTAAATTGAATCTTAGAGGAGGAAGCCCAACAGAAGTTCAAGATTTTTATCATTTTTTGCCAAAAGTTACATTTTCAAATATGTTGTGTCCCTGTGATTCCTATTTTTGCGTTAGAAACGACTGTTTGGTACAAGTTGTTTCACCTCGAAGTTTGGATGTCTCACATAGGAGATACAGTCTACTTCTGCTGACCTTATACTAAAGAGAGAAATGACTTGGAGACTGGAGTCACAGTTGGGAATATCAGTTTTAGACTCAGATAAACACCAAAAATTAATAAAATACCTTAATTTGCAGCTTTGCTTCTGGCAGTCGGCCTTTCCACGAAGCTACGAATTTCAGGCTATCTATGGAACAGCCCATTGCCCTAGAGAAGTAAAGCGTCGCATGTCAGAAAGAAATAATCCTCAAGAATTAAAATACAAAAAGTATTGGAAAAGAGATGGCTCCCTATTTATTTATAATTGAAATATCTACAACATGCAAGTTATGAGCGTTCTTAAACAAGGTGCAATATCTTAGGCTTTGAACTAAGTTGGTGAGTTTAACTGGTGACGCCAACCCCCTCTTCAAGGCAGTACGAGTCCCTGAAACATGCTGCCTCCCTTTATGTTTACAGTCTCTGTTTTGACAGAGATACAGGCCAGTGGTAAGGGTTTCATAAATGTTTGTTAGCTGAGCTGAAATGTTGGCATTTACTCAGGATCCTGATGCCCGACAAACTCAAACCCTCCAGGTAGTCAACAACTACATTTGGTTCAGTTTATTTTTCCACGTATCTTTTATATCACATTCTAACTTATTAAAAAAATCAGTTTACATATGACACCATTATCCAAGTGTGTTATAAAACAGAGCTGATCTTAGTGATCAAATCCCGCCCCCACCAGGAAGCCTAGTCGCACTCTCCGACAGAATGTTCTGCACCAATGAAAACATTTCTGTGCGGTGCGAAGCAGCCACTGGGCACCGCGATGTAGCTGGTGTGGCTGACACATGACAGGTGCAGTTTTACGTGATGCTGACCCCTTCTAACTATAAATAGCTTGGTCACACCTCCACCTGCTACATCAGACAAGGCATGTCCAGATCAATCATCAACATTTAAAAAATTAAATTCCATCTTTTTCAATTCTAATAAAAAGCATCATAATTAAAAGCATTCCTTTTTAAAGTCAAAGTTAACTGTGTTAAGAAATGTTGAGTATTAGGAAATAACATGACTCCCTTAATTCAATAATCAGTTTATTTCTTGATGGTGAAGGAAATGTCCTCACGGACAGGAAGTGGAGACCTCCCCTTACCGTGCGGTTTCCTGGCGAAGAGCGTTGAGAAACGTGTCCGGGTGGAAGAGTTCTGATAGGTCAAGTGTCTCAGAGAGAAGAGCCTGATTCTCAGCTCTCTCTACCCAGGTCTAGAGGGGAAGAATAAGATACAAACTCACTTAAAAACTCTGTAAACTCTAAAGACAAATCTATTAACTTTTCTGCAAAAGTCACATTAAATGAGAAAGTTATGCCATTTCAAATCGCTTTGAAATAGAGTCTGGAAAAAGACTCCTACTTTACACTGTGAGGTCTATCATACTTATTTTGACATAATATATCATCCCTCATAAAAAAAGCTTCCTTGCACAACCTTTTGCTGGCAAAAGTCCACTCACAGTGATGAGTCTGTAAGATGAAAATTAACGTAACAGCCAACATTACAGCGCCGGCTGGCGCCTCGCCTGGTGCTGGGTGGCTGCCTCCAGTGCACTCAGCTCATCAATGGAGCACCGGCTCTGGGCCTGGAATCCTCAGAGCCCCCGAGCCCTGGGAATGCAGACTGAGCCGGGGTTCACCTGTACATCTGACTGCAAATTTGCTCCCTCGCTGAATCAAGCATTATAGGGGAGGGTAACTTCCAAGAAGAAAGGATTCTTTGTTAAAAGGTGTTTTTGAACAGACTTTTCTTCTTATCTGGCATTTTATAAATCCACCTATACTCCTTTTGATGAAATACACATCACCATCAAGTATAGAATAAAAAATTACCATTTGGAACAAATAACAAAAACAACAAAGTCTTGTGCAACACTTACTCTATGCTTTCCATGTATTAGTCAGTGTTATGCTGACTGCAGCCCTGGAAGTCAGTGTGGTACTCATCACACAGACAAGTGTGGAAATGGAGGTACAGGAGATAAACTCGAGAGCCTTAAGTGCTCGGTTTCTCTGCAATATTCCCCACAGGTGCTCAAGTGCCTTCAGAGAACTTACTAGCAACTACTGAAGCAGTCTGTGATCGCGGCTGTTGCACAGAAATGGTACCATGGTATGTGGGTTCAAGTTGCAGAACTGCCATTTACTCAGTAATCCACTTTGTATGATTTATCAACAGTCTAGCAAAAACTATATTTATTTAATTTCTTATTGTACACAAAAGCTGTGTTTCATGTACTGTAACAGTGTGTTACCCACCCAAGCATGGACATCTGTCAGCCACGGGTGGAACAGGAGAAATTAAACACTCCATTAACACTTTAACACACCTGAATAGTCCTTCACCCTATAGCAAAAATGTTCCTATGTCCCTACTGTCTTTTGAAAATATGCTTATTTAAAAAGCAGAAACAAACTACAAGAGAGCTCTTTAATAGACTACAATGGTTTCCTCTTGGATATTATCCTTTAAAACAGTAACACTTCCTACAGTACCTATTTTCAATCAAGTATATTTAAATTATTATTTTGTTTACTCCATATGAAACATTTTTATTATCTCTGCCTTCTATTTTCACTAGATAAACATAGCTAATGAATTATGCTTGCATGGTTTTTTATTATAAGTAGTATTTAATGCATATATATTTCAAATTAATACTGTCTTTAATTTCTTAAAATTAAATTTTAATTCAAAATTTTGAGAGGAGTTCTCACCAGTAACAGATGCACATATGTTCAAATTAATTAAAAATTAAAGTGTGGCTGATAATCAGCTTTTGCTTCAACCCTGAATTAATAAAATTAATAAAGATAGGAAAAGCTTCTAGAGCAAAAATGTTTTCATTAGTCCATAAGTGGGGAGGGATCATTTTTGTCTGGTAAACTTAAGGTAGACTAAAACAAAGGCATATTTGATAAGATAGAGTTTAAATAACAAAGATTCTTTAATAGGTATATTGTCTTTGAACAGAAACTGCACAGTGAAGGACACAGTGAAGCACATCTAAAAAACTGCACTTAAACCCACACACGGATGTTTACAGCAGCTTTACTCTTAACTGTCAACACTGGGAAGGTCCCAGGACGTGCTTCAGCAGGTGGGTGGAGAAATAACCTGCGGAGCATCAAACCACGGGATATGCCTCAGCACTAAGCAGCAAGAAGCCATCAAGACATGGAAAGACATGAGGATTCTTAAATGCACATGACTGAGTTAAAGAAACCAATCAGAAAAGGTGACATTACTATATGATTCCAATAATATATCCACCTTCTGGAAAAAGTGAACTTATGGAGACAACAAACCGGGCAGTGGTTAGCCGGGCTGGGGGAGGAGAGGATGATCGGGTGAGGTGGGGGATTTTCAGGACAGTGAAAATAGCCTGTAAGATGCAGTAATGATGGATATGTATCATTATGTATCTGTCCAAACCCATACACTGCAAAATACCAAGAGCAAATCTGAAGGTAGACTGGATGCTGGGTGATTATAATGTCTCAATGTAGGCTCATCCTCTGTGTAAAAAAAAAAAAAAAAAAAAATTAAAAAAAAGAGAGAAAAAGAAGAAAAAGAGGAAGAGGAAGAAGAAGAAGAAAAAAGCTTCCTTCTGGTGAGTGATGTTGATAACGGGGAGGCTATACATGTGTGCTAGCAGAGGGTATATAGGAAATGTCTGTACCTTTCTCTCAATTTTCTTATAAACCTACAACTTTTAAAACAGTAATGGCTGCTTTACGTATTTATGTATGTCTGTATTTTTTAGAGAGTGTGTGCGTCCACATCTGAGTGGGAGGGGGCAAAGGGAGAGGCAGAGAATCCCAAGTAGGCTCCATGCCCAGTGTGGAGCCCAACGAGGGGCTCAGTCTCACCACCGTGAGATCATGACCTGAGCCGAAATTGAGAGTCAGACACTTAACCACTTGAGCTACCCAGGTGCTCCAGTAAAGGCTATTTTAAAATCATTTAAACTCACTTTTAAGAACAGAAATAAAGACGTAAGTAGCATAACCTTTAATGAGCAGCAATATGCATATATGGATTGGGCTTTCACTAAAGTTGTGTTAGTTGAAAAATATTTCTCAGTGTTTTTCTTTCCCCTTGGCTTTTGGCCACTTTCTTTTTAAAGGATTTAATTTGGGACTGAACGTAACATCTAGGCCTCTCTTATGATTATGAAACTATATATCTCTAATTTTTCAAATGATATATAATAAAAGTAATTATGGAGATAAACAAAAAAACGTTGGGCAAGTTTTTTAACACTGTGTGTACACACACATACACACACACACACACACACAATTAGAATTACAGGTCAAAACTGGAATGATCCACAGTGATCATTTAGTTTAGTTCCCTGATTAGCATACAAATAAAATGGTATTTTCCCAGGCAATATTGGACAGTTTTAAAATACTGCAATATTTGGGGCACCTGAGTGGCTCAGTCGGTTGAGCAGTCGACTTCAGCTGAGGTCATGATGTCAAAGTTTGTGAGTTTGAGCCCCGTGTCAGGCTCTATGCTGACAGCTCAGAGCCTGGAGCCTGCTTTGGATTCTATGTCTCCCTCTCTCTCTGCCCCTCCCCTACTTATGCTCTATGTCTGTCTCTCAAAAATAAAATAAATAAACATTAAAAAATATAATAAAATACTGTAATATTTTTATCAAAAAATATGCTAGTGATAGAAGCAGAACTTGTGAATTCAAATGACATTCATTCACTCATTTAGAAGCATTTACTGCAAGGGGCGCCTGGGTGGCTCAGTCAGTTAAACGTCTGACTTCGGCCCAGGTCATGATCTCACGGTTCGTGGGTTTGAGCCCCACATCGGGCTCTGTGCTGTCAGCCAGCTCAGAGCCTGTAGCCTGCTTCAGATTCTGTCTCCCTCTCTCTCTGACCCTCCGTGCTCACACTGTCTCTCTCTCTCTCAGTCTCTCTCTCTCTGCCTCTCTCTCTCTCTCTCTCTCACACACACACACACACACACACACACACAAATGAATAAAACATTAAAAATTAAAAAAAAAAGAAGCATTTACTGCAAGGAGCTATTATCTTGTTAGAGGAGATAAAAAACATACAAATGACTGATAAAAAGTATTAAGTGGAGACAGTCCAAAAAGATGCTGACTTTACTTCTTCCCATAGACACACAATATCTGCATGCATCTACAGAGTAATTCCTCCTGAAGACGGGCTGAGAACCTGATGAAAAGCTTCTGTACAATAAACAAAAAAGAGACGATACAGAGAAGGGCAGAAGACATGGGAAACAAGGTAATGATGGGGGGAACGTCATTCCCAACGTGAAGATCTGCAGTGTGGAGAGTTATCACTGAGGGGCCTGCCCTTAGAATTGCCAACTCGGAGACAGAGAAAGAAAACAGTGGTTTAAAGAGCAACCACACTAATAAGGAAAGAAGACATTCTCAACATAATAAAGGTCATATATGGCAGACCCACAACTAACATCATACTCAACGGTGAAAAGCTGGAAGCTTTTCTTCTAAGATCACAAACAAAACAAGGATGTCCACTCTCCCCACTTTAATGCAACACAGTACTAAAAGTCCCAGACACAGCAATTAGGCAAGAAAATGAAATAAAAGGTATCCGAATTGGAATCGAAGACTTAAAACTGTCACTATTTGCAGATGACACGATGCTGTATATAAGAAACCCTGAAGATGGCACCAAAAAAACTATCAGAACTATAAATGAATTAAGTAAAGTCACAGGATGCAAAACTAACACCTAGAAATTTGTTTCATTTTTATACTTAATAATTAATTCCAAGAGAAATGAAAAAAACAATCCCATTTGTAATTATATCTAAAAGACTAAAATACCTAAAAATAAATGTAACCAAGGAAGTAATATACCTGTATTCTGAAAAATGAGAGCTATGATAGAAACTAATGATAACACAAATAAATGGAAAGATATACCATGTTCATGGGTTAGAAGAATATTGTTAAAAATGTCCATGCTACCCAAAGCCCTCTACGGATTCAATCCCTATCATAATACCAATAGTATTTTTCACAGAACTATAACAAAGAATCCTAAAATTTGTATAGAACCATTAAAGACACCAAATAGCTAAAGCAATCCTGAGAAAAAAGAACAAAGCTGGAGTTAACATAATCCCACATTTCAAAATATACACCAAAGTTATAGTAATCAAAGCAGTATGGTACTGGCACAAAAATAAACACAATCATCAATGGAAGAGAATAAAAAGCCCAGTAATAAACATGTTTATATAGTCAATTCATGGACAAAGTAGGCAATAATATACAATGCAGAAAAGACGGTCTCCTCAAGAAATGGTGCTGGGGAAACTAGACAGATACATGCAAAAGAACAAAACTGCACCACTTTCTTATACCATATTTGAAAATACATTAGTAATGTATTAAAGATTCAAATTTAAGAGCTGAAACCACAAAAATTCCCAGAAGGAAATAGGTAGGAAGCTCTTAGCAATGTTTTTTTCAGACCAGTCACCTCAAAGTCAACAAGAGCTAAAATAAAGAAATGAAATTACATAAAATTAAAAAGTTTTAGCACAGTAAAGGAAACCATTAGCAAAACACAAAGTCAACCTACCGAATGAGAGACCTATGCAAATCACAGTTGAAGGGTAACCCCTTTTGTTAACACACACTTATGAAATATATAATGTACTGCATACAAAAACATGAAAGGTAAGATTATTTTTAATCTTACATAAATTGTGAAATTAAGATAAGATTTTGGTCTGAAAGAATAGCAGGATAAGAAATGAGAATGCTCAAAGTTTGGTAGTATTGAATATGGACACAATTTTGGTAGGAGTATATACTGATACAGTATTTCTTTAAAGAAATGATGAAATGTGCCAGAACTCCAAAAATATTCAAGGCAGTTGACTTGATGATTCCTTTTCTCAAAATGCTAATTAAAGAAACAGTGAAGAGGTGTACCTGGGTGGCTCAGGAAGTTAAGTGTCTGACTCTTCTGATTTCAGCTCAAGTCATGATCTCATGGTTAGTGGGCTCAAACCCTGTGTTGGGCTCTGTATGGACAGTGTGGAGCCAGTGTGGGGTTCTCTCTCCCTCTCTCTCTTTCTCGAACTAAATAAACTTAAAAAAAAACAATGAAGAGACTATTATACATGGCTTGCTAATTTGAAATTATTTGTAATATTGAAAAATTGTAAGAGTAATAAACATAATAAAAACTAGATAATTCAATTGTGGTAAGCCAATACAATAAAAAATTTCGTAGCAATAAAAATTGGTATTTGAAAGTATTTAATGACATTAAAAATATTCATGACCTAATGTATTTATTAGAAAGCAAAAATATATACATAGTATGAACCTAATTATGTGAAAATATTATTTAAGTATATAAAAAATACTGAAGAATGTGTATGAAAATATATCATTTTAGTTGGGCCTGGCTTATAGCCTACTAACAAATATCTTCTTTTACATATAACAGCAATTAGTATAAAAAGAAATACATTAATAAACACATGCCATTTTATTTTGTTTTTATGTACCATGTTTCTTAGAAAAAGTGTTTAAGGTAAATAAATATTGTAGGCAATCACAAGAATGTACAATAGGGAAAGACGCCTATTCAACAAGCAGCGCTGGGACACTGGACAGCTACATGTAAAAGAATGAACCTGGGCCACTTTCTTACACCAAACACAAAAATAAACTCAAAATGGATGAAAGACCTAAATGTAACACAAAAACCATCTAATATCCTGTAGAGAGCACAGAGAGCAATTTCTCTGACACCTGCCATGGCAACTTTTTTCTAGAGGAAAACAAAAGTAAAAACAAAGTACTGGAACTACATCAAACTGAAAAGTTTCTGCAGAGAAAAGGAAACCATCAACAAAACAAAAAGGCAACCTATTGAATGGGAAATGGTTATTTGCAAATGATCTATCTGATAAGGGGTTGATATCCAGAATATATGAAGAACTTATACAACTCAACAACAACAAAATAATCCAATTAAAAAATGCTCAGAGAATCTCAAAAGACATTTCTTCAAAGACAACATGCAGATGGCTAACAGATGCATGAAAAAATGCTCAACATCAGTCATCATCAGGGAAATACAAACCAAAACCACAATGAGATACCACCTCACACCTGTCTGAACGGTTAAAATCAAAATGAAAAGAAATAACAAGTGTCACTGAGGATGTGGAGAAAAAGGAACCCTCATGTACTGTTGCAGGGAATATAAACTGGTACAACCATTCTGGAAAACAGTGTGGAGATTCCTCAAAAAATGAAAAATAGAACTACCATTATTGAGTATTTACCCAAAGAAAATGAAAATACTAATTCAGAGGGATACATGCACACCTATGTTTATTGTAACATTATCTATAATAGCCAAGATGTGGTTGTAACCTAAGTTTGCATCAATAGATAAATGGATAAAGATGTATGTGTACACACACACACACACACACACACACACACACACACACACACAAATATTACTCAGCCATAAAAAGGATGAGATTTTTGGCATTTGCAACAGCATGAATGGACCTAGAGGGTATTAGGTTGAACGAAGTAAGTCAGAATGAAAAAGACAAATGCCACATGATTCTACTCATAAATCAAATATAAAGAAAACAAACACATGAATACACAAACAAAAAGCAGAGTAAGACCTACAAATACATAAAATTGACTGCTGCCAGAGGTGTGAGGGGATGGGCAAATTGGGAGAAGGGGAGAGGAAGGTATAGGCCTCCAGTGATGGACTGTGTAAGTCACGGGAGGAAAAGGCAAAGCTGAGAGAATACAGTTCAGGATATTGCAACAAGGATGTAGGACAGATGGTAGCCACATGGTGCATAACATATAAGTGTGTCAAATCACTATGTGATCAGAAAGCATATTTGTGTGGCTTAAATCCTTTCAGATTACTGGAGACTAGTTTGATCTATGATCTACCTTACTAATTGTTCTGTATTCGAAAAGACTATATATTCTACTGTGATTAGATGTAATGTTCCATATCAATTAAAATACTGTTCAAGTCTTTGATAACTTTAGTGATTTTCTGAATTAAATAATAATTATTCAATTATTGAGAGCAATATTCTGTCATCTCCAACTTTAATGATGGATGTACCTATTTGTGCATTTCTATCAGTTCTTGCTGCATGTATTTTGAAAATCTATTAGAAATGGATGTTTACCATTGTTATGTTCTTTTGATAATTTGATCACTTTAGCATAAAATAACCTTCATTATTTCCTTTTATATTCTTTGCTATGAAACTTATTTTGCCTGATATAAGACAGCTACATGTTTTTGTTGTTGTTTGGGTTTTTTTTTCTTTGACCAGTGTGATCATGGTATAGCTTTTCTACCATTTTACTGTTAATCTATTTGTGTCTTTATATTTAAAGGGCAATGCCTTGATGCCATATAGCAATCATATTTGAATTTTCTTTTTTTCATTCTGATGATTTTTGTTTTTTAGTTGGTGACTTTGAATATATGTCTGTTTATAATAAGGATACTTAATAATTTATTTTATTATTTAGAGAAAAATGAGCTTATAAACCACGTCTTATATAAGAAAATTTTAGAGTTCAAAACTGAGAAAAAGAGAATTCAATGAGTAAAATTATGGTTTCAATTTGTTTTTAGATGAACCTTAAAATAATGTTTTTAAGTGAAAGACCAAAAATCAGAAAATTTATTTTTCTTTTATCATAATCATGCCTTGTCAGGATCATAATTTTTAATTACAAATATTCTAGTCATATGCGATGACTATATAATTTCTAAACATAATAATTACCATGTGTGAGGAATATTTGATAAACATAAAATTCAGTGTGACTTGGTTTATGAATAATGCCCTTGGCTCACTGATTATGTGGTTGAAATTAAGGCAATTATATTCTTTAAATGGATTAATTTAGAGAAAAAACTGGATAAAACAGTTCTCTTTTGATAACTAAATGCCATATTTGGGCCTTCATGAACTGTTAAATCAAGTATGTCTGATGCATGCATTAAAAATAACGACGTCCTGCACCTCCACGGAGAACCCAGCAGCCCTGCGTGTGGGGCTCCTCGGGTGCAGTCTCAGCACAGCATCAACCCGCTCCGGCCACGCTGACTGGGCCCGTTCCTCCTGCTTCTCTCCCAGATTCTGCACGTGCCGGCTTGTCCGCCTAGACTCTTCCGTGGCACACTCATGGTTTCATGGTTTGTGTCTCACTCCACTCAAGCCTCGGTTCACATATCCCCTCCTAAGAGAGGCCTCACCTGAGCACACAGCACCACCCTCTCGGACCCACTCACTTTCCAGCCCCCTTAACTGACACCAATATTCTTCAGAGCATCCTAATATTAGTTAGAAATAAAGATCAGTTCAGATGTAGTATCTGGCTAAGATCTATTATTTGCCTTCACTTTCTGGTAAGCCCAATAAGTTGAAGCCCAATAAGCTTCCTTACATCCCAGGAATTCCTGACATCCCAGAAATGAACATCAATATTTGTAAAGCACAGATGTTATGAATCTAATCAGCGTAACAATGTTATTAGTGCCAACCAACCATGACATTTAGATTTAATTTAGTTTATTTACTATCATCTATAGATTAGGCATTTTATATGCCACTTGGAGTGAAAATAATCTCTTATCTGCTCTACAGGTTGAAATTCTTGGTCTAAAGTATAAACACATACTTGTAAAATAAGAATTTAAAAATAACGACTGTGTAACTGTTTATATTATGGGAAGAAATTAATAAGTCTGTAATTCAGTAAGGAGAGAAACAGGACGATAACAAATCTTAAGAGAGATTGCAACAGCTAAATAAGCATAAGGAATGTTTGAAGCATTTTAGGAAAAAATATTAATAAAAATTTAACTAATACAATGTATGATATACCTGTTAGGCTATGTGAAACCCAAATCTTTATAAAACTGTTTGACATAGTTCCACTTGCAACATTAAATAAAACACTGAAGAAAAAAAATTTAATTCTAAGTGAGTTAGTTCTCTTTAAGAATGAGTCCTTCAGGAGGAGGTTCTAGCTGGGGTTACTTCCCTCGCTGGGGAGAGGAGAAACGACAGTGGCCGTCAACTGTGCCACCTTAAAGTTTCTCAAGGAGGAAAAACATGTGGTCTTGAATATCTAACACAAGTCAACTTCAATTGAAACATGAAAACAAGAAAGAAAAAGAGGTAATTAGATATACCAAATATTTTTTCACTTAATAAGATTTCAATACAAAAAACATTTAAAAAATACTTAGGAACAATGTCCTAATGAGGTTTTAAAAAACACATGGAGATTGAAAAAAAGCTTTGTAAGTCATTAGTACAGATTAGCATTTTCAGGACACGACTACACAAGTTTTTAGGGTTACTTAAGGTGTGGGTGGTTACCTTCAAGGTTCTACCTAAACACAGTATGACTGAAACGCTTTCCTGACCTGTCTGTACTGCGCACAGAGGAGTCAGCGTTACTGGTAGTACCAGTGCAGAGTCCACGCCTACGCTGTGCGCAACCACAATTAGATGGGCATGCACCGTGTGCCATTATAATTGGACGGGCAAGCGGCCTGTGCAACATTTAGATGAGCATGGGTCATGTGCAAAAATAATGACATGAGAGTGAGCCGTGTGCAACAATTAAATGGGCGTGTGCCATGCACAACCCCAAACAGCTGGGCGTGTGTCGTGTGCAAACCCGGCCTGGCAGGTGCGTACAAGCCAGCGTCCTTCAAAGCGAGGCAGGCGCACTCACACTGGAGCCAGCCCCTGTTGCCCTCTCCCGCCCCACGGGAGTTCGGGGCTGCGGAGAGCTGAGCACAGCACAGCACAGCACAGCGACCCGGGCAGGAGGCGCAGCCAGGACCCTACCGTCGGGCCGCCGCCGCCACCACGGACCATGGGACAGATACGGACGGCTGTCACCGGGTCCCGACGTCCCAAGTTCTGCTCGCAGCCCCCTGGAGTGGTTTCCGGCGGGACAGGCTCCCACTGCAGCAGCGTGGCCACGGGGCTCGTGCGCAGGGGTGGGCTCGTGCGCAGGGGTGGGCTCGTGCGCAGGGGTGGGCTCGTGCCAGCTACAGCTTCCCCTCCCTGCGGCCGCGTGGCCCCTGCCGACCCACAAGTCTGGGCCACGCGGACGGACTGTGGGTTCTGAGCATGCGCACTCCAGGACAACCCGCCCCCACGTGGCCCCAGGCGGTTCTGTCCTCATTATAACATCCTTTGCATTGCGGTGTCCTGCCCCCTTCCCAGGTGGGCGCTCCTGGGAAAACGGCGGACCGGAGCATGTGCAAAGGTGGGCGGGGCTGTGACAATGACCAGGTGTAAGGAAAAGACCACCAAGACCCCGACACGTCGGGTCGGCGCACCGCCACAGAGTTACAGGACGCAGACGACACCCTGTGGTTGTCTTGCTACACAATAGCCTGGGCTCCAGCGGTTGTGACCCAAGTCTTGAGATGCCGAGGGAAGTCCTGACCCGTATGGGGACCCAGGTTGCTGACCTTACGAACACTCGCTGCGTACTCGCAGGGGGACAGTTTATCTGCTAACGCCACATTCGTCCCTTTAAACATTCTCTGCAGGTGTGCTGCTGGCAACATCCACTCATTATGCCAGTCCAGCGAGCTACTGAGGTTGGTATGCATGTGAAAAGAGTGAGATGCAGACAAAAATTCAGGGAAGACTTTGTTATCTTGAAAGCCAATTAGGTAGCTATACTGTCACATTTCTAGAACCAAGGTATATCTTGTGCACAAATAGCACAGTTTACTGGATTGCTTCTATAAAACTGGAGATCATCGTAGACCACAGACTGACACCATTCCAGATGTGCCAGCTAGCTGAGTGCAGGCAGAAGTTGTTAGCTGACATGTTGAGAGACTACTGTCCCTGTACAAAATTTAACTCCTAAAATCTTATGATACCACCTGCTGTAGTAATAGCTCTATTTTACTGGGAATATTTCAGTTATACACCCTAAGTTCATTCTAGGATCATGGTAACAGATTCCAGTTGGTTGCATATTAATCTTACATCTTAGAGTTTGGGCCAAAATGTATTTTTCCCATGAATTCTAATAGTTATTTGTTTTTTTAATCTACTTTCTTCCCCCTAAATTAGAGATTCTTGCTGATCTCTAATTCATGGTTCCCTCACTATTGTGTGTTTTCTGCACTTTGAATAGTGGTGGCATAAAATATAAGCTCAGCAAATACTCACTGACTAACTGGCTGAACATATGTATAAATTTAAAAAGTCCAAAAGTACCCTTCTGGCTAAGTATAGTATATAAAAATAGGGATGCTACCTTTTCATAGTAAATTGCTTGAGAAAGTAGGAATAGAAGGAACTTATTCAACATCATAAAAGCCATTTATGAAAAGCCCACAGCTAGTATCATCCTCAACGGGGAAAAACTGAGAGCTTCCCCCTGAGATCAGGAACACGACAGGGATGCCCACTCTCACCACTGTTGTTTAACATAGCGCTGGAAGTCCTCGCGTTAGCCATCAGACAGCAATAGGAAATCAAAGGCATCAGAATTGGCAAAGAAGTAGTCTAACTTTACTTTTTGCAGATGACATGATACTCTACATGAAAAACCCAACAGACTCCACTAGAAGCCTACTAGAACTGATCCATTAATTCAGTGGGGTCGCAGCATACAAAAATCAATATACAGAAATCAGTTGCATCTTTATACACCAACAATGAAGCAACAGAAAAAGAAATCAAGAAACTGATTCCATTCACAACTGCACAAAAAAATGATGAAATATCTAGGAATAAACCTAACCAAAGATATAAGAGATCTGTATGATGAAAACTACAGAAAACTTATGAAGGAAATTGAAAGAGACACAAAGAAATGGAAAAACATTCCATGCTCATGGATCGGAGGAAAAATATTGTTAAAATGTCATTACTACCCAAAGCAATCTACACATCCAATGCAATTCCAATCAAAATTGCACCAGCAGTCTTCTCAAAGCGAGAACAAACAATCCCTAAAATTTGTATGGAACCACAAAAGACCTCAAATAGCCAAGGTAATATGGAAGAAAACCAAAATGGGAGGCACCACCATCCCAGACTTTAGCCTCTACTACAAAGCTGTCATCATCAAGACAGTATGGTGTTGGCACAAAAACAGACACATAGACCAATGGAATAGAATTGAGAATTCAGAACTGGACCCAAAAGTGTACAGCCAACTCGTCTTTGACAAAGCAGGAAAGAGTATCCAATGGAAAAAAGACAGCCTCTTTAACAGATGGTGCTGGGAGAATCAGACAGTAACATGCAGAAGAATGAAACTAGATCATTTTCTCACACCATGCACAAAAATAAACTCAAAATGGATAAAGGACCTGAACGTGAGACAGAAAACCATCAAAACCCTAGAGGAGAAAGCAGGAAACAACCTCCTTGACCTCCACTGCAGCCATTTCTTACTTGACACATCCCCAAAAGCAAGGGAATCAAGAGCAAAAATGAACTATTGGGACCTCATCAAGATAAAAGCTTCTGCACAGCAAAGGAAACAATCCATAAAACTAATAGGCAACCAACAGAATGTGAAAAGATAGTTGCAAATGACACATCAGATAAAGGGCTAGTATACAAAATCTATAAGGAACTCCCCAAACTCCACACCCAAATTACAAACAATCCAGTGAAGAAATGGGCAGAAGATATGAACAGACACTTCTCCAAAGAGGACATCCCGATGGCCAACAGACACATGAAATGATGCTCAGGATCCCTCTTCATCAGGGAAATACAAATCAAAACCACACTGAGATACCACCTCACACCAGCCAGAGTGGCTAAAATGAACAAATCAGGAGACTATAGTTAATGGTGAGGATGTGGAAAAACAGGCACCCTCCTACACTTTCGGTGAGGATGCATACTGGTGCAGCCACTCTAGGAAACAGTGTGGAGGTTCCTCAAAAAATTTAACACTAGAACTCCCCTAGGACGCAGCAATAGCACTGCTAGGAATTTACCCAAGGGATACGGTGGTGCTGAGGCATAGGGGCACATGTACCCCAATGTTCACTGCAGCATTTCAACAATAGCCAAATCATGGAAAGAGCCTAAGTGTCCATCAACTGGCAAATGTATCAAGAAGATGTGGTTTCTCTACACAATGGAATACTACATGGCAATGAGAAAGAATGAAATCTGGCCATTCATTGCAATGTGGATGGAGCTCGAGGGTGTTATGCTATGTGAAATAAGTCAGGCAGAGAAGGGCAGATACCATATATTTTCACTCATATGTGGAACAGGAGAAACTAACAGAGAGCCACAGGGAAGGGAAAGGGAAAAAAAATAGGTAAGGAGGGGAAGGGAGGCAAATGGTAAGAGACTCTTAAATACTGAGAATAAACTGAGGGTTGACTGAGTGGGAGAGAGGGGGAAATGGGTGATGGGCAGGGAGGAGGGCACTTGTTTGGATGAGCAATGGGTGTTATATGGAAACCAGCTTGACAATAATCTAAAAACATAAATAAGTAAAAATAAAAATAGGGATGCTGGAAGTATTAGATCTCATACAGATTATTTTAAAAATTTGGTTTATATGCCTTTCTAAGAGTAATTGTACTGAGTGCCTACTCCATGTAAAACACTATACTAAAGACTGTGGGTTACTAAAAGGAATTAGCAAAATAAAGAGTTTTCTTTATCAGGAACGCAAAGTAGTGGAGAACCTTCCACTATAGACTAAGATACCTTAGAAGACAAATGAAAATGTAAAAACATAATTTTAATAAGATTGTTTTTAATGCTAGAATCTCAAGAGAAAATAAAGTTAAGTCTTCAAATGTCAGATTGCAGAGTACAAAATTAAACTCTAACACTTACTGGGCAGATTTAGATAGAAGCTAAATTTCATAAATATGTCACAGATGATACAGAATACATGTTGGGAGATAAATCACAATGATTAGGAAACATGAAAGAGATTTGTGTCAGTTTACCTGAGAATAACCCTAAATGTGATCGAATCATTCGTTTATTATCAAAATATTGAAAAACCTATTTGTGCAGGCCAGTGGTCTACATGGCTGGACACAGCAGTCCACAGACAAAAATCTCTGCCCGTATGAAGCTTCCATTTAGTGGAGGAATACGAAGAAAATTAACTCAATGAAATGTACAGAGTATTAGCTGGAGATACAGCCTGTGGAGGAAGATACACAGGATCCAGAATGACTGGAACAAGCTAGCTGAGGGAGCAACAGAAGAGGAAATCAGAGAGATAATGAGCCTGACCGTCACTGGTCAGTTCATGTAAGGATCTCATTACTCCGGATGAGATAAGAAGTCAGGAAGGCATTTCCAAGAGAGAAGGGCTGGCCTCTAATCGATGCTCCAACCAGAACGTCCGACTGCCTGGGTGAGAACACGCAGAGGGGGACAGGTGTCAAAGCGGTCCGGTCAGGTGGTTAGGTGACAGCCCCATTGACAATGGCACATTCAGGGTAGGAGCAGGGAGAGTGGTGGCTCTGAATCTATTTCCAGTGCAGAGGTGAGATCACTTCTGTGGTAGGACTGATGGACAGTGCGAGAGGTGAGAGGTTAACAAGGCTTCCGATGTCCCCAGAAGGAGAAAGTTGTTTGCTTTCATAGGAATGACTGTTTGTAGGGAGGCCAACATGAAAAAGTTTCAAGGGGGAGAGTGACAATTTTCTAAGAATGCTGCTGATAGGTTACAGAATCATCAAAAACCGGGGCGTGTTTCTACAGAACAGGCACCTTAGTGTGAGTTCTGTACTGCATAATTTCTGAAAACTTTTAACTATTCTTGAAATTGGGCTTTTATTTTTCCCATCTTTAAAATGGAAATATTATTCCCCTCCTCACATGTTGAAAGTATTACCAGGTTCCCTGCAGAGCACATCCATGTCTGACTGGCAGTATGTGCTCAGTTCTGACAAATGTTCATTTTCTCTTTTTGTCTTGCATTAGATCATTTTTAAAGTCTGAATATATGAAGTGCTGCAGTGAACAGCAAAGTGACCTGAGGCTCACATTTTATAGCCAGGAAAATGAGAAGAGTTATTTAGATGAAGCCAGAAAATGTACAATAAGACACATTTCTGGATCCAGAAATGCCAGTCGGACTCCTGAGACAAGAGTCAACACACGGCTAGCACATGGCGCCCAGCGCGGGGCTTGCCCAGAATGAACCCAGGCCACCGCAGGAGGAGACGGCACCCAGGGGCTCTTGGTGGCAGTATTCTGCTATTTCTCTAATACTTTACTTGTTTATGTAGATAGTTGTTTAGCTTGCTGTTGTTTAGTGGTTTGGATTTTCTGAACAAACCTCAAGGAGAGTTTAAATAACATACTGACTGGTATTTATTACTTTATTTATTGCTTGCATCTCCCCAGACTCCAAAGTTGCTAAGAGTCGATGTAAACAAGATTCTAACGTAAGAAGGAAGGAGGCCAACTTTGGCAGGACGTGAGCATGTCAGCCAGGGCTTGAGTTAGGCCAAACAAGCCAACAGGTGGGTGGTGTTGACACAGTCAGTATCAACTATGAAACACAAGGAACATAAGCAGGAACTCATTCCTAAGAGCCGAACGGGAGAGCCTGGCACTGTCACGTGACAGTCTGGGGTTGGTTCGCAGTAGGACTGTGGTATGTGGACACAGTCAGGAGCCCCGGAGGCGTGTGTAGGGCACAGGGTCTGGGCACTGGAGAGGAAGGTCTGTATGTCCTACACATCCTTGGACAGAATCAACTCACGAGCTGGGCTGGAACAAAGACTGCACGTGTAGAGTCAAAGGGATCCAAGTGTGAGGAGCTGAGAACAGGAAGACGGAGAAACAGAGGCAAATGCCGGCACCAGAGGGTGTGTGAACTGGGAAGAATATTTTGTAACTTACAACGGCCAACACAGAAGAATCAGAATACACCAGGCGGACATGTGGCAAGGGTATTCGGCAAGCCGAGGGGAACCAGAGGGGAGAAATCAGGAATCAAAGAACCTCTGCAATGTGATTTCTGAAGCAAAGGCAGAAAAAACTGAAGCCAGAAAAATAATCCTAGGATCCCAACAGGAAATAACCTATCTCGCCCTTTCAACGATTCGCTCACGTACTCAGCGGACAGAATGTCCGCCTCAGAAGCACGGGAGGGGCGCGTGCGGCTGGGGGGCCCGGGTGGAGGCCCGAGAACGAACGCCGCGCTGCCTGTCTGAAGACCGCTGCCAGCAGAGGCGACCCTCGGCGCGCACTCACCCTCTGGGGCCCGCGGGACGAGTCCCCAGGGAAGCCCCGCTGGGCCCCTCCCGCGCATGCGCACGCGCGGTGTGCGACCGCCCCCCCACCGCCCCTGCGCGCGCACCCCCCCAGCCTCCCCGCTCCGTCGCCCCGCCCCTACCACGCCCGGGGCGGGGCCCGGGGGCGGGCACTTCCGGCGGGTTGGCTGCGGGGGGCCTGGCGGCGGGGCGCGACGCGGCGTGTCTGGCGCCTGCCACTGTGCAGGCGCGGCCTCGGACGACGCGGCGACAGGATCCGTTCTGCGAAGTGAACGGACTAAGAAACGCAGACGGCGTCGGGCCGGCATGGAGCAGCTGTTCCCCGAACTTCGGGCGGACTCCGGACGACGGACTGAACACCCTCCTCAGTCTCCCCTGCCCGCACACGACCCCCGTGGTGACAGGCCGCGCCACGCCCGTGGCAGCCCGTTCCGTTTCCCCGTATTCTGTGCCTCCCGGGGGAGGCCTCTGGCGTGTGGAACCGGCTGGCGCGGAGCTCAAGCTGCTGGGCACCTGTCTGAATCCCGGAACGCTGCCGCCGCGGCGGGCGCTCTCCCGGCCTCACCCCTCCCCACACTGCCCGGGCTGCCCTCCTGGGCTCCGGGAGCTCCGAAGGCGCAGATGGAGCCTCGGGGTCCGAGCGCACCCTCGAGGACTGGAAGGCGAATCCCAAAACACACACTGCAGGTTTCCTGGCGAAGGGATTTATGACGACAACACGTAACACAGGAAAGCAGACCAAGTGAGAAGCCGTATCCCTCAGGGAAGGCGGCGATGATGAGAGCAGCACACCCCGGTTACAAGGGCGGGTGGGCTACGGTCAAATACCAGAGCGATCCTGAGGCTCAGGAGGCTGCGTCATTACAGTTAAGGGCAAAGGACTATAGAACTTCTAAGAAACTGTAACAGCGAAAATGACCCCGGAAAAGTCTTCAGTTGTGATGACAGGGATTCAGTGTACTTATAATCATGCCAGGAAAATTATAATAATTCATGTAAAAATTTTTAATTGTTAAATTTAATGTCAACAATATATCATTATATGTGCATAACATAATTGAGTGTATTTACACATATAGTGTAATACAGTCTGCCATTTCCAGCAAATAAAAACAGGTGCTGCCTGGGGGCACCTTAAAGGAGCCCCATTTATAGACGGGCACAGAGCACCAAGGGAAGCAAAGACTAAGATGGAACAGTAACCTTCCCCTGGAGGAAGCTAGAAAGACAGAACAACAACAAAGTCAAGGACACAGGTCTAGAGACAGACCTTCAACGGCACAAGGTCAGACTGCTTCTAATCAGAACAAAGATGAGCAGGGCAGGTTCAGACCAACCTGTGGGTGGGAGAGAAGGTCTGCCTTCTCAGGAGATCATTCCATAGCTTGAATGTTCTCTGCAAAGTAAGAAGGAAGGTATTCAGCTAAGGGAAAAAGGGTGGGGGGGTGACTAGTTTTCAGGAAAGGAGTGCAGGTAATTCAGGGTTGAAACAGATGGTGGGACACAGGGCAGCGCCCAGGGCCTGTCCCACACTGGGGACTGTGTGTGAAATGTTGCTCGCAGAGCTCAGCAGCCGGTGTGTGGACAGAATTTTCAGGAAGGAAGACACATGAGGAATAGTGAGTTAGGACACCGAAGATTCCGGAAAGAGAATGGTCAGAGTTATGTGCCACGGATGTGAGGCTGAGTCGGAAGGTTCAGCAAAGAGAGCACCAAGTGGGAAGAGTCCAGAGAGTCTAATAAGTTGGTGGGAAACTGCAGCGTGCCGGTGGTCCCACAGTGACCAGTGTGGAGCGGTAACGGGTGATGACAGGGCTGGCGGTGTGGATGGACGTGTGCTCTGAGACATCACGTCCCTCCCGTGAGTGCAGGGCCGTGTGACGCAGCTGCAGCGAGCACGGGACGAGGCAGAGGGTGACAGAGCACAATACAGAGAAGGGACGCCAACATGCACCAGGGCCACCGCTGGTCCTCTGAAAAGTCAGAGGACCTGTATCCTTCCTTATTCATTGTTTTCCCCCAAGTCAGCCAACTGGGTCACTCTGAGAAAACTTGATTTGAACAAGGGACAAATAGATGCAAGGAGGTCCTGCGGCCAGGGAGACTTGCTCTAAAGTGAGTTAGTCACAGATATGAAGCACTTTCAGCGAGCCACCATATGACCCACATATATTAAAGTGTAGATTTTTTTCTCTAACGTCTCAGAAGTTTTGAAAAGCCACCATAAGCAGAAAGAACATACATACTTTTAAAGTATGCTACATAAACCCAGACGACGGAATGAGAAATGAATACATGGTGCTTCATGTACAGAATCATTCTCACCAGCTACTCGCAAAGAGATGATCTCCACACGCACATCTGTACACCGCGACGGACACCTGTGTCACTGACCCACGGGACCCTTACCTGTATCGCGAGGGCACGAGCCATGAGGCCTCTCAGGTACTGCAGGGGGTCTTCCGGGCCTTCCCACCGGCTCTGCCAGGCCACAGGACACTGCAACGTAAAAACGACCCAGTATTACACACAAAAGACCTTTCAACCTCAGTGTGACGGGGAAAATATTTCGGCACAATCCACATTGTGTGCGTCATGATTTTGTTTTCTTAAAAGATGTCTGTTTTTCTCTGAACTTATCACAAGCAAAATGAATGACACAGAATGAATTAGTTTGTTTCTCTCAAAAGAGATTTTTTAAAGTAAAAACCCTTGCCAGCAGAAGCGTACATCAACAGGCACAGACAGGGCAGCAAGCCCATTCCCCCACAACAGGGTCTGGCACAGAAGGAAGTCCAATCAACTCTGGCAAGTTCACTTTATCAGGGGTCAGGACTGTTTACCAAGTCTTGTCTCCTCCCCACCTTCCTTAAACTACAAATAGAACAAAATATAATAGAAATATCACCCCTAAAACTACGTTGACAAGAGAAGAAATTTTAAAAAGTACTCTAAATTAAAGTTAAATAAGTAAATAAAACCATTCTAAATCAGGTATCTGTTTAACATTGACCTTCTGTGAACTGGTATTCTCCAATAGCGTACCCTTCTTTCCTTTACAATATTCATTAGTTCATGTTCATCACATCACACCTCTTCTGGGAGGGTTTGCTGGACTTTGCAAATGTTACATAAATATCATTCAAACTCTGAACTTGAGCAATAAGGAAAGAAGGTCAATGTAATACCCCAGAACACTGATTATATAGTTGGAAATAACACTGTAGAATGTATCAGCGATGCATGGAACACAAGCATTGTAAGATAACAGGAATTCAGGGGGCAAAAAAGGACCTTAGGAAACATCTGGTTCCATTACATTCCATGTGTAAAGTAAGCCTCCTTAGGAATGTGCCAGAAGAATGCCAGAACTGTGCTCTGAAGGTGTGGGGAGTTTAACATGACCCCAAATCCTTCGACACGTCTCCCACTGGGACTTGACCTGGGCGCTGCGGTCCTCAAACGAGGATCCCATGACCACCATGGCAGAAACGCTGTACAGTTTCAGGACCAGGCCTCAAGAGATCGGTTGCTTGTATTTCCTGTCTTTTCAGACTTTTCAGCTTGCAAGCCATCCACCATTTGTGAAGCCCAATTTTTTGAGAGGCCCATGTGGACGTGGGCTGAGGTTTCCGGCTCCCAGCAGCACAGACTTGCCAGATGTGTGACCAAGCTGTGTGGAGCAGACAAGCTTTCTTCACCAAGCCCTACCCACATTTCAGGTTTCTAAGCTTAAAATAAATAAATTTTTAAAGTGATGCTTTAACCCAGTAGATTTTGGTGGAATGTGTATATGGCAAGATGACTAATGCAGATTTCGGTACCTTCCCACAGAGAGTGAGGTCTGTGTCCCCTCCTCTTGAGGATGAGCTCAGTGGAATGTTGACCGACAGAACAAGGCAGAAGTGATGCTGTGTCGTAGTTTTCAGGTCTAGGCCATTACAAACGAGAACCTTCATCTTCTGTTTCGTGGGGTGTATCATCTTAGAACCAAGATGTAATGCTGTAACAGAGCGAAGCAGCCCGTATGGAGAGGCCCACGTAGAGACGCCCATATGAAGAGTAACTGGCCTCTCTCGCCATCGTCCTGCTAAGCTCCCTGCCGATCAGCAACGACGCGCCGGCCGTGTGAACGGACACTGTGCAAGAAGACCCTGCAGGTCTAAGCTGGGCTGACTCACTAGTATCACACAGACCAGAGACAAGCCGGTCCAACCAGATCCTGCCAAAACCTTATGTTCATGAGCTAAATATAGGATTCTTCTTGTTTCCAGCCATTAAGTTTCAGGGCCATTTGTTATGTAGCAATAAATAACTGATATACCAGGTTTTCATGTTCTCAGTGTTATAACTTGCTACTGTAGAAAGACAGCTGCTTGTCCTAGCTTATTACATAAACGATATGCGACTGCGAACACCCCCAACAATCCCCAGAAGCTGGCATTCATGCCCTTGTGAAACCCCCTCACCTGGAGGATAAACTGGTTCTAGTGACTGGATTCTGATGGAAGAATACAGTGAGAGGGATGGGATGCCACTTTTGAGATGAGGTTATAACACACTGTGGCTTCTGATCTCTCTCTCTCCCCCATGCTCGCTCTAAGTGAAAAATTTGCAAGGTTGTGAGCCTCCTTAGGGAGATGTCCCTGGACATATGATGAGTCTCCAGTTAGTAGGGTGCAGAGGCCTGCCAACAGCCAGGCCGTTAGTGCCTCTGGCAGCTGTGACAATCACAACCCCTGACAGCACCTGACTGTAGAGATGCAGGAGGCCTGAGAAAGGGGACTTGCTAAGTCACATCAAGACCTGTAGAGACTGTGACACAATACCTTCTGTTCGTTATGCTACTCAGTTTTAAGGTAATTTGCTGTGTAGCAACCGATGACTGAAAGAGTGAGCAACCGATGACAAGAATGAGTGTCAGGGTATTACATTCCATTAATGTTTAAGTCCTTATTGTTCGTCAACTCAGCACCTCCCTACAGAGTGTATACGACGCTAATCTGAGAACATATGCAGGATGGACAGGAATATTTAGGAAGCTTTTCCAAGAACAAAAGATCTGGTAGGCACCATTTCTCCCCTCCACACGGACATTCCCACTAGTGGGAATGAGTGAGAACACTATCCACCTGGCGTGCTAACACTGTACCTCCCACACTGTGCTCTCTGACAGATATGCGCCAGCCAACCTGCCCTCGCGTGAGTCCATCTGCGACACTGGCACAAACAGGACATCATAACAGCAGCGCTGACAAGGGCCAGTGACACTCCTAAGTGACTGCTGCCCTGGGGAGAAGGAAAGATAACCACACACACCAGTGTGACTACGGCCTCAGCAGTGGGCTGGGGGCAGACATCTGGGTGAACTGCAGACCCACCTCCAATGAAATCTTGGGGGACAACACGGGCCAAGTGCCCTGTACTTCGGCGCTACCGCAGCTCTGGAAAACATCTGGTCTGACCGAACACAAGCCAAAGGTGGCCCCGGACTGGTCCACTAACAACACACCGACCACACTCTGGCCACAGTAGGCAGAGAGCCTCTGCAGATGACGGGACGGAAGGCAAAGGGATCTCAGCCACAAAAGGACACACCTGACACATGGGGGAGACACCTCTGAAGGACACCCCAGGTCCTCTTCTTCATAAAGACACGAGTTTCAGTAGCAAGAGACATAGTCAACTTTCCTAACACACAGAAACAGACACAGAGAGACAAAATGAGGAGAGGAATACATCCCAAATGAAAGAACAGGGCAAAATCATGGAAAGACACCTAAAGTAAAGGGCAATAATATGCCTGATAGAGAACTTAAAGTCATGCACAAAGAGATGCTTTTCCAAAGAAGACATCCAGATGGCCAAGAGACACATGAAAAAAAATGCTCAACATCATTCATCATCAGGAAAATCAAATACAAATCAAAACCAAAACCACACTGAGATACAACCTCACACCTGTCAGAATGGCTAACATTAATAACTCAGACATTGACAGATGTTGGTAAGGATATGGAGAAAGAGTATCTCTTTTGGACAACTAGTGGGAATGGAAACTGGTGCAGCCACTCTGGAAAACAGTATGAAGGATCCTCAAAAAACAGAACTATCCTATGACCCAGCAATTGCACTACTAGGTTTTTATCCAAAGGATACAGGTGTGCTGTTTCGAAGGGGCACTTGCACCCCAATGTTTATAGCAGCGCTATTGACAATAGCCACAGATGGAAAGAATCCAGATGCCCACTGATGGATGAATGGATAAAAAAGATGTGGTATATAAATACAATGGAGTATTAGCTGGCAATCAAAAAGAATGAATCTTGCCATTTGCAACTACGTGGATAAAACTAGAGGCTATTAAGCTAAGCATAAGAGAAAGACAAATATCATATGACTACACTCATGAGGAATTTAAGATACGAAACAGACGAACATAGAGAAGGGAAGCAAAAATAATATAAAAACAGGGAAGGGGACAAAACATAAGAGACTCTTAAATAGAAAGAACAGAGGGTTGCTGGAGGGGTTGTGGGAGGGGGGATGGGCTAAATGGATGAGGGGCATTAAGGAATCTACTCCCAAAATCATTGCTGCACTATATGCTAAGTAACCTGGATGTATAAAAAAAAATAAATAATAATTAAAAAAAAGAACATACCTATCAATAATTACTTTACTGTAAATGGAATCACATCCCAATAAAAAGACATAGGGTGACAGAATGGATAAGAAAGCAAGACCCATCTATATGCAGCCTAAAGAAATTCCTTTTAGATGTAAAAACTCATGTAGATTTGAAGTGTGGGGATGGAAAATCATTTTTCATACAAATGGAAGAGAAAGGGAAGCTGGGGTAGCAATACTTAAATTAGACAAAATACCCTTTAAAACAAAGACTGTAGGGGGCCCCTGGGTGGGCGCAGGTGGTTAAGTGTCTGACTTGATTTCGGCTCAGATCATTTGTGGGTTCAAGCCCCATGTCAAGCACTGTACTAACAGTGTGGAGCCTGCTTGGGATTCTCTCTCTGTCTGCTCTTGCATGTTCTCTCTCCTCTCTTTCTGTCTCTCTCTCAAATAAATAAACTTTAAAAAGGACACTATCCAACAAGAAGATACAAGAATTGCAAATATTTATGCACCCAACATGAAAGCACCCAAATAAACCAACTATAAACAAGCATAATCAAAGTAATCAATGCTAACATAACCCAAATTCATTCTATGAAGCCAGCCTAAAACACACAAAGACATTACAAAAGAAAAGAAAAAGGCCTGTATCACTGATGAATACAGATATAAAAATTAACAGTAAAATATTAGCAAGCCAAATTCAGCAATACATTAAAATAGCCACTCACCAAGATCAAAGTGGAATTATTCCCAGAATGCAAGGATGGTTTAATATCCACAAGTCAATCAACTTCACTTTCTAATTCTAAAACACTCACATTACACCTTAAAAATACTATGTACCCATGTAGTTACTTCTCCATTTCCCTATTAACAGAGGATGATTTTTAATTTATTAGCCTTCTGCAATGGCTTTTAATGACATTTTGCAGTTTTCATTGCACAAGTCTTGCTCTTTTTTCTTAATTTATTCCCCTGTATTTACTCTTCAATACTATCGTAAGTGGAGTGGCTTTCCTAATTTCATTGTGGACACTCTAAATGCTAAAAACTCGCATTCACTGGTACTATATAGAAATGCAACTGACTTCTATATATTGATATTCTTATTGAAATTTTAGTTTTCATTTTCCTAATGATTAACAATACCAAGCATTTTTCATGTGTTTGTCATCTATGGATCTTTTTATTTTTTAATTAAGTATAGTTAGTACAAAGTTTTATCTTAGTTGCATGTGTACAATATAATTCAACAATTCTACACATTACTCAGTTCTGATCTAGATTAAGTGTACTCTTAATTCCCTTTATCACTCCCATCACCTCTCCCCTAGCAACCACCATTTTGTTTTCTGTATTTAGAGACTTTTTGATTGTCTCATTTTTCCTATGCTTATTTTGTCTCCTGAATTGCACACATGAGTGAAATCATACAGTATTTCTTTTTCTCTTATTTCATTAGCACTGTGCCCTATGGGTTCATCCATGTTGCTGCAAATGGCAGGATTCAATCCTTTTTTATGAGTGAATAATATTCCATTATATACATATACACACTCATGCACACACCATAGCCTCATTATCAATTAATCTGGATACATGTGGATGAAGCATCCACATTCTTACACCAAAAATAAACTGAAAAATGATTAAATATGTAAATGTGTGACATAAAACCATAACAATCCTAGAAGAAAACAAATAGTAATTTCTTTGACATCATAGAAAACACTTTTCTAGATATGCTCCTCAGGCAAGGGAAACAAAAGCGAAATTAAACTATTTGGACTACACCAAAATAAAAAGCTTTTTACACAGAAAGGAAATAATCAACAAAAGGAAAAGGGATCACGCTGAATAGAAGATATTTATGAATACTCTATCTGATAAGGGGTTAATGTCTAAAATATATAAAGAATTTCTACAACTCTACACACACACACACACACACACACACACACTCCAATTTAAAAATGGATAGACGTTTTTCCAAAGATGGCCAAAAGACACATGGAAAGACGCTCAACATCACATCATCAGGAAAATGCAAATCAAAAACACAATGAAGTATCACCTCACACCTGTCAGAATGGCAACAATCAAATACTCAATAAATAATGAAATAAAAAAAATCAAGTGTCACCATGGATGTAAAGAAAAAGGAATCTCTTGCACTGCTGGTGGAAATGTAAAATGGTGCAGCCACTGTGGTAAACTGTGGATATTCCTCAAAAAATGAAAAATAGGAATAACATATGATCCAGTAATCCCACTACTGGTTATTTACCCAAATAAAATGAAAACAAGAATTTGAAAAGATATATGTGCAGATCCCTATGTTTATTGCATTATTTACAAAAGCCAAGATACAGAAGCAGCCCAAGTGTCTGCCCATACATAAAGGAAATGAGGTATATGGATACCGTCTTGTTAAAGTGTCTATTCAAGTATTTTTTCAAATTTGGAATGCTTGTCTTCTCAGTATTAGTTGTACTTCAAAACATTTCTAGATACATGTTCCTTTGTTGAGCATGTGTCTAGCTAATCTTTCTCCTGTCTGTGGCTTACATTTTATATTCAAAACAGTATAATCAATTTGGGGGTAATTTTTATGTGCTTGGAGATATAGGTATAGGTTTTTAACTAGGTATTTTTTTGGCTTTAGCTCTTCATTTGTTCTAGTACTATTAAAGAAATTTTCTTTTTCTCTCTTTTAGTTGCCTTAGTATACTTGGTGAAAATAATTGATCATACATCTGTGGGTCTTTCCTTGGACTCTATTACATTCCATTGAGGTATACATCTGTTTTTATACCAGCATCATAGTGCTTTGATTCTATCTTCAGAGCAGTTTTTGAAATCATGCTGAGTAAGATCTTCCATTTTATTCTTTTCCAAAATTACTTAGAGTATATTAAGTCTTTTGTATTTTTGTAAAAAAAGAAAAAAATAGAGGCAAAATTTTGGTCACTACAAAAAAAATTCTGTAGTGGTTTCCATTGGGGTTGTTTTGAACTTCTCAATTTGGGAAGAATTAACATCTTAACAACACTGGGCCTCCGGAATCATGAACACAGTACATCTTTCCATTTATGTGGCTCTACTTTTGCTCATAAAAGCTTTGTGGTTTTCAATGTATACGAACTTGTTATGCATTTTTCATCAATTTCACCCTGAAATTGCAAGTAGCTCTCTTAATTTCAACTTTCAACAGTATGCTTCCAGAATATGTATCACTTTAACGTACTTATCCTGTATGCCACAATGTTGCTAAACTTAAATGTTCTTATTAGCTCTGGAACTTGTTTGTAGATTCTGTAAGACACTGAAAATAGATGACCATATGCTCTGCAAATAAAGACAGGTTTCCTATCTCTTTTCCAGCTTTATCTCTTTTTTTTTTTTAACTTGTCATGCTAGCTATAGCCTTCAGCACAATGCTGAATACAAGTAGTGAGAGTCGATCTTGATGTCTTATTCCTAGTGTTAAGAGGAGAGAATTCAGTCCTTTGCTATTTTGTTAGCCATGGCTCTTTCATGGATGTCTTTTCTCTGGTTGAGAAGGTCCATTAATCCTGATTTGCTGAAAATTTTTATACTGAATAGTTGCTGACTTTTGACTAATGCCCTTTCTGTGCCTATTGAGATAATTATGTAATTTCTTATTAGTCTACTAAAGTAACACTGATTTCTTTAAATTCAACCTAACTTGTGTTCTTAGAGTAAATCCCACTTAGTCAGAATGCATTATCCATTTTTATATTTTGTTGAATTCAATTTGCTAATATCTTGTTAAGGTTTGGGTCTATGTTCAAGGAGAAAGTTAATCTACAGATTTCTTCTATTATGACACCTCTGTTAGCTTTTGCAATTAGGCCATGCTAGTCTCAGAGGGTATAGGCAAGTATTCCCGCCTCTTCTATTTCGAAAAATTTACTCAGAGTTGGTATTATTTCTTAAGTATTTATTCGATTTCATCAGTGAATTCTAGCAGCTCTCTTTGTGGGAGGTTTAATAAAAATTCAACTTCTTTAATAGATAGAGAGTATAGGTTGTTTCTCCTTGAACGAGATTTGGTAGTGTGAATCTTGCAAGAAATTTGTAAATTTCATCTCAGTTGTTAAATTTATGCACATAAAGTTGTTAAAAAATATTCTATTATCCTTTTAATGTCTGTAGAAACTGTAGTGATGTCCCTCTCTTATTCCGGATACTGGTAACTTATGACTTCTTTATTTCACCTTTGTTTTGAACTACTTAAGTAAAGGTTCTATTTCCATCTTATGTCCTATATAGGCTCATTATGCATACCTCTGTTTTATTTTTATTTGTTGCTTTGGGATTTATAGTACCCATATATATATTTTTAATTTGCATCCAAGTTAGTTAGCAAATTATAATGTTTTCAGGAGTAGAATCCAGTGATTCATCCCCTACATATATCAGCCAGTGCTCATCCCAACAAATGTCTTCTTTAATGTCCCTTGTCCATTTAGCCCATGCCCCCACCTTCAACCCTTCCAGCAACCCTCTGTTTGTTCTCTACATATGAGTCTCTTATGTTTTGTACCCTCCTTGTTTTTAGATTATTTTTGCTTCCCTTCCCTTATGTTCATCTGTCTGATTTCTTACATTCCACGTATGAGTAAAGTCATATATTTGTCTTCCTCTAACTGAACTTAGAATACACTCTAGTCTGCATCCATATTCATTAGGGAAATTGATCTGTAGTTCACCTTTTTAGTGGGGTCTACATCTTGCTTTGGAATCAACATAATGCTAGCCTCATAGAATTGCTTTAGAAGTTTTCCTTCCATTTCTAGTTTCTGGAACAGCGTCAAAAAGAAGGTGTTAACTCTTCTTTAAATATTTGGTAGAATTCCCCTGGAAAGCCATCAGACCCTGGATTCTTGTTTTTTGGGAGATTTTTGACTACTAATTCAATTCTTTACTGATTATGGCTCTATTCACATTTTCTATTTCTTGTTTCAGTTTTGTAGTTTATATGTTTCTGCTAATTTGTCCATTTCTTCCATGTTGCCAATTATATTGGCATATAATTGGTCATAATAATCTCTTATTATTGTTTGTATTTCAGGAGTGTTGGTTGTGATCACTCCTCTTTCATTCTTGATTTTATTTATTTGGGTCCTTTCCTTTTTCTTTTTGATCAAACTAGTTAGAGGTTTACCAATTTTGTTAATTCTTTCAAAGAACTAGTTCCTGGTTACAGTGATCTGTTTTCATATATATGTGTGTGTATGTATGTATGTATGTATATATATGTGTGTGTGTGTATGTGTATATATATATTTTTTTTCGCTTTTTTTTTTTTTTTTTGGTGGAGGAGTGTCGACAGCATTGATTTCTGTTCTAATCTGTTTATTTACATCTTCTGCTGGTTTTGGGTTTTATTTGTTGTTCTTTCTCCTGCTATTTAGGGTGTAAGGTTAGGTGGTGCATCTGAGACCTTTTTTCCCTTTGTAGGACAGCCTAGATTGCTATATACTTTCCTCTTATGACCACCTTTGCTGCATATCAGAGGTTTTGGGCTGTGGTGTTACCATTTTCAATTGTTTCCATGTACTTTAAAATTTTTTCTTTAACTTCCTGGTTAACCCATGCATTCTTTAGTAGGATGTTCTTTAATCTTCAAGTATTTGTTTTTTCCTTGTGGCTGATTTTGAGTTTTATAGTGTTGTGCTCTGAAAATAAGCATGGTATGATCTCAATCTTTTTGTACTTGTTGAGGGCTGATTTGTATCCCAGTATGTGATCTATTCTGGAGTTCCACACGCACTTGAGAAGAATATGTTCCTTGAGAACACTTGAGAAACAGTGTTCCACTGCTTTAGGATGAAATGTTCTGAATATATATGTTAAGTCCAATTCGTCCAGTGTGTCAAAGACACTGTTTTGTTGTTGATTTTCTGCTTAGATGATCTGTCCCTTACTGTAAGTGGGGGACTGAAGTCCCCTACTATGATGGTATTATTGTCAATGAGTTTCTTTAGGTTTTTAATTAACTGATTTATATATTTGGGTGCTCACACATTTGGAGCATAAATGTTTACAATTGTTAGATCTTGGTGGACAGACCCCTTAATTATGATATAATGCCCTTTTTCATCTCGTTACAGTCTTTATTTTAAAATCTACATTGTCAGATATAAGTATGACTACTCCAGCTTTCCTTTGGTGACAATTAGCATGACAGATGGTTCTCCATCCCCTTACTTTCAATGTGAAGGTGTCTTTAGGTCTAAAGTCAGTGTCTTGTAGGGGGGCCTGGGTGGCTTAGTCGGTTAAGCGTCCGACTTTCGCTTAGGTCATGATCTCGCGGTTCGTGGGTTTGAGCCCCGCGTCAGGCTCTGTGCTGACTGCCAGCACAGAGCCTGGAGCCTGTTTCGGAGTCTGTGTCTCCCTCTCTCTCTGACCCTGCCCTGCTCACGCTGTCTCTCTCTCTCCTAGAAATAAATAAAAATATTAAAAAAAAAAAAAAGTCGGTGTCTTGTAAACAGCACATAGATCTTGTTTTCTTATGAATTCTGTTACCCTATGTCTTTGGATTGGAGCATTTAGTCCATTGATATTTAGAGTGAGTACTGAAAGATGAATTTATTGCCATTATGTTGCCTGTAGCACTGGTGGTGTTCTCTGGTCCTTTCTACTCATTGTTGGTTTTGGATTTTTTTTTTTGTTTCATCTTTTCTCCCCTCAGAGAGTCCCTTTGAAATTTCTTGCAGGGCTAGTTTAATGGTCATGAATTCCTTTAGTTTTTGTTTGTCCGGGGAACTATTTCTCTCTCCATCAATTCTGAATGACAGGCTTGCTGGATAAAGAATTCTTTGCTGCATATTTTTCCAATTCAGTACATTGAATATATCTTGCTAATTGTTTTTGGCCTGCCAAGTCTCTGTGGATAGGTCTGCTGCAAAACTGATCTATCTTCCCTTACAGGTTAAGGACTTTTTTTCCTTTGCTGCTTTCATAATTCATGCCTTCTCTGTGTATTTTGTGAATTTGAGTATAATATGCCTTGTTTGCTGGTCAGTTTGTGTTGAATCTAATGGGAGTTCTCTGTGCTTCCTGGATTTTGATGTGTTTTCCCCAAGTTAGGTAAATTTTCCACTATGAATTGCTCACATAAACCTTCTAACCGTTTTTTTCTCTTCATCTGGGACTCCTATGATTCGAATGTTATTCTTTTTTAATGAGTCACTTTGTTCCCTAACTCTTAGATCATGCTCTTTTGCCTTAGTTTCACTCTTTTTTCCAGCTTCATTATTCCCCATAATTTTGTCTTCTTTATTGTTGATTCATTGCTCTGCTTCATCCATCCTTGCCACCATGGCATCCATTCGAGATTGCAGCTCAGTTACACCATTTTTAATTGCATCTTGACTAGCTTTTACTTCTTTTATCTCTGCCGAAAAGGATTCTAATCTATTTTCAACCTCAGCTAGTATTCTTATGATTCTAAATTCTGCATTCAGACATCTTGCTGATATCTGTGTTGATTAAGTACCTGGCTGTCATTTCTTCCTGTTCTTTCTTTTGGGGTTAATTCCTTCTTTTTGTCATTTTGAAGAAAGAAAAATAATAAAAATTTAAAAATTAAAAACAACACAAAAATAAAATAAAGGAAGCTAAATCCTACATGTATTTTTTTGTCCAGTAGTTGAAGGGAGCATGATAGAATAGAGAAAAAGGGATAGAAAATTTTTAAAAAATGATTAAAAATTAAAAGAAACATATACAATAAAATAGAATAAAATGAAAGTAAAACAAAATTTTACAAAAAATAAAAATATAAAATACATAGTAAAAGAAATTTAAAAGTTTTTTTTTATAAAAACAGGTGTGTGAAATGGCTTATGCTGGTCTAGCTGTATTTCAGGGACGAGGGAAGCTAAGAACTTCCAGGCTGCTCCACCCTCTTGGCCTCTCCCTAGTCACATCTTTAACTTAGTATGGTCTATCTTCAAACAGCATTAAATATTAAGTGATACTAATAAAACTTCAAATAATATTAATAAAACTTCACATATAATATGAAAGTCTCGTAACTCCGTACTTCCATTTCCACTGCTAAATGAATAAAAAAGGACAAGGAAGAATAAACTCTGAAGTTAAAATCTCTGCTAAAAAGAAAAACTATATATTCTTTTATCATGCATAAGGGGGCAATTCCATCCCAGTATTTGATAGGCCTTTGGAGATGAGTATGTGAAGTTCAGTGCTTCCAAAGCAGGTGAGTGCCTATTATTGCCCACAGAATTTAATCCCAACACCTTTTCTTTGGCTTTTTAAATTTTTTAAAAATGTTTTATTTATTTCTAGAGGAGAGAGGAGACAGCGTGAGCAGGGGAGGGCCAGAGAGAGAGGGAGTCACAGAGTGAAACAGGCTCCAGGCTCTGAGCTGGCAGTCAGCACAGAGCCTGACGCGGGGCTCAAACCCACGAACCGCGAGATCATGACCTAAGCGAAAGTCGGACGCTTAACCGACTAAGCCACCCAGGCGCCCCTCTTTGGCTTTTTAAAAGACTGGAAATCTGATCTAAGCTTTATTTTCTAGACTTCACTACATGAATCCCACTGAACTCTGTTCTCTACTGTACAAGTAGTATTCCTCTTTCTGTGTGACTCTCCTCTGACACTCAATTCAACTGTAATACCATACATCTTGCCCTTAGCATGTTGTTGGATTTTAAATGAAAATTGTTTTAATGTTTTATTTATTTCTGAGAGAGAGAGAGAGTGTGAGCAGGGGAGGGTCAGAGAGAGAGGGAGATACAGAATCTGAACAGGCTCCAGGCTCTTAGCTGTCAGCACAGAGCCCAACATGGGGTTTGAACCCACAAACTGTGAGCAGAAGTTGGACACTTAACAGACTGACCACCCAGGCGCTCCTATTGGATTTTAAAGAAATACACTCTCATAAAGATTAAAATTTTGATAAATTTACATCCTTTATACTTACTATGGAGAGTAGACCTGCCCCAGTTCAAGCCCTGACTCAACAACTACTGACGTACGGGTAAGCCGCTGGGTAAGTCACTTCACAGGCTCTGCCTCAGGATACTCACACGAGAATAACAGTAACAGGAGCCCTACTTTATGCTGTTAATGTGGTGATGAATGAGCTAATTAGTGTAAAGTTCTTCAAAGCTCTTACAATCCTATGATTCCTTGAAATGCTAAGAAGCTTTCATGATAGGTAATGCATCTGCTTTAAATTAAAAATAAATTAGATACAACTTATATTATAATATACTACTACAGTATTTTGATTGTGATTGATTCAAGTAGTTCTATTTTTTTATTTATTTTTTTACAAATAGTTTATTGTCAAGTTGGTTTCCATGTAACACCCAGTGCTCATCCCCACAAGTACCCTCCTCCATGCTCATCCCCCCTGTCCTCCCCACACCCATCAGTCCTCAGCTTGTTCTCAGCATTCAAGAGCCTCTTATGGTTTGCCTCTCTCCCTTTTCCCCACTATTTCCCCCCTTCTTCTCCTCCATGGTCCTCCGTTAAGTTCCTCCTAATCCTCCTATACGTGCAAACATATGGTATTTGTCCTTCTCTGATAATACTGCGATTTTTATTATGCAAACGTACACTCATTTTTACAAAGCTGTAAAACAATGAACATGTAATTCTGAGGAGATGCAATCTTTCCCCTATTTCAAATATAGGCTTATGTTTAGTTGTCAGAAAAGTAACTACTAACGCTATCTTTTATGTTCAAACAGACAAGACTTTAGGTCGAGCATCAGGGTTTTCTCTATATTAAGGGTAAACCATGTCAGGGGCTGTGAGAAAACAAAATTCTTTTCTAAATTCCTACAGAACCTTGCAAAATCTTTTCCAGATGCCAGGTTCTGCAGGGTTTAGATTCTCCAAACACTGAAGTAAATCTGTGACAGATGGTCTAATTGTTGTGTTTTTATCCAGATATCTGTAATATGTGGATTTTACTGACATTTAAGATGGTCTAATTATTCAGCAAGAGACAGCTGATTTCCCTTTCTTCTCCTACAAGCACCTTGGTTTTTCCACTGGAGAACCATCCTTCTCTTCTGTGCACTATACACGTTAACAGATGAAGCTGAATCCATCTCCAGCCACTGGGATGGGCGTTCAGGTGAAGCCCTGGCCAATGAGAGCTTTGCAAATCCTGCCCAGAGAATGACGGAGGGACTACACAAGCCAATCAGTTTGGAGTAAAGCTAATCCCAAGATTTTTGCTTGAGTTATCAGGAAAAAGGTTTCCTCTCTGCTGGACTCAGAGCTCAGAGGATATTAAGGTTCAGACTGCTGGGACACCACCACGTACAGAGAACCTGCCCCAAAGTGAAATCAACACACACACACACACACACACACACACACACACACACACACACGTACACACATGTATATACATATCCATCCACACATGCATACATACACATACATATATACATACACCCAACCATCCGCACATATATACACACATGTACATATATATACCCCCCCACACATATATACACACATCCAACCATCCACACATATATAGATACACACATACATATACACACATGCGCACATACCTGCATACATACATACATATACATATGAAATACATATATACACACATACACATATTTGTGCATATATACACGTGTGTGTGTACGCATTCACATATGATGTGACTAGAGAGGGAGATAAATAACACAAGCTAAGATCCTAAAGACAATTTCAAGCGCCTGCATCAAGCTGCCCTCAGGCTGGCTCCTCTGCGATCTTCCATGTACATCAGCTAATAAATTCCTATGGCCTTGGATTTTCTGTTACTACTGACTGTAAGACTTGACAAATGTATACATAATGAAACAGTCACTGTTAATAATGAAATGAAAACGTGTGTCTTTAACTGAGCTTACCTTTTGGTTTAGTAGAGCACTTGCCAGCTTCTGTACTTCTGCACTCAGTAAGGTAGTCCCTCTGATGACTTTGCTGAGAGCAGCAAGAGACTGGTGGACAGTCTGCACCAAGCGAACAGCATTAAACTGCTCCAGGACGATGAAGGACAGTACTGGAGACCCTTGTCGGTCATTAGGAGGAGACACCTTCTGATGGATCAGGTTTGAATTCTAAAAGAACAGTAAGCCACATTATCCTTCTGGAAAGGCAGCAGAGACCATTGACGCCCAACACTTCACAAGCTACTAAGATCCTCTGGGGCCCTGCTCTGTTTGGAAACCCCGTTGTCTCATGGGGGCCACAGGTATTACATCTGGAAGCCCCCAGGAAGGGGGTTCTGCAGCTGGAGGGGCCTAGGGGTGGGAAGTGGTCTGGGGCGGCCGCACTGAGCAGCAGAGGTCCTCGCAGCAGGAAGAGTGGGGGACAGTGGCCCCTGGGAGCCAATGCAGAGAGTGCTGGACAGCCACACTGAAAATATACAAGGAAGAAATCTTGCTTTCAAACAAATGTGAACTGATATTTAATTCAAATATGTATGAGCTAAAATCACCATGAATAAATTACAACATCCATACAGCATAATTTTTGGTGAAACTACTGAGATTACAGTTGTTTGTATCTTTAGTCAGCTGATTATTTTAAGAAAAGCCTTTTTCTAATGACTAAAATACGTTTGAGCAAATTGTGTTCCTTTGAAGAATGGCTTTGATATTTTAAAGTTCATCTTGTCATTAAAAAGCTAAATGTACTCAGAGAAAATTGTTATGTGATTATGGAGCTGCTGGGGAAAAAGGTTATGGGTATTTTAAATCTTAAGTATTAGGCAAGGATTATCTTTTAGATAAGAAAAGCTACCCTAACTGGGTACAATATAGGTGTGAATCCAGGATTTTGTGTTTTAACTGAAATATTTTCTAAGTAGGATCCTATACGAGACTTAAGTAAAACAGGAAGTAGTGTTGTTTTGTTTTTAATAGAGACTTGAGGAAACAGTTCTCTCTCAGAGAGGATTTTTGTCACCCATGGAAATTCTAGCATCGAACAGGCTGGAGGTTAGCAAGTTTCCCCACAAAGGTCCAGAAAGCACACATACCAGGCCTTGTGGACCCTAAGTTCTCTGCCGTAATTACTCAACTACCCTCTTGTGGTGCTAAAGTGGCCACTGACGGCACAGAAGCAAATGGGTGAGGCTGGGTTTTAATAAAACCATTTCCAGAAAATGAAGGCAGACGTGTCCCTTGGGCAGTAGCGTGCCAGGCTCTCCGGGACAGTATCACTGACTCAAGTACTGGTCTACCTGACACCAAGGCCCTTTCCAGGTCTGTGACTCAATGACACTGGTAAGACTGTGGTGTCTGTGCGTTTACTTGCCACGTATCCAACAGTGACCAACAAGTGCACAGAGGTGGTGGGTTTTTCCTGGTCACATGACCATGTCTTTGTCCAAGATACTTTTTCTAGGATAAGGAAGATATTAGAAGAGTCAACACACAATCATTTTAAAAAACAAAAAAAGGAACCAGAAACAGACACAGCAGGTAGGTGGTCCTACAAAAGTTACAGAAAAGGGGGTAAGAGCTTCACCTCCACATGGTACAAAGTTTACTTTTGCCCTCCGGTAATTCTTCACTCTTCTCCAGATAATCATTTCCTGGGGCAGAAGCCACCTTTCCTAAATCTTAGTCCCTATGATTAAGCCCAAACCAAGGCTTACTCAACTCAACTGCAGAAATTAGAGTGTGACTTAGGGCTTTGGCTAATGGGCGCTCCGTTCTCCTGATCACAGACAGGCCCAGGGAGGGCACGCGGCAAATGAGAGAGACCCCAGGGCAGTGCGGATCCCGCTGGGCCTCTGGATAGGAAGCAACGGTTTCTTTCCAGCGGCCGGAACCCAAGAGACCCCAAGGTAGAGAACAGGTGCAGCCATTCAGGGACAACAGGGGTATGGACAGCTCTTTCAGTCACACACACACGTAACACGTACATGCAGTACATATATAAACACATTCCTAACCACACACATGCATGTAACACGTACATGCAGTACACATATAAATACATTCCTAATCAGACACATGCATGTAACACGTACATGCAGTACACACAGAAACACATTCCTAATCAGACACATGCATGTAACACGTACATGCAGTACACACAGAAACACATTCCTAATCAGACACAGGCGTGTAACACGTACATGCAGTACACATAGAAACACATTCCTAATCAGACAAAGGCATGTAACATACATGTGGTACACATAGAAACACATTCCTAATCAGACACATGCATGTAACACATACATGTAATATATAAATGTGTCCCTGATCACATGCATGTAGCACACATACACATTCCTAATCAGACATATGCATGTAACATGTACATGTAGTACACATATAAACACATTCCTAATCACACACACGTAACATGTACATGTAGTACACATATAACACATTCCTAATCAGACACATGCATGTAGCATGTACATGCAGTACACATATAAACACATTCCTAACCACACACACATGTAACACATACATGTAGTACACATATAAATACATTCCTAATCAGACACACGCATGTAACACGTACATGCAGTACACATAGAAACACATTCCTAATCAGACACAGGCATGTAACACGTACATGCAGTACACATAGAAACACATTCCTAATCAGACACAGGCATGTAACACGTACATGCAGTACACATAGAAACACATTCCTAATCAGACACAGGCATGTAACACGTACATGCAGTACACATAGAAACACATTCCTAATCAGACAAAGGCATGTAACATACATGTAGTACACACATAAACACATTCCTAATCAGACACATGCATGTAACACATACGTGTAATATATAAATGTGTCCCTGATCACATACGTGTAGCACACATCCACATTCCTAATCAGACATATGCATGTAACACGTACATGTAGTACACATATAAACACATTCCTAATCAGACACATGCATGTAGCATGTACGTGTAGTACACATATAAACACATTCCTAATCACACACACTGTAATATGTACAGGTAATATATAAATGTGTCCCTGATCACATACATGTAATACACATAAATGCATCCCTAATCAGACACACGCATGTAACATGTACATGTAATGCATAAATATGTCCCTGTTCACGTGCATGTAGTACACATATAGATGCATTCCTAATCAGACACATGCATGTAACATGTACGTGTAAGGCATATATGTACAAACGAATTCCTAATGAGACAGGTCAAAAGTCTGACATTCCTGAAAGAAATTAAGTCTCACCAGAAGTAGATTTCTGACAAGATTGTGGAAGGGAGAGGGGAGGAAGGGGACAAAAATAAAATAGGACTAAGTCCTAAAAGCAAGTTCTAAGGGTGGGAAGATCCCACAGGCCATTTCCCAGGACAGACGGCTGCTCTGTCGTTCTAGTTCACTGAACTCAAAGCCACTTATTCGTCAAACGCAGCTTCGGCAAGCTTGGTAATGACCAATTGGGAATGACCGGGAATGACTATTCCCAGGATAGTGTCGACTTACTGAACGGATCAAAGAAAACCAAACCAGGCACATTTTAAGCCCCTTTCATTTACTTTAGTTACTACTTTAGTTACATTCAGTTTCATTTAGTTTGGTTACAATTAGTATTAATGGAGCAAGCAGAGCTCAACCAGCACAGGTGTGTGCTCATCACCCAACGAACTGTTGAGATCACGCGTGAAGAGCTACAACGCAGGACGCGGCCCTGCTGGGGACAAGGAGAGCAAGCAAAGCCAAGGCTGAAGCAGGGGGTGGGGGCGGGGGTGAGGTATTACTACATCTTCTTAGAAGAAAACTGAGAGAAGCTAGGGAGGGCTAATAATTTAAAAAGGTAGCTTTTGTTTTAAATATAAATTATCGGCTAATTTTACGTGCCTTGAAAATGTCATCGCTTTATGTACAAGCCTGAGGTGTCCACAACAGCACACCCAGCAGCTGTCCCGGGAGGAAGGCACAGCACTGGCAGACGTCACTGGGAACGGCATCTTCCCCTCGTCCTTACCCCTGGGTTCTTTGACATTTTCACATCAGATTGGGTATGTACAAAAGGATGTTAAATTTTGCTTTCAAAAAAAATTTGTCCCACAAAATGGGACATTAAAAGACCATATTTACTCCTGGGAAAGAGGCGATCCGCTTCCTGACCCGCCGGGGAACAACTCTGCACAGGCGGTCTGCTCGGCGACCGGGCGGGGGCGGCCCCGCTGCTCCGCGCGGCTCACAAGGAAAGAGACCTAATGCAGACCACGGTATTTAAGGGCAGGGATGACTGACACCCTAGCGTAGGGACTATGTGCCAGGCCAACAGGAGTCTCCTGTGAAGTTGTCTTGTTACATACTGTTTCAGCAACAAAAAAAGCAGAGAGAGAAGAGTAGATTCCAAACAATGAACAAATGTCACTGGATCTGGAAACGTGTAACTGGCTGAGCTGTCTTTTCTTCCAGGCCCTCCTAAAAATGATGTTTTTTTTTCATGACAATGAAATGCTTTGGTTTGCTTCTGTGTACGACGGACTCTCAGAAAGACAACGGGACAGCACGAGATCTGGGGTGTGTGCAAGCTGTCTGCAAGTCGGAGAAGAGCCAACCATCTACTGTAGAGAGCGAACTGGTTCATGACTTTAAGGCTACACGGAGCACTCGTGTTTCCACAGCCAGGACACAGCCAGTGAGAAACAACAACCCCAACCCTGAATACGTTACTGAGCAGAGAAGGGCGGTCTGCAAAGTGCCATCACTTACAGGACACATACGACTTATTTCGTAACTGCTCAACGTAAGAAATAGAGAATTTCAGCTTCTATTTTCTGCTGTAAACAACTATGTTAAATAAAATACTAAAGCATGTTCTTCAACACACCTGAAAAGCAACCTTGAGACAAAGAAGAATTATTCAAACAATGAAGTGCTAAGTATTCAATTTTCATCTTTATGAACCTCAACCTGAGTGCAAACACAAGGTCTTCTGGATTAGAGATGTCACTGATTAATTACCGCACAGTAAGTAATAAGTGTATCTTACTGTCCTTGTCCCTTGTCCACGGCTATCTTTCCAGGTCAGCCAGAGGCCCCTGGGAGAGGGACACAGGGGACCAGGGGTGGGAGCCTGGTCATGCTCTGCTTCTACAGACTTCCGCTCCCTCCACAGACAGCGTTCTAGGAGATGTAATGGGCCTGAATTCTAACCAACACTCTGCTGTATACATAAAATCTCTCCAGGAGCCAAGGGATCTAAGAGACAACTCAAAGTTGGGCTTTATCCCTTATGACCTGTAAAAACCCAGAGAGAATGCTCTGGTCTCTCCAGCACCTTGGGGCTTAGGAACTGAGTCAGGGTCCAACCCTGGGTCCTTTCTGATCAGCACAATTATCTAGACAAATGGCTACAATGCTAATTCCTATGGTAGGTAAAGTAAGACCTGGGGTTTTAATGGTAATGCTGAGAAATCTAGAAAGAGATAATTTTATGTCCCCGCACTGCAAGTGAGAGGATGATGAGCAAGACCGTGAAGCTCCCCAATCTAGTGAACCTGAGCCTCATGCTCACAGATAAGGGCTGTAAGACCAGGGATAAGGTCCCCTCTCTGGTCAACGGAGAGGACAGAACGATGCCCCTCCCCAAATTGAAATCCTGAATGACCACACTTTCAGTAGAAGAGTGAAATAGAAATAAACTGCCTTCACCTCTGTCCCAAGGACTATTAGGGAAACTACATAGTCAAAATTTGGTAGTAACTGGAGTGGGGAGTGTATATTTAGGACTCTCTCCTCAAAAAATAACTGTCACAATAGGAACATTAATGTTAGTTTGTACGTACTACTTTGGAGGTTCTAAGAAATGTCAAGAGGATAATTTTTCTGTATAGTTCCAGACTAGTGGTATCTCAAAGTATATGAGAGGTGCATGATGCCAACCCAACCCAAACCAAACCCTAAACCTATGTTCTAAACTGACGGGTACAATACGTTTTAATTCTAGGCTACAAATAACTCTTTTATAAGTCAAGTTACCAAAATAATTACAAGTTGTGTTTTAAAAAAATCCAAATAGGGGCGCCTGGGTGGCTTAGTCGGTTAAGCGTCCGACTTTCGCTCGGGTCATGATCTCGCGGTTCGTGGGTTCGAGCCCTGCGTCGGGCTCTGTGCTGACTGCCAGCTCAGAGCCTGGAGCCTGTTTCAGTCTGTGACTCCCTCTCTCTCTGACCCTCCCCTGCTCACGCTGTCTCTCTCTCTCTCTCCTAGAAATAAATAAAACATTAAAAAAAAAAATTAAAAAAAAAAATTAAAAAAATAAAAAAATAAAAAAATCCAAATACTATATAAGTAAATAAGGCACTGCCATCAAGTTACTTTATACAATGTAGACAAGAATCAAATTCACAAAGACTTCAGATATTGGAATAATCACACACAAAACATAAAGCAATTATAAAAAGTGTTTCTAGAACTCACAGAGATTCTTAAGGAAACAACAAGAAGACCTGGGGGAAAAAACAAACTTTTATTTTATTTTTAATTTTTTAAAAATGTTTATTTTGTTGTGTGTGGGGGGGGGACAGAGAGAGAGGGAGACACAGAATTCAAAGCAGGCTCCAGGTTCTGAGCTGTCAGCACACAGCCTGATGCAGGGCTTGAACTCAGGAATTGTGAGATCATGACCTGAGCCGAAGTCAGAGGCTTAATTGAATGAGACACCCAGGCGCCCCAAAATCAAACTTTTAAAAATTAAAAATTATTGGGGCAGCTAGGTGGTGGCTTAGGGAGTTAAACCTCTGACTTCAGCTCAGGTCATGATCTTAGCTGTGAGTTTGAGCCCAGCGTCAGGGTCTGTGCCGTAAGCTGAGAGCCTGGAACCTGCTTTCTATTCTGTCTCCCTCTCTCTGCCTCTCCTCTGCTTGTGTTCTATGTCTCTCTCTGTATCAATAATAAATAAACATCAAAATATTTAACTTAAAAATTATAGAATTAAAATGCAAAACTTCAATACTAGATTAGATTTAGTGGAGTAGAGAGTGAGTCAACTGGAGACAGATGTGTAGAATTTATGAAGAATGTATCACAGAGACACAACGAAACGGGAAACAAGAGAAATGAGACACGTGGTGAGTAAAGAGAAAAAGGCTGGCCAACACCTGATGAAAGTTCCAAAAAGGAAAGCCAATAGTCCCACTGACCTTGCCTGCCTGAGGAACAGCAGCAATCCAAATGCAAAAGCCCATTAAAACTTAAGAAAGATTTCAAAATCAATGAATTAAAGAGGTAAAACAAATCCACACTGAGTCTCAGTAAAACTTAGAAAACCAAGGCAAAGAGATCTTAAAAGCAGTAAGAAAGTAAAGATAAATCAAAGGAACAAAAATGTACTTCCCAGCAGCAATAGCAGAAACCAGAAAAGAGCAGAATTATCTCACTATACCTTCAATATAATGAGAAAGTAACTGTTAATATGGAAAAATAAACAGTTAAAAACAGACGATAGGGGCGCCTGGGTGGCTCAGTTAGTTAAGTGTCCGACTCCGGCTCAGGTCATGATCTCACCACCGGTGGGTTCGAGCCCCGCGTCGGGCTCTGTGCTGACAGCTCTGAGCCCGGGGCCTGCTTGGGATTCTGTCTCCATCTCTCTGGCCCTCCCCTGCTCATGCTCTCTGTCTCTCTCTCTCTCAAAAGTAAATAAACATTAAAAAAAAATTATAAAACCAGAGGGTAAATTAAAGGCATTTTCAGAGAAATAAGAACTCAAAGAGTGTACCACCAAAGGCCTCCTGTGACTTCAGGCAGAAGGGGAGGACACTCACGAGAGACGTCCTGGAGGCAGGAAGGAGCAAAGGACAGTGGACGCAGGGACCTGGCGAGTCAGAACGAGCATGAGGTGGAAACAACAGCCAAGGATGAAACACAGAACCGTAACTCCATACAACGCTGGGGTTGTGTATAATGTCCTCCGCATCTGCAATTCTCTTGCACATAAGCAAATTTATTTTTTTCCTGAAATAATCACTAATACACTCACTAAAAATTTAGAGACTCCACCTCAAACATGAAAGGCCAAATTAATAAAAGATCTTGAATATAGCCATGTTATCAGTACCATGACGGCTTGGTACACTAAGCTTTTACAAAGCCACAAATCTTTAAAGAATCAAGAGCAAAAAAGTTTAATCTATGAAGAGTTCATGTTTTCAAAACTGTTCACATCCATTTTTTATTAGATCGGCACAAGAGTCCTACATTGATGGATTCTACTTGGGAGATGTCTTGGACGCCTTTCTTGTTCTGGAGGATGAAGCGTACCCACTCCAGCCTGGTCCGGCAGAAGAGTTCTGACCCTCCATCTAGGCACTCTGTTCCAATCATTCTTCATGCCTTGCAAGTTAAAATAGCAGACATGCCAGACTCTTCCATCTCTCTGCAACACCAGAACTTTTCTTAATCTAGAGAATTTGTTGCTCATCATTTAACCTTCTGGCTTCCTCTCAGCAGAATTAAGTACCCCTACACCTATGCTCCCCAGAAAACACTGTAATACCTGTATCTGTTGAGTAATGTTATCAAATCTTAATAAATCACAGTATGCAGCATGTAAGAGGTACATCAATAAATACGCGATGAATGAAATTTGAATTAATGAATCAATGCAGAAGAGGTTTACATTCCTTTTTTACACAAGAAAAAGCTAAGATAAAGTCCAGAAGTGATTCAATTAATGTCTTCTAGCTATTTAATTGGGCCAGATTAGGACTTGATGATTCCCTAATAATTACTTTTCATAAAATTATTGTTATTGCTTAGGTAGAATTAATCTTTAAGTTTAGCTAGTAATTAACCATAACCTAAGAGAAATAATGATGAAAAAGTAAAAAAAAAATGTAGTACTAAGTTATTTCATTTGAAACATTTATATGCATACAGCCAACTAATCTTTGACAAAGCAGGAAAGAATATCCAATGGAAAAAAGACAGCCTCTTTAACAGATGGTGCTGGGAGAACTGGACAGCAGCATGCAGAAGAATGAAACTAGATCATTCTCTCACACCATGCACAAAAATAAACTCAAAATGGCTAAAGGACCTGAACGTGAGACAGGAAACTATCAACACCCTAGAGGAGAAAGCAGGAAACAACCTCCCTGACCTCTACTGCAACAACTTCTTACTTGACACATCCCCAAAAGCAAGGGAATCAAGAGCAAAAATAAACGATTGGGACCTCATCAAGATTAAAAGCTTCTGCACAGCAAAGGAAACAACCCACAAAACTAAGAGGCAACCAATGGAATGGGAAAAGATAGTTGCAAACGACATATCAGATAAAGGGTTAATATCCAAAATATATAAGGAACTCACCAAACTCCACATCTGAAAAGCAAACAACCCAGTGAAGAAATGGGCAGAAGATATGAACAGACACTTCTCCAAAGAGGACATCCCGATGGCCAACAGACACAGGAAACGATGCTCAGCGTCCCTCCTCATCAGGGAAATACAAATCAAAACCACACTGAGATACCACCTCACGCCAGTCAGAGTGGCTAAAATGAGCAAATCAGAGAACTCTAGATCCTGGCGAGGATGTGGAGAAACGGGCACCCTCCTACACTGTTGGTGGGAATGTAAACTGGTGCAGCCCCTCTGGAAAACAGTGTGGAGGTTCCTCAGGAAACTAACAACAGAACTCCCCTAGGACCCAGCAATAGCACTGCTAGGAATTTACCCAAGGGACACAGGAATGCTGATGCACAGGAGCACATGTACCCCAATGTTCATAGCAGCACTCTCCACAATAGCTAAAACATGGAAAGAGCCTAAGTGTCCATCAACAGATGAATGGATCAAGAAGATGTGGTTTATCTATACCATGGAATACTACATGGCAATGAGAAACAATGAAATCTGGCCATGTGTAGCAACATGGATGGACCTTGAGGGTGTTATGCTGAGCGAAATAAGTCAGGCAGAGAAGGACAAATATCATATGTTTGCACGTATAGGAGGATTAGGAGGAACTTAACTGAGGACCAAGGGGGAGAAGAAGGGGTGAAATGGTGGGGGAAAGGGAGAGAGGCAAACCATAAGAGGCTCTTGAATGCTGAGAAACAAACTGAGGACTGATGGATGTGGGGGGAGGGGGCGCTTGTGGGGATGAGCACTGGGTGTTATATGGAAACCAATTTGACAATAAACTATTTGTAAAAAAAAAAAAAAACACAACATTTATATGCATAAATTTTAAAACTCTTACAAAATAGAATTCCTATTCCTAAGGGCCATATCTTAATTTGCCTAGTTTAAAATAAGATCTTCATGAGAATCATATGTTAAGTTATAAATCAGTACTTGGGAAGCATGGAGAGGGAAATGAGTCACATGCAGGGACCTTATCTGGCCATTACTGGTGGCTGGCATGGCAAGCAGATCCAAGGAGACGCAAACAGCACTTGGAAAGTCCCTGTACACAAATCTCTAACGGTTTGTTCATACGACACTTAGGTCTGCTTTACTGTGGAAGAGATTTGGCCATGAGGTTGGATATGGAGCCATGTGGTCAAAACATGTTTTCTTTAATAAAATTAATGTGATAATTATATGTTAGGAGAGTCAAATTTGGAGTTTTCTGTTATAATCCATATAAAGGAACATAAGTTTGAATTATGGCAATAAATTCAGGAAGAAAATGGAGGAGATAAACAAAAAATTGTAAATGAATGAAATATGGGCAGTATGAATTTAATATAATGGTAACTTTGAAATAATCTACATTTATCTTACAAAGTCACAATGAAGTTTTAAAAGTTATGCTTGTTTCTGGACAAGACAGCAAACTATCTCCCACCTGAGAATCCTGTCTTCGACAAAATAAGAGAATACTAAACCAGAAGATGGCACACCAAGAATGGGAAACATCCAGGGGCGCCTGGGTGGCTTAGTCGGTTAAGTGTCCGACTTTCGCTTAGGTCATGATCTCGCGGTTGGTGGGTTTGAGCCCCGCGTCGGGCTCTGTGCTGACTACCAGCTCAGAGCCTGGAGCCTGTTTCAGTCTGTGACTCCTCTCTCTCTGACCCTCTCCTGCTCATGCTCTCTCTCTCTCTCTCTCTAGAAAGAAAAGAAAAAAAAAAAAAAAGAATGGGAAACATCTGGAAGACCCTTGTAAATGGCAGGGTATGGTGACCCATGGCTGAAGAAGTTAGGCACCATGGCTGGGGCCAGGCTAGGGAGAATTTTTGGTTGCTGACTTTTAACAGTGCCCTGAATGGATCACTGTCCAACATGTCCCCCCTTCAGGGCTACAAACAGCAGTAGTAAGTCACAGCCACGGGTAGCAAAGTACTTGATATTACACAGCACTTAGTCCAGTTGATGTGGGAAACAGAGCTCAAGAGGTTTTAGTAGAAAGGCTTGCACTTGGAATTGCAAGTGCTCAGATTATCAAACAGAATAGATACCAAAAAAATCCACACCTATTTATATTATGGTAAAATTTAAGGAAATCAGAGACCAAATAGTCTTAGAAGGAAAACATAAATCAGTTACAAAGAAATAAGAATTGAACTAACAGCGAACTTCTTCAATAAAGATATATGATAATCTTACATCTAAAGGAGGTAGAAAAAGAACAAACAATTCCAAAATCAATAGAAGGAAGAAAATATAAAGATGAGAATGAAAATAAATGATACAGAAACTAAAACAATAGAAGAGATCAATGAAACCAGAAGGTGGTTCTTTAAAAAGTTCAATAAAAAACTGAAAACTCTTAGCCAAACTTGAGAGAGAGAGAGAGACAGAGAGAGGACTCAACTAAAATCAGAAGTGAAACAGGAAAAATAACTGACACCACAGATATACAAACAATTGTAAGAGAATAGTATGAAAAATTACATGCCAACAAATTGGACAACTTAAAAGAAATGGATAAAGTCCTAGAAACATATAATCTCCCAAATTGAAGCAGAAAGAAATGAGAAAATTTGACCAGACTGATTACCAGCAATGAACCTCAATCAGTAATCAAAAAACGGCCAACAAAGTCCAGGACAAGATGGCTTCACACATGAATTCTACCAAAAGAAAAAGAGTTAATACCTATTCTTCTCCAACTATTCCAAAAAATAGAAAAATTTGCATATTCATTCTATGAGGCCAGCAGGACCCTGATACCAAATCCAAGTAAAGACATCATGAAAAGAAAGAACTACGGGAAAATATCTCTGATGAGCACCAATACAAAAATCCTCAACAAAATATTAGAATCCAATTCTACATTAAAAAAAATCATTCACCACCATCAAGTGGGATTTATTCCTGGGACGCAAGAGTGGTTCAATATTCACTAACCAATCAACATGATATATCACATCAACAAGACAAAGGATAAAAACCACAGGATCATTTCAATAGGTGCAGAAAAAGCATTTGACAAAATACAACATCATTCATGATAAAAACCCTCAACAAAGTAGGTTTAGAGGGAAAACACCTCCACAGAATAAAGGTCTTGCATTAAAAAATGCACAGGTGACATCACACTTGATGGTGAACAACTGAGAGCTCTTACCCCACATTCAAGAAAAGGAGGAGGCTGCCCACTCTCACCGCTGGTATCCAACACACTACTGGAGTCAGCCACGGTGACCAGGCAAGAAAAAGAAATAAAAGGCATGCTACTTCCTAAGGGAGATATAAACTTTCACTATTTGCAGATGAGATGATACAATATATAGAAAACCCAAAGAACTCCACCAAAAAACTTTATGACAAATGAATTCAGTAAGGTTGCAGAATATAAAATCAATATACAGAAATTAAGGAAAGAGTGCCATTTACAATTGCACTAAAAATAGTCGAATACATAGAATAAACTTAGCCAACAAGGTGAAAGACCTGTACTCTGAAAACCATAAAGCACTGATGAAGCTGAAAGTGACACAAGGAAAAAGGAAAATCATTCCATGCTCATGGATTGGAAGAACAAATACTGTTCAAGTGTCCATATTACCCAAAGCAACAGACTATGAGGCCTGTGTCGAGTCTTGGAGCATGCTTATGCGTGCTCGCTCTCTCTCTCTCTGTCTCTCTCTCTCTCTCACTCACATCACACACACACACCTAAAAACTTGAAACTGCCATCCCGCAATCCTTGAGCTATGAGTGCACTGGTCCTGTCTTCATAATGGAAGGTGATCCTTATGTTCCCTCCATTCCCTCCAGACAGACGTGGAGCAACGTGGAACAGGCCTCTGTCTTCCACATCCCCCATCTGATGCCAACTGAGAGGACACAGAAGGGCCAGCAGCCCCCCGAGACACGACATTTCACACGAAAGGAAGTTCACACACGCTTAGTGCCTATGCAATGGTAGATGTGAGTGCTGCTCAATGACTCTCAGTGATACTGTCCTGCATTCGAGTCCACTTTACGAAGCGGAAGTAGCTTTTTCTTTTCCGTTTCCGTGGAAGATTATGATAAAACTAGTTTATAACGCATAAAAAGCTGCAAATTAACCCAAAATGCATGATCATTCTCTACTTCCTTCTTTTTTTAGTTTGAAACAATGTGAACACAGCGCAAAAACCTAAATCCAAACAAAATACAGGTTTTAAAATTTATAAAATACAATTTCGTTGAAAAGTCAAGTCTTCTGGAGGAGAAAGGTGGTAAAATATCCCTGTATAATAAAGGATTGTGGCACTAAATGCATTTAACTTAATACCCTTCCCCTTCTGGTTATTAATTTAAAGAAAAGTTCTGGTCTAAGAACAGAGCGGGTAAGAATAGTAACTTCACTATGAACTAGTACAGAGAATGGATCAGGACCAGGTCTCCACAGCCAGGAACACGTGCAAGGTGATTACTTGTGCATCTCTGTCCCAGGGGCACACAGCATGGGACCATTGTTCATGCTCTACTTGCTCCTCACTCTGAGCGTGTCAAGCTTTATCAGTGGGGTGACTCGAATAGAAGTGGTGATCCCAGTTAGTTGGGGTCAGTGCTTACTGGGTCTCCTGACGATCCCCACTTGTTGAGAATGTCCTAACAACTCAAAATCACAATACTGTAAGGTTTGAGGATTTTGACTTTTTAGAAGGTTGTAACCTTTTTTCATAGGTTCTGAAACTAGCTTTGTCTAACTTCCCTTATTTTAAAAGGTTAGATCTGACAGACATTTTTACAGTAATACTAAACCGATGGTCTGTATACTTGTATTTTTGAATTCCAAAAAATAAATCCCTCTTCAATAAGAACAGGGACCACAATACGCGGACGGCTGCCTAGTGAGCAAGCAACGATGACACTCGCTACCATGACTGGTCTATGAGACAAAACCAGGTGGATTCCAGCTGAGGGACTGGGTTCCTCAGCACTTTGAGTCCTGTGGGAAATACCACCTTTACCAGCAGGCATGGACTTCACAGAAAGAGGAGAGGTGGCCGGCAGTGAACATGCTGACGGACAGCAGGCACGGAGATGCCCGGCACGTCACCAGGTGTGACAATTCCACGGGTCACCCTGCTTCCTGGGCTGGTCTGCTTCTGTGACTATTATGTCCCCACCTCCAAGACACTGGTGTACATTAGAGGCAGATCAACGCAGATTTTTACCAACAGGGACAAGTGGGGAATAAAACTTGAAGAGAAGGACAGGGAGAGAAAAGGGGACACAATCACGATACTGTTCCAGTACTAACCTGGTTTAGTTTCTTCCAGAGACTGAGGACCGGGGACAGCTCATTAGACCAGATTTCCCTATCAAACTTGCAACCAGCTGTTACTGATCTGCCCAAGATCCTCAACTGTGAAATAACCTAAAAGAAAAAATAAGTAGCAAAAATTAGCAGAGAGAAATAGTATGGGTCCAAAAGCAGCTATATTTGTTTTATAAAAATAAAGACCAAACATAAACAAGTTTTAATTCCATTATCTCTGTTCAACTGGTTTAACATACAACTGATTTACTTAAGCAGTTAAAAAATAAAAGAAAAATATTTTTTGGTTTGATTGACTTAAACTTTGTAATTTCAAAATGCTGATTAAAAGTAATTGTTCTGAAAAGAGGAAATGGTAGGAAAGATAGTAAGAAGCATACCAAACCACATCAAAGAATAAAAACGGTTTTAAGTAATTATTTGTTGGTACAAATTATTACAAACCCAAATGTTAAGGATCTGTATTAATTTTCAGTTGCCATGGAAATGTTTCCTCTGCACTAAGACTCTAATGAAAGAAGCACAGATGGGTGGGTGCACACGAGGCGAGGCACACGAGGCGAGGCACACGAGGGAAGGCACACGAGGCGAGGCACACCGTGCTCCCCGCTTCCCCGCTTCCGTGACTTCCTGCTGCTGCCCAGCATCTCACTGACAATCGCTGACTCACTAGTCCTTCGCCGGGAAGGAGGTAGAGGTACAGAAAGCGCTAATGCTGGGATGTGGGTATCGGGTGTGTGTACAGAATCAGCGCAGTATCCACGGGCTGTTCTTTACAAATACTTCAAATAAATGTCAAAATTGGGGCTCGTTGCTTATGTGACATAAAATAAATCCAAAACAACAGGCATGTGTTTTCCCAAAGTACTATTTTAAACATCAACCTTTGCAGCATGTTGACTAAATTTCTGTTTTATTTTTTGAAAGCTGTAAACTGTTTTTCCTTGTTTAACAGATTGGGCTATATTTCATATTTGCTGGATCTTTGTATTACTAAAGCTCTTAACAAAATAAGGGCCATAAATCTTTGAAAATCAACACACTACTCAACTGTTAAACATCCACTTTCATGCTGTAAAACTCAAGTTACTTCTAGAGCTTTTGATTGATTCTCTAATCTTGAAAAAATCATGGTGATTCAGGGTTTCATTTTCTTTGTTTTTCTGATAAATTATTTTCATTTGCTCCAGCTGAACCTTACAACAGCAGCTAATTTATCAGTTTTGCTACAGCACACAACCTCGCTAGCTGGTAGTCAGAAGTGCTATTTTAACTCTGGTAACATTCGCTATCACTTACCTGTGTCTTCAATTTGTCAAACATGCCAGAAAACAAGTAAGAATGCAAAAGGGTGTCTAAAGGAAAAAGATTCAAACATTTTTACAAGATGCTAAAAATTATTTTAAGAATAAAATACGGCCAGCTCAAAAGGCCATGTTTTCTGTACTAGAAAAATAATACGTGCGGTTTGCTCTTCTTAATAACACTACAATATACTACAATCTTTAATAAATAGCTTCATAAAAAGAGAGCTCAAATATAAGATGAAATATTTTTACAATGAGGACAGGCCTGTAACTTAGAATTGTGGACCATCTTTTGTTTTTACAAAATCTTGCATATTTATTCCTTTTTAAAAAGCACAGGTAATAAAACCTTCCCATTATTTATTTTTTTATTATTTTATTTATTTTTGAGAGAGACAGAGAGAGACAGGGAGACAACATGAGCAGGGGAGGGGCAGAGAGAGAGGGAGACACATAATCGGAAGCAGCTCCAGGCTCTGAGCTGGCAGCACAGGGCCCGACACAGGGCTCGAACCCACGAACCACAAGATCGTGATCTGAGCCAAAGCTGGACGCTCTACCGACTGAGCCCCCCAGGCGCCCCCCATTATTTATGTTTTAAATCAATTAAGAACTTCTTTATTCACTAACGCTCCTTTAAAATGGTGTCAAAGAGGGTGAGATTTTCCACAAACAACACATCTGCTTCACTGTTTGTCTTGTCTTCTTTTGCCATAGAACGTTCCCCTGGTTTCCCTTCCTTCCCCCGTTTTCCCTGTGGCTCACTCCCTCCGGTGCTGACGTCTCGCGAGAGGCCGCTTTCATTTTCTAAGTCGCCTCTGCTGTGACCCTTCTTGGAATGAGAGACAACACAGAATGTGAAAACAAACACTCTCAATTCACAGATGAGAAAACGGACCGTCAAAGAAACTAAACAAATGACCTATTTGTCTCAGGGGACGCGGCCACTAAATGTCTGGAGAACCCATTGACACGGTACGTGTAAAAATCGTAATTACACAACAGAATCAACAAAACCTTTTTAAAATTTATGAATGAGGTACCAGGAACATTAAGGGAAATCTGCATTTTTATTATTAAGGTTTTTGTCTTACGTCCGGTGTAGTTACTACAGCGCTCTCCTAGCCTCACGCGCACAGCATGGTGACTCAACGCCCCCAAGTGAGCCCAGGCAGCGGGGCTCATCTAGACCTACACGCGTTCAGAGGGCATGTGCCCTGGGACTCTGTCCTTCCCTACGGGCCTGGAGCTTGCTTTGTTGACTTGTCATCGTGAATGACTTTCACATTTACGGAAAAGCTGCACGAACAGCACAGAGAACTCCCATCATACACTCCAACCCACGAACGGTGAGATCAGGACCTGAGCCCAAGTTGGACGCTTACCTGACCGAGCCCCCCAGGTGTCCCTAAAAATCCAATTTTAAAAGGAATGTAATTATAGATAAAGGAGAAACTAAAAGACATTAATGGGATTATTTGGGATAGTTTTATGCCATAAAAAGTTACAAATTTGGCCAACAGAAATTCCGAGGAATACAGAAACTAATAAAAGAGCCTTAGGAAATAACAGCAAAACTAAACTGAGGCAAGAGTTTAAAAACTTAAAGAGAAAGTTGAGAAGCACCATCTTAACGTAAACCCCAGACCCCAGCAGCTCACTTGAGGGCTCTAACATCACAGGAATTCAGATCGCACACGAACGCCTCAGGGACGAGGAAAGGAGTCAAAGAAGCAGAGGCTGGCAAAACCACTGTACCCGAAATAACAGACATTCACAATCACTTTGAGTCCTGAACAGACACGGATAAATAAATAGCAATCAACCTCTAAAAAAGATGTACGTGACAACTTTGAATGTACGCTTTAACCGCAGGAAATACAAGTCAGCACATAAACCGACGAGAGGACAACGTGCGATTCCCAACACCGACCGCCACTAGCCCGCACGCAGAGGGTCCGCTGCCCCACCACCTGCAAGCCGGGCTCCTCAGCGGACACGCTTGGCCGAAAATAACGCGGCAGAAGCGGCGTGTGGCTTCCAAAGCTTCCGCTTCAAGAGAATGAGCAGTTCCCGCTCCAGCCTTGGGGCCCCAAATCAGCACGCCAGCCTCGGGAGATGCGCCCAGCCCCCCAGCCAGCAGCGGGGTCGTCCACAGACGTGAGGGCGGCCTCCCTCCGTGAGCCTCCCGCCCGGTCAGCTCGGCAGTGAAGGCAGCCGCGCATGGGGACTGGAGATGGAAACAGAAAGAACGAACCTAGGCAACCTTCACAATCCTAAAAAAAGTCAGGCAATATGACTGTTTCAAGCCACAAAGTTTTGGGATGGTGCGCTGCGCAGCAGAGACTAGTGGAACCAGTAAAAATAATAGAAAACTCCTTGAACCCATGTTGTGGGTTGAATGTTTGAAACCACCCCCTCTCCCCCCGAAAATTCGGAGTTGAAGCTCCTGTCCCCGGCATTGGAGACAGGACTCTGAGAAAGTAGTTAAGACTAAATGCGGTCCTAAGTGTGGGGCTCTGATCTGACGGGGCAAGTATCTGAGGAAGAAGAGACACCATACGCTCTCAATGGATCTCGGTCTGTCTGTCTGCAAACACGCACAGAGGAAAAGCCATGTGAGGCTACAGTGAGAAGACTGCCATCTATAAGCACCAAAAACTGAATATATTGGCCCCTTGACCTCAAACTCCCAGCCTCCAGGTCTGTGAAAAAATACATTTCTGTAGTTTCAGCCGCCCTGTCTGTGGGAGATGGCCCCCAGCTTGGGACAGCTCAACTGAACATTTTTCAATTTGACAGAATTGCAAACGTGATACACACTCAGTAGGAACCACGTATCGAATTCTCATCTTCTCCTGGGCTCCCAACACTCGCCACAATGCTCCCTCATGAGGCTGGGCGGCCGTGTGGTAAACAAGCGTATCGCAAGGGTGAACAACTGACACACTCAACAACCACTGTGTTCACTGTTGGAACACTACTCAGTGGTTACACAGCATCTTCCACACTTTACTCCACAGTAGGCTTTGCGTCAGAGGACTGTGCCCAGCTGCAGGCTCAGGGAAGGGTCTGAGCACACTGACGGGGGCGAGGTAAGCTATGATGTTTAATACATCGGGTATTAAATGCATTTTCCTCTCACTATATTGTCAGCTTAGGGTCAGCTGACCAAGATATAACACCACTGTAAGTCAGAAAGGTCTGTGTGCCTGCTAGGAATTTACCCAAGGGACACAGGAGTGCTGATGCCTAGGGACACATGGACCCCAGTGTTCATAGCAGCACTCTCCACAATAGCCAAAACATGGAAAGAGCCTAAGTGTCCATCAACAGATGAATGGATCAAGAAGATGTGGTTTATCTACACCATGGAATCCTACATGGCAATGAGAAAGAATGAAATCTGGCCTGTGTAGCAACATGGATGGACCTTGAGGGTGTTATGCTGAGCGAAATAAGTCAGGCAGAGAAGGACAAAAATCATATGTTTGCACGTATAGGAGGATTAGGAGGAACTTGACGGAGGACCAAGGGGGAGAAGAAGGGGGAAATGGTGGGGGAAAGGGAGAGAGGCAAACCATGAGAGACTCTTGAATGCTGACAAAAACTGAGGACTGATGGATGTGGGGGGGGGGGGATGGGCATGGAGGAGGCACTTGTGGGGATGAGCACTGGGTGTGACAAACTATTTGTAAAAAAAAAAAAAAAAAAAAGAAAGGTTTGTGTTCTGCTAAAAGGGCCAAAGCAGATTAATGCAGCCTTATAAATGGTATCCACAAAACACAGCAGATATTAAAGTCTGAATGCAAATGTTAGAAAGCCTTTAAAATCACATGACTTTCATAATTATGTTGAACAACAAGCCAGACAGAGGAGACTACTTAACTGTATAATTCTCTTATGTAACATTCTAGAAAATGTACACGAATCTGCAAATGACAAAAGAGCAATCAGTACTTGCAGGGGAAAGGGGAGGGGGGACAGGAGGAAGAGACTCTGCGTTAAGGAAACTTCGAGGCTGATGGGAGTATTCACTATGCTGATGTTTTGAGTCTCTAACAGGTGTGTGTATATATACATACATACATACATACATATATATATATATATATATGTATATATATATAAAGCCTTATCAAATCATACCCTCTAAATGTGTACAGTTTACTAAATATCTACTAACTTCAATAAAATTGAAAAAACTTAAAAAAGGTAATTATGAAAACAACGTTAGCAGGAGGTATTTCAAGATGGCATTAATGGAAAATCCTAAACTTGCCCTGTCCCACAGATACAACAAATCTATGGTCACATTTGGAATAATGTCCTTGGAAAAAGTCCTGAAAACTCGATGAAAAGCAGCTCCTCAAGAAAAAAAAAATGTTAAAAGTTGCCTCAAGATGGGTAGAGGAGGTGGAATGCCCTTGCTAAAAACCCCACGATTAGGAGGGACCTCCCAGGCGGGTGTCCCCTCCTCATCAGGCACCCCTGCACCAAAGACACAGCCCTGAAAGTTCTGGGCTCTGCAAAACAATGAAGAGTTGAGCATGAGAAACAGAACCATCTGGAACAGAAGACCTGCTCTTGAAGCACCAGACCAAGTGCGAAAGCAGCAGTCTGAAAAGCAACTAGACCGCTGGTGAACGAGACTTACCTGCTAATCTTAAACTGACAGCTGGACAGACAGGGACAAGTCAGGACTCTGGGGACAAAGCACTGGTGGGCGTCATTTCTGCAATCTCATTCTACCTTGCTAGTGCCGACACTGGCAGGTGCGATTCTGGCCATCATTCGGTCACCTGCTAGCACTGCCAAGCCTGCCCCAGAGCACCACGCTACGGCCGCGCAGCAGTGACAGGGTGAACGTCTTGCCCCAGGTCCCACAGCCATGTATCAAACACTCGGGCGAGTACCCCACCCCATCTCAACACAGCCACATCACAGCCGGCCGGGGGCACATGCTTCCCCTCTTACCCAACCCCCTGGCCTAGGGTGATCAACAGCTGGGTGAGTGTCCCACCCACCTCACACTGCAGCCGGGGCTCTACCACAGCCGAGGGGTGCAGGAAGCCCGCGGACGCCTCACCCCCAGAGCACGGGCCACGGTGCCCATGGGGGATGGTGCACCTGGGATCCACGAATAATCTACATAAGATCACTCCTCTAACAATGGGAGAGTAAGCTGTTTCACCTAGTACAGAGAAACACACACACATCATCAGGCAAAATTAGGACATAGAAGAATGCATTCCAAATGAAAGAATAAAATAGGACTTCAGAAAAATAACTTAATGAAACAAAGCTAAATATATAGCTGATAAAGAATTCCAGTGGTCATAAGGATGATACAGAACTCAGGCAAAGAATGGATAAACATATGAAAACTGTGACAAAGAGATTAAAAAAATATATAACAAAGCACCAAACAAAAGCCACAGAGCTAAAGAATACAGTAAGTGCACTAGAAATACACTAGAAGTTTACGGCAGACTGCATAAAGCAAAAGGGCAGACCAGTGAGCTGGAAGACAAAGCAGTGGAATTCTCCCAGACAGAGCAACACAGAGAAAAAGGAATCAAAAGAAGTGAATGTATCCTGAAAGACCCAGAGACTGACATCAAACAGAATAATACCCACATTAGAGGGGTCCCAGAGGGAGAAGGGAGGGATACAGGGCAAAAGACTTACTAGAAAAAATAATGGGTGAAAACTTCCTAATCTGGACAAGGGAATGGCCAGGAAAGCCAGCAAAGTGCCAAATAAGTTGAAACCAAAGAGATCTACACCAAGACCTTTTATAATTAAAATGGTAAAAGTTAAGGACAAAGAGAGACCTCTAAAGCAGCAAGAAAAAAACAACCTGTCACATACAAGGGAAAGCCCGTAAGGCTATTAGCAGCTTTTCTGCACCAGCAGATGAGTGGCAGGACGCGCGCACAGTGCTGAAAGGAAAGAAGCTCCCAGCCAAGAATGCTCTGCCTGGCGAGGCGGTCATTAAGAGCTGAATGAAAGAAAAAGTTTTATAGATAAGCAGAAGCTAAAAGTTCACTACTAAGCTGGTTGTACAGTAAGTGTTAAAGAAGTTTCTTTAAACTGAAAAGATGACACTAATTAGTATCAAAAAATATGAGAGCAATAATCTCAATGGGAAAATATATATACAGTGGGTTAATCGGTTAATCTACCAAACGTTCAAACACGATTTAATAACTATCCTTCTCGAACTCTTCTAAAACACTAAAGGGGAACGAAAGCTTCTAAACACCCTTTGCAAGGCCAGCATCAGCCTGAAAACAAAAGCAGACAAGAACATTACAAAAAATTTACAGGCCACGGGGCTATAGCTCAGTGGTAGAGCATTTGACTGCAAAAATAAATGACAGGCTAATACTGCTAATAAACACAGGTGCAAAAACCCTCAACAAAATGTTAACAAATAGAAAAAGTGAACAAACTAAACACAATAATACATTAAAAGGATGATAACTCACAATAAAGTGTGGTTTATTCCAGGAAAGTAATGATGATTCAATATCTGTAAATCCATCACTTAACTAAAAGTCAAAAACCCTATTATCATCTCAATAGATGGAGAAAAGGCATTTAATAAAATTCAACATCTATAACTGATTTTAAATAACTCTCTCTCAAGAGAGTGGGTAGAAAAGAAACATATATCAACACAATAAACCCTATACAGGACACTCCTACGGCTCACACACACTGGACAACGCAAAGATGGGTTTTTCCCCGAAGAACAGCAACAAGACAAGGTCACCCCCTGCTGCCACTTTTACGCAACACGGCACTGGGAGGCCTGACCACAGCAATTAGGCAAGAAAAAAAAAAGCACCTAAATTGTAAAGTAGTAAATGTGTCACTATTTGAAGGTAACATAATACTACATATAGAAAGTTAAAGAATTAATGAAAGAACTATTAGATCTGATACATGAATTTAATAAAGTTGCAGGGGACAAAATCAATATAACATAAATCTGTAGTGTTTCTAATACACAAATTAGGTAACAACAGGAAGAGATAATATATTTGGATCAAAAAGAATAAAGTACCTAGGAATAAAAATAATTAAGGAGGTGAAAATATACCATATGCTGACAATGGAATAGAGAAAAGACATAGAAGGCACAAATAAATGGAAACACATTCCATGCGCATGAAGCAGAAGAACAAGTATTGTTAAAAGGTCCACACCCCCAAAGCAATCTACAGATTCAACGCGACCTCTACAAAAATTCCAGTGGCATATTTCACAGAACAAGAACCACATATGACTCTGAAAAGCCAAAGCAATCTTGAAAAGAAGAATAAAGCTGCAGGTATCATGCTCCCTGATTTCAAACTATACCACAAAGTTGTAGTAATCTAAACAGTACGAACTGCCATAAATAGACGTACAGATCAATGGAACAGAAGGGAGAGACCAGAAACAGACCCACACATACCTGGTTAATTAATTTACACAAAGGAGAAACGGAGGCAAGAAAATCTCCTCAGTAAATGGTGCTGGAAAATTAGACATGAAAATGGAAAATAATGAAATGGCCACTATCTTATCCTTCACCAAACAAGTAAGTCAGAATAGGTTACGGACTTGAATGTAAAACCTGAAACGGTCAAAGCCCGACGGGAACCCGGCAGCAAAGCTCCGCGACACGGGCCGCTGTGGGATCCGACGACAGCAAAAGCGAAGACCACACCGAGCGGACAGGCTGCTCCGCACGGCGAAGAAAGCCGTCGACAGACGCAAGAGGGCCCTACTGCACGGGAGGGTATCTGACCATAGCATCTGATAAGGCGTAGGTACCCAAAACACAGAAAGAACTCATAAAACTTAACACCAAAAAACAATGTGATTTAAAGCTGGGCAGAAGACCTGAAAAGACACTTCTCCAAAGACATCCCACGTGGCCAACAGACACATGAAAAGATGCTCCACACCACCCATCAGCAGGGAGATGCGAACCAAACCCACATGAGTTAGCACCTCACACCGGTAAGACTTGCTACTACCAAAAAGAAGTAACTTACGTTGGTGAGGATATGGGAAAAAGAGAATACCTGTACACTACTGGGGCGACCACTTGAGAAAACAGTGCAGAACTTCCTCAAAAAATGAGAAATAGAAGGACCATATGATCCAGTAATTCCATGTCTGCGTATCTCCTCAAAGAAAACAAAAACACTGATTTGGAAAGGTACATGCACCTCTACATTCACTGCAACATTATTTGCAACAGCCAAGATGTGGTAACAACCTCACTGTCCACTGATGGATGGCTAAAGAAAGATACGGTGTATAAATGCGTGTGTGTTTCATATACATATCCATATCCATCGGGATACATATGGAATGTAATACACACACACACACACACACTCATACATACAACACAACACAAAGCCATAAAGAAAGAGAGCTTGCCACTGAGACAACACAGATGGACCTTGAGGGTACTATGTAAGAGAAAGACAAAATACCACATGATTTCATATATACGTGGAATATAAAAACAAAACAAAACAAGAACAAAAACACCCCAGACTCCCACATTGAGAGAACAGAGTGGTGGTTTCCAGCGAAGGTGAGGGTAGACACAAATGGGTGACAGTTATGACGATGCACAAACCTGCAGTGACAGATGCGTGCTGGGGGTATAATATACAGCATGGGATCTACACAATTACACAAAAGTCAAATCACTACATTGTACAAATGAAACTAACAGGATATTGTATGTAATTACAATTTTTAAAAATGTTAAGAAGTTCAGAGAATAACAAGGAAAGTGGAAAAGTGGTCTTTAGGGTCAGTACAAACACTCGTTAAAAAAAATTCACTTGTGTCCTGTAACACCTAGTCCATGTTGAAGTTCCCTGATGGTTTCAACATGTGTTTGAAGCAGACTGCTTGAATCAGTATCCACAGAGAGGTCATAGAGCTTTATGTATTTCAAGTCCCTTTAACATAGAGCAGTTTCTCTGAGCTTCATTTTTTTGAATGTCATTAACAGGTTGATAAAATGCAGTCCGTTTGTTGTCCTGCAGAATATCTCACATCCTGCATCCAATGTGTTTAATTTGTTCCCTTAACCCCTGGTGTTTCCTGGTAACCAAATATTAGTCCTAAAATCCCGATCAGGATCAGTTCACTTCCTTTAGAAGACATCTTTAGCAAGTGTAGTTCATCCTGCATCCCATCGGAACGCACAGGGGCCGTGCCGCACTGCTCTGGGCACGCACACCCGCCCTGGCCTAAGTAGCAGCAGCCGACGTCTCGTAACCTCCCCTTCGACCTGCCATGTCGTGCTTTCAACTGTGAGTCTCGATTTTATGAATCCATGACTTTATTAAGATTTGTAAAAGTGATTTTTCAAATTCTGCCATTCCTTGCATATTCATTATTGAGAATTATTCAATAAAGAAAAACATTCTTCTCAACTTTCTTTGATCATGAAATACCGTTCACAAAGATAAATGTTTGCTAACTTTTTAAGAGCTATTTTTCAAATGAAGAGGCATTTTTACTTCTTACTAAATGATAACATATAAAAGTAAAACATCAATCTTGTAACATTAGTGAACTTAAGTGTTTCTTGGTAAACATACGGAAAAAACCAATATGACATCATGGTGCAAGTTACAAAACTAAAGAGACTGATAGTGATAACACCTTTGGATCCTTTTGCTTTGTCTTGAATGGTCTGAGAAGCTGAAAAGCGGCAAGTCCTCTCATGGGACTGGCCCACCTTTACAAGTCAGAAGTCGACACGTTGTGCATGAAGGGGCACCTCACCTCTGGGTGCTGACGGTGCTACTGGAAAGCCATGGCTAAGCAACACGCCCCTGAAATCTGAGGAAATACACTCAAAGAGAAGGCTGTATGGCATAGAAGAGCATCTTAAGCTTCCTGATCTCAAAAATTAATTTTACCAGGAACTTGTGACTTCTCTAATAATGGATGAAAAACCATTTGAGTCAGGGTAAGGGCAGCTGCCAAGCTCATAAAATCCATTCAATGCAATGTTGCTTAAAGTATTATACTAGCAATTAATCTTCAAAGCTTCAGCAGTACAAAAACCATTATTAACAATAAACGTAACTCTTCATAAGAACTTTGTGATGAAACTGCTATCGAGTCTGAAAGAAAAATAAAGTTCTGGGGCTTCAAATCATGTTTGGGGGAAAAAAACGGAATGTGTAGCTCACACTTAAAAACACACAGCTCTCCTGCGGAGATAAGTATGCTACTTTAACAGAACGCCTTTCCCGAGACGAGTTACAGCCAGCAGGGCCTTGATCAGCATGAGCTGCCCCCCGAGACCTGACGGCAGTTTCGGGCTGCAGCACAGGCCTCCTCGCTCCCGAGGTCGGCGCTGCATGGCAGCTGGGTTCCCACCACGGCTCGGTCACGGGGCTCATCATCATCTGGTCCCCCACTGCCCCGCTGCCCCCTGGCCTCACGTCCCACCATGTCACCCCCCCAACTGGGCTGCAGACACATCCGCCTCACTGCTGTCACTGCACTTAAAAATCAGGGACGCCCCATGAATACACAGAAGGATATTCAATCTCAACAATAAGAAATACAAGCTAAGACCACACCAAGATAGCATTTTAACCCATGAGATTAGCAAATACGAAGGCGTCCACAACCACCACCCGGTGGGAAGTAGAGGGTGTGGACACTAGACGACCTGGTGGCAGTGTGCAGCAGCCCGGAACTGACACAGGTGGACACGGCCCACTCGGGGCTGCACACCGTGAGGCACTGCTGCACTGGAGAGACCATGGGGCGTGCGCACGGGTACACAGGAGCACTGCTCCTGATAGTGCGCTAGTTACAGAACTATGCGCGTGTTGTGTAACATACATGATAACATGTACAATCATGCACAGTAATAGTGCAACTACAGCCAAACCAGTGACCTACACAGAGCTTAGAAAAAATGTAAAATGAGATATGCAAGTCCTAGAACACCACGTGCAAGACAGTTTTATAAGTTAAAAATTAGCGGGGCACCTGGCGAGGTCAGTCAGACAAGCACCTGACTTCAGCTCAGGTTATGAACTCGCAGTCTGTGAGTTTGAGCCCCACAATGGGCTCTGTGCTGACAGCTCAGAGCCTGGAGCTGCTTCGTGTTCTGTGTCTCCCTCTCTCTCTGACCCTCCCCTGCTAGCATTCTATCTCTCTCTCAAAAATAAACAAACATTAAAAAAATTTTTAATTAGCAAAATGAAGCAATAATAATCCTAGGGACAAGTGTGTATGTAAATGCATGCATGTAATACAGCTATTTATAAAGCATAAGAGTATTAAAAAAGTTTAAAACAAAAGTGAATGGTGGCTCCTTTAGGAGAAAGGGAGATGAACAGAAGAATCATGGAAGTTGATTCAACCTTCTGGTAATATAGCTGTTGCTGCTTGTTGGTTCATGAAGTTTCATTATATCATCATACTTTTTAATATTAGTTATATATATATTAATGTTATGTATGTAATCCTTTATATAGATCAAATATTTTAAAAAGACAGTAAAAATTTCAGAACTAAAGAAACATACACAGTCCTACCGAAACCTACATCTTAAGAGAAAAATGAAGCCCATTCAAAGGAGAAGCAATACTAAGGTTTGTGGGAAGTTGCTATTTCCTGCAAGCCAGAAAGGCCTTCTGGATGATGTCACCTGAAAGGAGTAAGAGAGTAAGCCACGCGGGTATCTAGGGATGAATGAATACGCGGATTTCATGTTCACCAAATGAGAAGTTCTCTGCAGTGTCTCAGAACTCTAGTACAGGTGCTTTGAAAATTGAAGGTACCTAAGAATTCGCGTCACAACACCGACCCAAAGCCCCACTCCCAGCAGTGTGACAGTGCACATCCTGGATGACACGGAGCCATCCACCCGCCAGGACAAACGTTCCAAATAATTCCCATGTGAGTGGCCAACACCACCACTCTTGGTATTTTCTAGGCTTTAACTCAGTGGAAGGACAATTATGTCAGTTCAATGATTACTGCAATCTACATCTGCAATTGTGGGTTATCCGTTAAACATAAAAAGAGGGAAAGAAAAGACAGAAGAAACTGTAAAAACATGGGTCTGTTGCTTTTGCAATGACAAGGAGACAAATCTGGAAAGAAGAGAGAAAACAACAGAAGTATCCAGATCGTTGAGATCTTGGACACCTGTGGCCGTTGTTGTGCATGAAACGGTGACGTGAAGCGGCAGCACCACAGGCCGGGCTGGGGACTGGGTGTTCCTGGCGTGGAAGCGCGTGTGGTTACTGCACACGGCTCCCACGCCAACCAATGCGGTTAAAGCCCCATGTTCCTTACTGATTTGACATACCTAAGAGCCGATTTCTGGTGGGAGTTTTTTTTTTAAATTTTTTTTTTAATGTTTATTTCTGAGAGAGAGAGAGACAGCGTGAGCAGGGGAGGGTCAGACAGAAAGGGAGTCACAGACTGAAACAGGCTCCAGGCTCTGAGCTGGCAGTCAGCACAGAGCCCGACATGGGGCTCGAACCCACGAACCGTGAGATCATGACCTGAGCCGAAGCTGGACGCTTAACCGACTGAGCCACCCAGGCGCCCCTCTGGTGGGAGTTTTTAATCCCCAACCTTAGAAATATATGAGGTTCCTTCACCCTTCATGTGGTCTTACTCACTTTGTTTGCAACTATAACTTTTTATGCCATTAATTTCTTAATTCTTGGCAAAGTGAATGAACGCTTACAGCAAACACCTGCTCTCCGCCAGCATCAGGGCCAGGTGCCGTCAGAGTGCACATTCCACAGGGGCGGTGGTGACGACAGACCCTCTTCTACATCAGCTCCAGGTGCCGTCACAGTGCGCACTCTTGTGGGGGCGGTGGTGACAACGGCCCTTCTTCTACACAGCCTCAGCCTTGACACAGTTTAAGTTATCATTACTATTTTAAGATCTGCAGGTCCCATAGTATGTATTTAGATCAACAATGGACACAAATTCTTAGTCTTTTACTGAGTATTTACCATAAAATCATGATGGCAGTTTGGAATAACAATGAGGAAGCGGTACATCTTTTATGAAACAGTGAATTAGGGAATTATTTCTGCAGAAAATTTTGCTTCCATTAAGACTCTTTCAAGTCTAGCTATAAAGCAATTTCAATGCTCTGAAGGGTCCCTAAGAATATAGATGAAGGATAATATTCAACAGGCAGTTGATTTAAATTGCATTACATTTTAATGTCAAGATACTTGAGACTTTCTAAACTTTTCAAATATTTCATTAATTTATTCACTTAACTTCAGACTTCCTATTTGTAATTAAGATGTGACCTGAGTTCCTAGGTCAACGTGGTGACAAAATGCAAAAAAGACTATTTTACTGGGGCGCCTGGGTGGCTTAGTCGGTTAAGCGTCCGACTTTCACTTAGGTCATGAGCTCGCGGTTCGTGGGTTCGAGCCCCGCGTCGGGCTCTGTGCTGACTGCCAGCTCAGAGCCTGGAGCCTATTTCAGAGTCTGTGTCTCCCTCTCTCTCTGACCCTCCCCTGCTCATGCTGCCTCTCTCTCTCTCCTAGAAATAAAAAATAAAAATATTAAAAAAAAAAAAAAAAGACTATTTTACTAAAGACTTTTACCTAGCAAAAGGGTTTACCTCCCTCTCCCCCACAAAATGGAGGTGGTGTGGAAAAGGAAACCTCTATGGAGAGAGGCTACTGAATCTCACGACGAGAGAAGGATCGAACTGCCACAGGGGCTGGCCGTGTGGAGCGCACGTGAACTCGGCTCACTGACCTGTTTGAGTCCTGGTTAATTCAACTACTAAAAGTGTGATGTTGGGAAAAATAATCTCCTGTGGCTTCAATCTTCTCAACTGTAAAGTGAGGTCAACAATGGCCCTAATATTACAGTGTTATTTTGAGAGTTAAACAAGGCAACACATGGAAAGTGCTTAGCGAAGCCTAATTCAGAAGCTATCACCACCACCGTCATGATAAATGTGGATTAACAAAGATCTAAAAATGACTATATGGGAGAAAACAAAAATCACAATTTTAAATAAGATCTAAGTAAAGCTACTGACCAACACCAGTTTGTAATATGATGTCAGGAATGCACATAGTACTGGACATAATTTTAGGAAAATAACTGTTATAAAACAAAAGGGATTCTACAAATCAGTTTTCGAATCTATTATTCTCCTCACTGCTAAGGTCTCATGACTGGAACTAGGCTTCATTTCCTCAAAACATCCTAATTTTCTCCTTTGTTCCTAGATCATAATTCTTATACAATGCCTACTAGAGTCATGCTACAAGTTTTCAATCGGCTAGAAGCCTCTGACTGAAAGGTCCCACATAAGCCAGGGCAGGTGACCCTGTGACGTGCCACGTCGAGCAATCCAATCTGTGTAGCATTTATGAGACCAGAGAAACATTTCATTAACATTCTATTCACTTGCAAGTTGCTTATTCATTCTATTCCCTCATATTTTCTTTCTTAAAAAGGAAATGCCAACACTGACCTAAAAAAAACAAATCATAAAATGATACAAGATGGCTTAAAAATGCAATGTGGGATGTTAAATAAAAGGCGTGCCTGGTAAAATAACAGACACTGAAAATTATCCGTTAGTCATTTTCCCAAGAAGTTATTTCAGTCTTTTAAATTCTTGATAGATATAGTAAGGGTGGCCAATATATTTTCTAAGCTGAATTAAGAAATAATTAAAGAACTTTTGACTCTTCTGGACTACACTTTTCTGTTTAAAAAGGTTTATCTTACTATTATAGAAAGTGCAAAGATGTTTGTTTATAGCAGCGCTTTTGGCAGCAGCCAAACGATGGAGAGCCCAAATGTCCATTGACTGTAAATGGATAGAGAAGATTGATACATATTTATATATACACACATGCATGTGTGCATGCGTGTGCGCACGCGCACGCACACACACACACACACACACACACACACACACACACACACACACACACACACTGGAATATTACTCAGCAATCAAGAATGAATTCTTGCCATTTGCAACGACATGGATGGAACCAGAGTGTATCATGCTAAATGAATGACAAATCCCATATGATTTCACGCATATATAGAATCTATAAATAAAACAAATTAACAAAGGGAAGAGAGAGAGAGAAGCAAGAAACAGACTCTGAACGACAGAGATGACACTCACGATCACCAGAGGGGAGGTGGATGGGGATGAAGGGGCACTGGGTGTGATGTGCACCGGGTGATGTGTGCAAGTGTTCAATCATTATATTGTGCATCTGAACCTAATATTACACTGTATGGCTAAAAACACTGGAATTGAGAAGCGCCTGGGCAGCTCAGTCGGTTAAGTATCTGACTTCAGCTCAGGTCGTCTTGTGGCCATGAGTTCGAGCCCCGTGCTGGGCTCTGTGCTGACAACTGGAACCTGCTTCAGGTTCTGTGTCTCCCTCTCTCTCTGCCCCTCTCCTGCTCACACACTCTGTTTCTTTCTCTCAAAAATTCATAAATGTAAAAAAAAATAAAAAACACTGGAATTGAAATTTTAAAAAACATTAAAAAAATAGCCTTAAAATAATCACAAGAGGTAAAATACATATATTTTGGACAAAGTGATAGTGTTCAATGTGTTTGTTACTTTACTAATTTTAACAAGTTTATTACTATAGGGCCATTTGGCTCCTTTAAAATTTATTTAAGGTAGGACTGGAATGCACTGTGCTAAATAGAATAAAAATGTGCAGTACGAGCTTGTGGGGTCTGTAGATTAAATCCGGTCTCATGCTGTTTCTCTTGGGTTCAGGGGCAACGTTTCCTACACCATGTCTTTCCTTACGTTACCTGAGAACTGATCATGCGCTGCGCTGAGCGAGCACTGTTGGCGGGAAGACCGAAGAAACTAGGCTTGTCGTCCTCCGGAAGCTTTTCGATGAGGGCTCGGTAGTCCTAGATGAGAACAAGTGAAAACCAGCTTTTCACGAAGGACTGAACTTAACAACCCCTGAGATGAGATACCGCGAAGTATTGAAGTATTAGTTATTCACACAGTTACATTTTCCAGGCTCCCTTTCAGTCTGGGTCACACCAACGTAGTCATCTTCAAAAATACTGTTATTACTACTTCTTCATCCCTAACTTATGTGATACTGTATTTTTAAAACTGAACTCTGCACATTCAAAGGGACCGTGCACTGATTAAATAAAACTACTTGAGTGGCTGTGGCTACTGCGAGTCAGATGCTATGTAACACGTTTCCAGGAAAGCCCTGTGATCATTCACCCTGCATCCGACCCACAACTGGAATATATTCATATTCCGACACCCCAGAAGCCAACATAGACGCAGTCTGGTAAGCAAGAAGTGCTCTGTAAACCACTTTACATAAAGCCATTTTGCAGTTAGTCCTCAGTCTGCTGGTGAAGTGTCAAAATGACAGTCCCCTCATTTCATCCCCAAAATTACTGTAAGCCCTGCAAAGACTTCATTTATCAAGCAAGCATCCGCACAGCTAGAGTCAAAACTCTAGATGGGAAACCTGAGTGTAGACCAAGAGGGAGAATTTACTCAGTTTGGCTCAAGGGTAAGAAATGTTTTTGTTTGTCTGTGGCCAGGAAGAACAAATTATTTTAAAGGGGACACTGTATGTATCTACACTGTTCTTACTGAACGAGGAGGAACGGCTGTTAAAAGAGACTCCATCATCTTTTCCCATCCTTGGCAGCCGCCTGTCAACTATTTCCGGGCAACAGTTGGACTCCAGGAAGCCCAGAGCCTGCAAACATGTCAAGTTTTGGAAAGATGCGCCACTTTTTTTTTGGAAACCTTTCCCATCCTGTAACTCAACCCTGCTTAACTGTCGAATCACAATACCTAGAGACGTAAGCAAGCATGTGCGTGCACAAGCATGCAGGTGCACGCCTGTCTGTGTGTGGAGTAGGGCACACGCAGGTGTTCTCACCTGCCCAGAAGTCCTGGCTCCCCTTCTGTGGAACTCTGTTAGAGACAAAGCTGAACACCGGTGCTCACAAGTCATCCTATGAATACAAGTTTGCTGTATTGACTCTCTTTGCTCACTTCAAAATGGGTGCGAACGTTTCTCACCTACACTGGCCAGACTGCTCTCCCCCTACAAGTGTACACCAATGGGTTTCTTAAACAACAGACAGCTGCCATTCCACACGGACTTATCCTCACTTGGATGCGAGAGAATATACACCAGACGATACGGTTCATCCGAAGTTCAGAACCAGGCAGAGCTAACGGAGGGCGTTAGAGGCCCAGACGACCCCTCTCCGTGGGGGATGCCGTAGCGACAAGGGGACGGAGGAGGACGTGTGGGGAGTTTCTGGATCCCAGCGCTGGTCACGCTCACGTGCTCAGTGTATAAGATTCACTGCCCAGGACATTCAGGATGTGCACTTTCTGTAGGACTTTTACTTTTCACTTTAAACCTCAAGTAGAGGGGAGACCTGTCCATGCACTATGTGAAATGAAAGGCCCATGACTAGTCATGTGATGCCTCTATTTGCTGTGTGAGGCCCTCCCACTAGGAGGTCAGCCCCTCAGATGCCCACAGTGCCCGCGCGGTCTGGAACAGGGCCACCAACAGGCACACGAATATTCAGTGGCACTTACTGAATACATGACTAAATGAGTGAAAGATACTGAAAAACAAAACAGATGGGATACTTAACAGGTAAAGCATTCCATAATATATTCAATATTGGTTTCAAAACTTTTATTTTTGACATTTATGCCACTGGAACAAAAGAATCTTGAAAAATACTCAGATGAGAGAAAAATGCTTCATCCTGAGAGAAGAACTATATAACTGAGTATGTATCTCTGTAATTCATGAAGAGAGAGATGATCTTAATGTTCTAGGACATTATTTGGACATTAAGCAAAGATAAGTCTGAGGCCACGTAAATTAGAAGTGACATCTTCAGACCATATTTTGTGCTACTTTCTGGAAAAGAGGACTTCATCGTCTGGGCTTTTATAGGATCACTCCGGTGAAAAGCTCCAGCTGGCTCAGACACAACAATGTCGCAACAACAACGATGCTATCACAGCCACCAAAAGTGTATCCCTCACACGGTTACATCTGCTTTCAATTTATAGACAGCAAGTGAAGACAGGTTAGTTCAAGAGTGCTGGGCCTCTCTCATGCTTCCCTGGGTCCACCGGGAGCTCATGTGCCCTCCCTGGGCGGATCTTCACAGCAGCCTTACAACTTCAGCATTTCCCCGGACCACTCCCTCCGAGATTCCCTACAAACTGCACCCCGGTACTGTCAATCAACTTCCCATAAGCATGCACAAGTGTGGAAAATAGCAGAATCAGGCCACACTGCAGCAGAATAATCCATACCTGTGAATGAGAATTACTTGTGCATTTGAAAAGAAACAGGTATGTATTCAACAATTTTAAAAAAAGGATTCAGGTATTTGGTAATAGATTACAAATGATGAATTTTACCTACCAGAATGCTGCAGGATTTGGGGAGAGATATGGAATATGGAAAAACACTTTTCTTGTTCCTTTGGCTTAAAACATCAATTACTGAAGAATTAAAAAACTGTTTCAGGTATGACTGAAGAACTCGAAGGTCAAAATGGTTATCTATACGTCCGCCATAAATAGCATTTTCAAGTAAACCATGTAAAAATTCCCACTGCACATCCTTGGTACCTATAATTTTAAAACATACTTTAATTAGCTTTATTTTAAGACATTACAAATATTCTAAAAATATTCTACATTATTCTAAAATATTAACTAAATTCCTGGCTCCAGTTATATTTATAGAATATAACAATACACATTTAACCAAGTTAAATCATTCCTTAAAATGCTCACTAATATTAATGTAAAGCTCATTAATAAATTCTTAATAAGAACTAATATTAATATAATCACAGAATGGCTAATGTATATTGAGATTATTTAATCAAGTAAAATTCCTCAAATGTCACTTAAGCCTCATAACATAGAAATATTAAAATTATCTAATTATACTGATGACGAAATTGAGGAATAAGGAGGCTGAGGTGACCAAAATCGGAAAATCACACAATCCAAAAGATCTGACCCCAAAGCTGTACTCTTACTGACGACACAGCACTGCCTCCTTAGATAGAAATTCCTCAGAATATATCTAAACCTAGTTTTATACAATGACGAAAATCTCAGTTCATAAAAAAAAAAATCTGAATAAGAAAACTCTACAAAATCACTTCACATGTTATAATTTTCTAAATGTCATGATTTCAACAGTCAACTGTCCATTTCCTATTCTAAGAGAGAAACGTAGTAGAAAACAACACAATGAGACTCTAGAGTCATTATTTCATTTTGCGACAAAAGCATTCTCTTATTCACAGTTCAGTGGTAATCTTAAAATATAAGAATTAAACCTCAGGTCTGCAGTAACCATAGGAAACCCTTATATTTATGCTCGTGGCCCTCACTGCCAGCACCGCTAGTCTGGCTGCATCGGGTCACTGTAAACCTCAGACCCACACAAGGATGGACGTCCGCGTTATTTCGGGCCACGGCGCGCAGGTGATCGAGGTGGCCTCCCTTAGGACAGGTCACCGGCAGCACGGGAGACCAACTGAAGTTACTTCCCGCCTACATCTGGGGATCAACAGTGCGGAAACTTGGCCAGGACTCCACTGTCTAGTTCTGTCTTGACGTTTACTAAATAATGTATCAGTGACAGACCTGCCATTCACTCATAAGTAGGCCACCAGGGCACAGAGAAACATTAATGGATCTTCAACCTATAAAATACAACTAGCTATTAGGTAAAATATATCTTCTATAATTTTTAAGGTCTTATTTGTATTACACCCACTGTTTTCAAGGTAAGTTTTATTTTGTTTAAGATTTAAAAACCAGGGGTGCCTGGGTGGCTCAGTCGGTTAAGCATCCAGCTTCAGCTCAGGTCATGATCTCACAGTTCGTGGGTTCGAGCCCCATGTCAGGCTCTGTGCTGACAGCCAGCCTGGAGTCTGGAGTCTGTTTCAGATTCTGTGTCTCCCTCTCTCTCTGACCCTCCTCTGCTCACACGGTCTCTCTCTCTCTCTCTCAGAAATAAATAAAACATTAAAAATTGTTTTAAAAAGAGATTTAAAAACCGGAACTGAAATTATAGCAACAGCAATAATAGTCAACAATTACTGCTAACTTAATATAGTAAATGTACTAAATGTTAAATGCTTCATGTGGCTTTTCTCATTCAAACTTCTCAAATATCAAACCAATGGACGTAGTGTCTGCTATTATCCTATTTTACAGATCGGCAAACTCAGATATCAAGGTTACACATGTTCTAGGGGTCTTATGAGCTATGCAATTTCTATACTAGCTCTCCCCTATAATTAGAACTTTTTCTCTTTTTTGCACTTGTTTCTGTATATGTGTAAGTCCCTAATTTTAACAAATTCCATAATCCTAAGATTATACACTTAGATTTTTGCCATGAGATTCACTATCACTTTAAAGTACTGGCCTCTTATTCACAAGAATTCAATTGTGTGATTTATGTAAAGTGAGGCTATTAATTAATTCCATCACAAGCATCAAACATAATGACAAATCATTCAAACTCCTTGCTTTGGTTTTTTCATCCTCAAAGGGCACTAATAATGATAATCTCATAGTAATATTATAAAAATAAAATGAAGTAGGGGCACCTGGGTGGCTCAGTCGGTTAAGCGTCCGACTTCGGCTCAGGTCATGATCTCGCGGTTCGTGGGTTCGAGCCCCGCATCAGGCGCTGTGCTGACAGCTCGGAGCCTGGAGCCTGTTTCCGATTCTGTGTCTCCCTCTCTCTCTGACCCTCCCCTGCTCACGCTGTCTCTTTCTCTCAGAAATAAAACATTTAAAAAAATTTTTAATAAAGTTTAAAAACATTTTTAAAAAGTATGGAAAGAGCCCAAGTGTCCACTGACTGATGAATGGATAAAGAAGATGTAGTGTATGTATACAGTGGAATATAACTCACCCATCAAAAAGAATGAAATCATGACATTTGAAAAGATGTGGGTGGAACTAGAGTGTATTACGCTAAGCGAAATTAGTCAGACAAAGACAAGTATCATAGGACTTCACTCCTCTGTGGAATTTAAGAAACAAAACAGATGAACATATGACAAGGGAGGGGGTGGACTAAAGAGAGGAGAGAGGGAAACGAAACCATTAGAGACTCCTAATGACGGAGAACACACAGGGCTGGTGGGGGAAGAAGAGTGGGGGAGGGGCTCGATGGGGGACGGGCATTACAAGGGCACCTGTCGGGAGGAGCACTGCGTGTTGTACGCAAGCGATGAATCGCCGATCTACTCCTGAAACCAATGCTACACGGCATGTTAACTGTAAGTTATTTATTTATTTTTAAAGTTTATTTATTTTGGAGAGAGAGACAGTGAGGGAATGAGAACGAGTGAATACAGTATGGGGGGGGGCGGGTTGCAGAGAGAAAGGGAAAACCCAAAGCAAGCTCCACACGGTTCTCCACAGAGCCTGGCATGGGGCCTTATCACATGAATCGTGAGATCACAACCTGCACTGAAACCAAGAGTCGGACGCTTAACCGACTGAGCCACCCAGGTGCCCCTAACTAACAGGTATTTAAAATTGTGAGGGGCGCTTGGGTGGCTCAATTGGTTAAGCGTCCGACTTCAGCTCAGGTCATGATCTCACACACTGTGAGTTGGAGCCCCGTGTCAGATGTTGTGCTGACAGCTCAGAGCCTGGAGCCTGCTTTGGATTCTGGATCTCCCTCTCTCTTTCTGCCCCTCCTCCACTCACGCTCTGTCTCCTTCCCTCTTCCAATAAGAAACATTAAAAATTTTTAAAGAAAAACTTGAAAATACAAAAAAAAGGAAAAAAAAGAAAAATTACTAAGTTTCAATGCAAGCTAAAACCTTAGTACAGACAGTATTACTACTGAAAACAATCGCTCAAAAAGTCAGAACAGTGGTTACCCTTGACACGGACTGGGCACTGTGGGGTCATGTGTGTCAAGGAGTAGAGGAGGTGCTTCTAGAAGGTTGGTTAACACTCTGCTGATCTGGGGTTAATGACAAAGATTCAATATATGACTATTTACTAAATGTTAGGTTTATATAAACTTTCATGATGTATAATTCAAAAACCTGTTAAAAAAAGAAAAACCCACTTAGAACATTATTTGGCATTCACTAATGTGAAGAAATGAATATCCCATCTACTCCTACATACATACTCAACACAGACATCTCCAAATAATTACCAAAGGTAGAGGCAGGGTTCATCATCCCCCCAGGACCCACAGGCCCACCGAGAAGGGCCGTCATCACAGAACGACGCCCTGCACGGCACTGTGATTAAATGACCTGTAACTGCATGTAACCACACAGATGAATCTCTCAATACAATGTCAACCAAAGGAACCCAGGGGCTAAACAGTAGATGATGTACAATTCCACTTTTACAAAAACAGGCAAAACCGCTGTACACCGTACGAGAGGCCTGGTGTTTACCACAGGAGCCGACGTAGCGTGGGGTGGCGGGGGTGGCCGTGGCATGAAACAGTGGAATTGGAATTATTGGTGGTGGTGGTATTTCTTGATTAAGGCACTGTCTACATGAGTATGTTCATTTTCTGGAAATTTCACTGAGCTGTGATCTTAAAAGTACTTTTCGTACATGTATCATTTAAAACTTTTATCTCATAAACATATAAATTAAAATGGGACTTGGCCACTTACTAGATGTCCATCCCTATCATTCTGCCAAAGGAAGCTACAGAATAATTTCTGGTGTCTGATGTTAATTTATTTCAGGAAAGTCCTGCACAGACATTAAGGACAAACAGTCAACGAGGTCGCGCTGACGTGGTGCAAGGACACAGCGGAACAAGGGGGTTGGGAATAATCTTCAAAATCACTTTGGATTTGGTGGTAACACAAGGCTTTTCTGTGAGGCTGAGAGGCAAATACGAGGGGTCCGGTAAGGGTCTGGGGCAGGGACATTTCAGAAGAGCACCTACAGAAGCCTTCGGGCAGGAACAGCCCGGCTTCCAGAGGAAAAGAATGGATGAATGTGGCTGCAGGTTTTAAATGGGAACAACACACCTTATTTTACTCTTATAAACACTCTGTGTCTGTGTGGAGACTGTCTCAGAGAATGTTGAAACAAAAAGAAACCTGGGTAAGGAGCTCTTCTCGGACGCGCACGCCCCGAGGGGGCTGAGTGAGTGAGCAGAATCATGATCTGGTCTGGACATGGGAGGGACAGAAACTGCCCAAACTCTGGATGTTTAGGTATGAGAAAAAGAACCCAGGTGACTCCAGGTTCTGAGCCTGAACGAATGCATGACTGGTGGTGTTGTTTACTCAAGTGGGGAGATTCAGGGAAGGGTGGCCTGGCGAGCCTGCGGGCCATTTTCAAGCCTGAGATCCCTATTAGATACTCTCTCCTCCAATCCGCCCCTGTTCTACACTCTTGGGGCCCCTGCATGGCCCTGCAGCCCTGCACGGTACACATCAGCGAGCGGGGGGCAGAGGGCTGGGCGGCCCCACCGATCACGTCACACAGTCTTGTCGGACACAATCTATACCTGTACCGTGATCCTGAACTCCTACTTAATCACAAGTTTAGATCCTACAGATGTGTAGTACCGACGTGAGTGTAGCGTAGTCCCCGATTCAGCAGTTCCTGAGGTTTGAACAATTCTTTCCAAGCCTGAAACCTACGAAGGCCACAGAGTGAAGACAATGTCTCTCCAGTTTCTGGCCTCCTGGGAGCTACAGACCTATCAGAAAACTATGGCAGATAAAACTAATGACCATCACATAAAGAACTAGCCACTAACAGAAGGGTGGCAGCCAGGACACAAAACACAAAATGAAGAGCAGAAACAAGTTTCATGATAGGAAGTCATTCTTGAAGAAACCACACTACTTAAGTCAGACCTCAAAAAAATTTTCCCATTAATACTAGAGACGACAATTACCATTATTAGAACTTACCATCAAAGAGCCGGTCAATAATGCTGTACCCAGCCCGGAGATCAGATAAAGAAAACTCATAAAACTTGGTCCAACCCTATGAAAACAAATGTACAAATATTAAAAGACCTACAGTGTTCAAAGACACACACGTATGCATCACTGACCCTATAATCTTAAGAACATTCAAAATATACTAAAAAAATAAAAGGATAACTCCTGAAAATTTTTAATAAAACCAGTAACTCTAAAGTAAAAGTAATTTTTTAAAAGAAATTTAGTGACCTCACAGCATGTAATGGCTTTTACTACTAGAATAGTTTTTATCACTTAAGTATTGTGGCAATTCAGTCACAGAAGGAACAAACTGGTACAGTCAATTTTTGAGTCTAAGTACAGTGTACACATTGAGATAGTTTCTATAATTTTATCCTTCAGAACTATGGGTTTTGTCCATAAACATTAGAAAAGAAATGTTACAAAAATGTTTAAAGGCCCAAAGGCATACAGCATTATTTTCTGTATATCTCACCCATGAAGCATTCATGTTGGAACTAAATTATCAACTTGGAGCTAACAGCTACGATGCTTATCTAAAAAGAACACTCATAGAGCTCTAGGTTTTATAAAAGTGTGAAAAAAGTACAAATAATTCTGATGGTACTTCCAATCACTTCAACTAATTAGTTTAGTGTAATACTGCCTTTAATTTAGACTGTAATAGTATTTAGGAATATCAAAACAAATTTCATTCATTCACTAATCATTCAAAACAGTAAGTACTAGACACATGCTGCACGTAAAGCACTGGGACTAAAAGAACGAACCCAAACACACCCCCTGCCCTCAGGTGGTTGTCAGGTAAATGCGGGGGGAGGGAGAAGTGGGGTGGACCCAGTCTACAACTACAACTACAAGCTACAGCGGGCGGGATGGGAGGAGCCTGAGCTCACCCAGGAGGGGCGGCCACGTCGCCCTGAGGAGCGGAGAGCAGAACACACAGGAAGGAGTAAGCAGACGGACACTTAGGGCAATTAAACCGGAGAATTTGTGGAGAAGCAGAGAGGAGAAACTACTGGAAGCTGCTGAGGGCCTGCTGCACACCACACTGTCTGGTGGGTAAGAATCTACCACTGAGCCAGAGACAAAACCCGTGCTCTGGAGAAGCTTGTGCTCTCACGCTCGCGTCCACAAAAAAGGGGTTTTCAGTCATTTCTGAAACAAACTGGAACAAATACAATAAAGAGTTGTAGGTACACAAAAACCTACGGCTTAGGGAACCGGCCTGAGCCAGATACATAAATTTAAGAGTCACTAGCATTTGGATAGATTATTTTAAATTATACCTATTGTAAAACACAGACACACACACACACACACACACACACACACGAGATGTAAACCTCACTCGCTAAGATTCAGTACAGAGCAGAATCAAAGATCTGTAAGGGTTACATGCCCGTCAACAGTAACAAACTTCTGTGATATTTTAATTTTTCTTTCAACTTTTTATTTAAATTCTAGTTAGTTAACATAGAGTGCAGTATCGGCTTCAGAAGCAGAATTTGGTGATTCATCACTTACATACAACACCCAGTTCACATCACGCCAAGCGCTGTCCTGGATACGCATCACCCATCTAGCCGCCCAGCCCCCATCCGCCCTCCTCCATCAACCCTGTTTGTTCTCCATCAACCCTGTTTGTTCTCCGTCCTCAAGAGTCTCTTGTGAAAATAAACATTAAAAAAAGAATTTTTTCTGGTTTGTTCCTGAAAAAACATATATATTTTTCTCTTCTCTTTTTCCCCACATATATGGTCATCTGATTTGCTTCTTAAATTCCACAAGTGAAATTATATATATTTTTCTTTATCTGACTTACTTCATTTAGCAACATACATTCTAGCTCCATTCATGTCACTGCAAATGACAAGATTTCATTCATTTTGATGGCTGAGTAATATTTCATTACTCTTTATATACATACACTTGTATACATACACTTCTTTATCCATTTATCAGTTGGTAGATATTTAGACTCATTCTATAATTTGGCTACTGTTGATAGTGCTGCTATAAACATTGGGATGCATCTATCCCTTGGAATTAGTATATCTGTATCATTTGTGTAAATACTCAGTAGTCGATTGTTGGATTATAGGGTAGTTCTACTTTTAACTTTTTGTGGAACCTCCATACTGTTCAGAGTGGCTGCACCAGTTTCCATTCCTGCCAGCAGTGCATCCTTGCCAACACCTGTTGTTGCCTTGTTAACTTGAGTCAACTTGACAGGTGTGAGGTGGGATCTCATCACGGTTTTGATTTTTATTTCCCTGATGATGAGTGATAATGAGCATCTTTCATGTATCTGTTGGCCATCTGGATGTCTTCTTTGGAAAAAATGTCTATTCAGGTATTCTGCCCATTTCTTAACTGGATATCTGGCTGTGGTGTATTTTGTGTGTTGAGGTTACTAAGTTCTTTATAGATTTTGGATAACTCTTCATCATATATGTCATTTAGAAATATCTTCTCCCATTCTGTAGGTTGCCTTTTAATTTTGTTGACTGTTTCCTTTGCTATGCAGAAGCTTTTTTATTCTGATGGAGTACCAGTAGTTGATGTATGCTTTTGTTTCCCTGGTCTTCAACAATGTGTCTAATAAAAAGTTGCTGTGACCAAAGTCAAGAGGTTCCTGCCTGTGTTCTTCTCAAGGATTTTGATGGTTTCCTGTCTCACATTTAGGTCTTCCATCTATTTTGAATTTATTTTTTGTATCTAGTGGAAAGAAGTGGTTCAGTTTTCCCAACACCAGTTCTTGAAAAAATCGTCGTTTTTCCAGTGGATATTCTTTTCTGCTGTGTCAAAGATGGGTTGACCATACAGTTGTGGGTCCATTCTGGGTTTTCTATTCTGTTCCACTGATCTGTGTGTCCGCTTTTATGCTATTACCATATAGTCCTGATAACTAGAGCTTTATAATGTATTTTGAAATCCAGAATTGTGATACCTCTGGTTTGTTTTTCTTTTTCAGAAATGCTTTGGCTATTCAAGGTCTTTTGTGGTTCCATACAAATTTTACGTTTGTTCTAGCTCTGTGAACAATGCTGGGGGCATTCTGACAGAGAATGCATTAAATGTGTAGATTGCTTTAAGTGGTATAGACATTTTAATGATGTTTGTTCTTTCAGTCCATGAGCGTGGAATGTTTTTCCATTGCTTTGTGTCCTCTTCAGTGTCTTTCATAAGCTTTCTATATTTTTCAGAGTACAGACCTTTTACCTTTTTGGTTAAGTTTATTCCTAGATACTAATTGCTTTTCACATGGTTGCAAATGGGACTGATTTCTTCATTTCTTTTTGTTCCTTTGGTATTGGGGTATAGAATTGCAACAGATTTCTGTGCGTTGGTTTTACATCCTGTGACTTTGCTTAACTCGTGTTATTAGTCCTAGTAATTTTTTGGTGGAATCTTTCAGGTTTTCCACAGAGTATCATGCTGTCTGCAGATAGTTCAAGTCTGACTTCCTTGCCAACTTGGATGCCTTTTATTTCTTCCTGCTGTCTGACTGCTACGTCTAAGACGTTCAGTGCTGTGTTAAATACTGATGGTGAGAGGTGACAGCCTGGTCTTGCTGCTGTCTGCAGGAGCAGGCTCTCCCCCGGAGGACGGTATTAGCTATATATGCTTGTGTTCCATCTATCCCTACTATGTTGAAGGTTTTTATCAAGAATGGATGCTGTAATCTGTCAAGTGTTTTTCCTGCATCTACTGGCAAGAATATACGGTTTGTATGCTTTCTTTTATTAATGTGGTGTATCATATTCATTTATTTGTGAATACTGACCCAGGTCCGTAGCCCAGGGATAAATCCCACTTGATCATGGTGAATGATTCTTTTAATCTACTGTTGAATTTGATTGCCAGTATCTTGTTGGAAATTTTTGCATCCATGTTCATCAGGGATATTGGCCTATAATTCTTTTTAGTGTGGTCTTTCTTTTTGGAATCAAGGAAATGCTGGCCTCATAGAATGAGTTTGGAAGTTTTTCTTCCATTTCTATTTTTTTTTTTGAAAGGTTTAAGAATAGTTATGAACTTTTTTTTTTTTTTATTTCTAGGAGAGAGAGAGACAGCGTGAGCAGGGGAGGGTCAGAGAGAGAGGGAGACACAGAGTCTGAAACAGGCTCCAGGCTCCGAGCTGGCAGTCAGCACAGAGCCCAACGCGGGGCTCGAACCCACAAACCGCGAGATCATGACCTAAGCGAAAGTCGGACGCTTAACTGACTAAGCCACCCAGGCGCCCCTGAACTTTTCTTTAATTATCTGGTGGAATTCCCCTGGGAAGCCATCTTGCCCTACACTCTTGTTTTTTGGAAGACTTTTTTATTATTGTTTCAATTTCTTTGCTGTTTATGGGTCTGTTCAAATTTTCTATTTCTTCCTGTTTCAGTTTTGGCAGTTTGGATGTTCCTAGAAATTTATCCATTTCTTCCAGGTTCCCCAGTTTGTTGACATATTTCTCATAATATTGTCTTATAATGGTTTATACTTCTGTGGTGTTGGTTGTGATCTCTCGCCTTTCATTCATGATTTTATTTATGTGGGTCCTTTCTCTTCTCTTTTTATTAAGTCTGGCTAGAAGTTTATCAGTTTTATTAATTCTTTTGAAAAATTACCTCTTAGTTTCATTAATTTGTTCTACTGGGTTTTTTGTTCCTGTATCATTTGTTTCTGCTCTAGTCTTTATTATTTCCCTTCTTACCTTGGCTTTAGGCTTCACTTCTGCTCCTTTTCTAATTCCTTTAAGCGTCAGGGTTAGGTGTGAGGCTGTACTGAAACTTACTTCCCTCTCAGGAATGCCTTTGCTGCATCCCAAAGGTTTTGAATGGTCGTGTTTTCATTTTCACTTATTGCTGTGCTTTTTTTATTCCTAGTTAACCCATTCTTTCTTTGGTAGAATGTTCTTTAACCTTCGTGTATTTGAGGGCTTTCCAAAATTTTTCTTGTAGTTGATTTCAAGTTTCATAGTGTTGTGATCTGAAAATACGCATAGTATGATCTCAATCTTTTACACCTGCTGGGCTGATTTGTGACCAAGCATGTGATCTATTTTGGCAAATGTCCCATGGGCATTTGAGAAAAACATCTATTGTTTTAGTGTAAAATGTTCTGAATGTATCTTTTAAGTCCGTCTGGTCCAGTGTGTCCTTCAAAGTCATTGTTTCCTTATTGATTTTCTGCTTTGATGATCTGTCCCTTGCTCTAAGCTGGGTGTTAAAATCCCCTACGATTATTGTGTTACTGTCAGTGAGCTAATGTTTGTTATTAATTGATATTTGGGTGTTCCAAGATAGGGGCATAAGTCTTTAGTTCCAAGTTAGGGGCATAAGTCTTTATAATTTTCAGATCTTCTTGATGTATCTAGCTGAGTTTGAGGGACACGTCCTTGAGGGTTCCCTTACTACTCCACCATTTACTCCTCCCCCTTTCCTGTAATATTTTAAATACATTTTCTACCTATTCAAAATAAAGTACTAATAATATTTGTGAATTTTTACTTAATTTTTTTAATACTTGAAACTTAATATTTATAACACTCTCAATTCTAAGGCCTCAACTCTCAGGATTACCTGACACAGCAAATTCCTACTGAGGTTCTAATTCTTTTTTTTTTTTTTTTTTTTTTTTATTTATTTCTAGGAGAGAGAGAGAGACAGCGTGAGCAGGGGAGGGTCAGAGAGAGAGGGAGTCACAGACTGAAACAGGCTCCAGGCTCTGAGCTGGCAGTCAGCACTGAGCCTGACGCGGGGCCCGAACCCACGAACTGCGAGATCGTGACCTAAGCGAAAGTCAGACGCTTAACTGACTAAGCCACCCAGTCTCTCCAGCTGCCCCTCTGTTTCATACTTATGTGTGCTCACTCTCTCAATAAAGTAAAATAAAATAAATGTATTCTTTTGACCCAAACTTTCCAAATTTAGAAATTGCCACCTTGAATAAACATTAAATGAGGCAAATATAAGGATATCCATTGCAATGTTTTTTATAATAGCAAAGACTGTAAAGAGTATGTATGCCCAACCAACTGCTTATAAGTACATTGATAGTATGAATACAAATACTATTTTTAAATTAGGCATTAAATGGTTACTAACCTTTCATTGTGTTTTTAATTTGAGAGAGAGAGAGAGAGAAGGAGAGAAAGCAGAGAAAGAGGGAGAGAGAATCCTAGACAGGCTCCATGCTCAGTACCAAGCCCGACATACGGCTCAATATACAACCCTGGGATGATGACCTGAGCCGAAATCAAGAATCAGATGCTCCACTGCTTGAGCCACCCAGGTGCCCCAATTGGTTACTAATTTTTAAAAATCTCTATAATGTTTTGGTTAATAAAACAAAATACAAAGCTGTGTTTGTAATGTGCTATTTAAATTAAAAATAATGTATGTTGTCCTGAGAAGAGAAAGTGGTGTCAGGGAGACAGGAAGGGAGCAGACTACATTTTAGGTGGAAATCTTCCTGAAGGTTTTTAAATTTTTTAAAAATGTTTTATTTCTTTCTGAGAGAGAGAGAGACAGCGTGAGCAGGGGTGGGTCGAGAGAGAGGAAGACACAGAATCTGAAGCAGGCTTCAGGCTCGGAGCTGTCAGCACAGAGCCTGACACGGGGCTCAAACCCACCAACCGTGAGATCATGACCTGAGCTGAAGCCAGAAGCTTAACTGACTGAGCCAGGCGCCCCAATGTAGCTTTTTAGTTTATATTATGCACATGTATTACTTAATAAAAAAATCCAAATTCATTTAAAAATCAATTCTTTTTTTTAGTAGGTTCTTTCACTATCACTGTTGTTCATGAACACCTCAGGATGAACTGCTATTGGGGTGGAGTCTCAGAGGAAGGTGGGCCTGACCACTTCCAAGCTCTTACAGGCTGAGGGGTGAGTCCTCCAGCAAGTTAACTACCATCAAGACCCGCCGGTCTTCTCTGTAAATGGAGAAGAATAAGCACCCCCTCCTTTAAGGGCCGTTCGCAGACGGTACGAAACACCACCACTGTTTTAGTTACTACTTCATCGGTGAGACATGACTTTATTGGCGGGCCACATGCAAGGCACCTGCAAACATACGTTATTCCATCTAATCCTTGCAAGAAAGGTAAGCACGGTGAGTGTCCATTTATACAGCCGAGGAAGCTGGGGCTTACTGGAATTCAGTGACTTGCCCCAGGTCACACTACTAGGAAATTCTAGGTCAGGACTCAAACCCAAGTGTGTGACTCCAGAACCCAGGACCCAATTCTGACATGAAACAGAGAGGCTCAAACAAGGACAGGCTGAGGAGCACACAGAAGTAGACCACAATAAAAAAAAAATAAAAAAATAAAAAAGATGGGAGAAATGGAACCTGGAAGTGATGCAATCTACGGCGTAGGCATTTGTCAAGAACAGAACACATGCACCAGCAAGGCCGGTCACAGCGGCAGGACCGCGTGGTCCACTGGTCATGAGAACAGTACCAGCCAAAACCTATGGTGGCAAAGAGCTGGATGAATGAGAGGGCCATGAAGAAGCCCACTGAGGCTGGGGTGCAGAGACCCAGTGGGAAGAGGGGTCTGGGACGAGGCTGAGACAAAGGCAAATCTTTCCTTCGGGACCAGAAAGATGCATATTTTTTCACAAGTACAATAGTCATTTGATGGGTTGTAAGCTGAATAGTGATATAATCGAACTGCCATATTAGAAAAATGATTTGGCTGCTAAATGGAAAAAGCAAAAAAAAAAAAAAATAGGAAGTGATTTCAGAAAGTAGTACAGGTAAGAGCTGAGGTGCTCAGAAAAACAGTGAAGAGAAATGCACAGATGTGAATTGTATTTTGTAAGTAAAATCCACAGGGCTTGGGAATAAACTTGGTAGGCAGGCTAAGAAAGAAAGCATATCAGGAACAACTCCTAGACTTCCAGCTCAAGGAAATAAATGGGAAATAAATGCAGAAATCGGTTTTTGACTCTGAGATGTCTGTGATGTATCGACCACAAAAATGATACCTAACAATCACTGAGGGCTTGTGATGGTCCATGCATTGTTGTGAACAATGTCATTCAAGGATTTGAATGGCACAGACAGAATTAGACATATAAAGTCATAAACCATGAACCAAATTTTTCAGTAATCCTAGCCAATGACACTCAATTGTAGAACACTCTAATATAAAACTACGCACAGGAGGTCCAAGATGTGTCCTCACCCACCTGGGGAATGTAATTTCTCCTTTCCTGACAGGCAGCGTGAAACCATGCAAGACTGAAGAGAGCGTGAGCTCGATGCACGTTGTCCTTTTTGCTGATTTGTTCAGGAGTCCAAGATTCGTAAGTACGCATTAAATTCTTCTTCAAACCTGGAGGTGACTGAAGACAAAAAATTGACATCTTATTGTCTCAAATCTTACAGATAAATGTAATACTTAACATATTTAAGAACATATTTTAATAAAGAAAAGTTTTCACCCTTACCTATCTGATTTGACTTACCACTATGTTACTTCAAAAAGTACGTATCTAAAATTAATTTTAAGCTCCTTATACTAAAGAGTTTAAACTTATATCAGGAATAAATTCAATAATTCCCAAATTAAAAAAAAAAACTATAAAACCAACAATATTCAAAGCAATCAAATAAATTTTATATGATTGTTGAGGTATTTTACTGAAACTAAATCACTCTTTACACAATGAGGGCGACACTTACTTGAGGGGCGGTATCCCCTGAGAGGAACACGCCCCCTTCTCCAGAGGCTGATCCTCTGGCCTTCCCCATACTGTTTACATACAATGTCAACTACCAATCCCTGCACATTAGTCCACTACAGGTGAAGTGCAGATGAGCAGATACCATGAGGCTCATAAACACAAATTCAAAACAACAAACTCTAAGTGTATACTGGACTAAAACTCAGTCAAAAAACACAAAAGCCAAAATTGGTTTATAATGCGGAATTATCTAAATGAAAAAGACAAATTTTGAATTCTTTTTGGGAAAGTATAAAATTAACTCACTTCTTGTGTGTTAAAAAAATGAATTTTTTTAATGAAACACATTTGTCTATTAATCACTGGCTTCCTTCAGAATTCTATTAATGTTAAAAAAATTAATGTGCACTTATGGGCTGAATTTATTTTTATTAGATTTTTAAATAGTTTATTGTCATGTTGGTTTCCATACAACACCTAGTGCTCATCTCCACAAGTGCCCTCCTCCATGCCCATCCCCCCGATCCCCTCCACCCCATACCCATTAGTCCTCAGTTTGTTCTCAACATTCAAGAGTCTCTCATGGTTTGGGGCGCCTGGGTGGCTTAGTCGGTTAGGCGTCCAACTTTCGCTTAGGTCATGATCTCCCGGTTCATGGGTTCGAGCCCCGCGTCGGGATCTGTGCTGACTGCCAGCTCAGAGCCTGGAGCCTGTTTCAGAGTCTGTGACTCCCTCTCTCTCTGACCCTCCCCTGCTCACGCTGTCTCTCTCTCTCTCTCCTAGAAATAAAAAAAAGAGTCTCTCATGGTTTGCCTCCCTCCCTCTCCCCCACTATTTCCCCCCTTCTTCTCCCCCACGGTCCTCCATTAAGTTCCTCCTAATCCTCCTATACGTGCAAACATATGGTAGCGTCCTCTGCCCATTGAAGGACACTAAGGCTCCTTCCTTGTTTTGGCTATTGTTGAGAGTGCTGCTATGAACATTGGGGTCCATGTGCTCCTATGCATCAGCACTCCTGTATCCCTTGGGTAAATTCCTAGCAGTGTGATTGCTGGGTCATAATGGAGTTCTACTGTTAATTTTTTGAGGCACCTCCACACTATTTTCCAGAGGCGCTGCACCAGTTCACATTCCCACCAGCAGTGTAGGAGGGTGTCTGTTTCTCCACATCCTCGCCAGCATCTAGAGTCCTCTGATTTGCTCATTTTAGCCACTCTGATCGGCGTGAGGTGGTATCTCAGTGTGGTTTTGATCTGTATTTCCCTGATGAGGAGGGATGCTGAGCATCGTTTCATGTGTCTGTTGGCCATCGGGATGTCCTCTTTGGAGAAGTGTCTGTTCATATCTTCTGCCCATTTCTTCACTGGATTGGTTGTTTTTCGGGTGTGGAGTTTGGTGAGTTCCTTATAGATTTTGGATATTAACCCTTTATGCACACTTTCAGATCAGAATGCTATGAAACTCAAAATCGAACACAGGAAGAAGTCTGGAAAACCCCCAAAAATATGGAGGCTAAAGAACACCCTACTAAAGAATGAATGGGCCAATCAGGCAATTGGAGAAGAAATTTAAAAATACACGGAAACAAACGAAAATAAGAACACAACAATCCTAACTCTATGGGATGTGGTGAAAGCAGTCCTAAGAGGAAAGTACATTGCACTCCAGGCCTATTTCAAGAAATTAGAAAAAGCACAAGTACAAAATCTAACAGCTCGTCTAAAGCAACTAGAGGGAGAGCAACAAGAGCACCCCAAACCCAGTAGAAGAAGAGAAATAATAAAAATCAGGGCAGAAATAAACAGTATAGAAATCAAAGAAACAGCTGAACAGATCAGTGACACCAAGAGTTGGTTTTTTGAAAAAATAAACAAAATTGACAAATCTCTAGCCAGGCTTCTCAAAAAAAAAAAAAAGAACACTCAAGTAGACAAAACCATGGATGAAAATGGACTGATTACAATCAACCCCTCAGAATTACGAGCAATTATCAGGGAATACAATGAAAAACTATATGCCAACAAACTGGACAACTTAGAAGAAATGGACAAACTCCTAAACACACACACACTACCTAAATTCACACTGGAAGAGATAGAAAACCTGAAAAGACCCATGACAAATGATGAAATCGAATTAGTTATCAAAAATCTCCCAACAAATAAGAGCCCTGGGCCAGATGGCTTCCCTGGGGAATACTACCAGACATTTAAAACAGAATTAATACCCATTCTTCTCAAACTATTTCAAAAAACAGAAACTGAAGGAAAACTTCCAGACTCATTTTATGAAGCCAGCATCACTTTGATCCCCAAGCCAGATAGAGACCCAGCAAAAAAGGAGAACTACAGGCCAATATCCTTGATGAATACGGATGCAAAAATCCTCAACAAGATACTTGCAAATCGAATCCAACAGCACATAAAAAAAAATTATCCACCAAGATCAAGTGGGATTCATTCCTGGGTTACAGGGCTGGTTCAATATTCACAAATCAATCAATGGGATACATCACATCAACAAAAGAAAAGATAAAAACCATATGACCCTGTCGATAGATGCAGAAAAAGCATTTGACAAAATACAGCATCCCTTCTTAATAAAGACCCTCGAGAAAGTCGGGATAGAAGGAACTTACTTAAACATCATAAAAGCCATCTATGAGAAGCCCTCAGCTAACATCATACTCAACGGGGAAAAACTGAGAGCTTTCCCCCTGAGATCAGGAACACGACAGGGATGTCCACTCTCACCACTGTTGTTTAACATAGTGCTGGAAGTCCTCGCGTCAGCCATCAGACAACAAAAGGAAATCAAAGGCATCAGAAACGGCAAAGTAGAAGTCACACTTTCACTTTTTGCAGACGACATGATACTCTATGTAGAAAACCCGACGGGACTCCACCAGAAGCCTCCTAGAACTGATTCAAGAATTCAGCAAAGTTGCAGGGTACAAAACCAACGTATAGAAATCGGTTGCATTTTTATACACCAACAATGAAGCAACAGAAAGACAAATCAAGAAACGGATCCCATTCACAATTGCACAAAAAACTATAAAGTACCTAGGAATAAACCTAACCAAGGATATAAGAGATCTGTATGATGAAAACTATAGAAAACTTATGCAGGAAATTGAAGAAGACACAAAGAAATGGAAAAACATTCCATGCTCATGGAGTGGAAGAATAAATATAGTTAAAATGTCATGACTACCCAAAGCAATCTACATATCCAATGCAATCCCAATCAAAATTACAACAGCATACTTCTCAAAACTAGAATAAACTATGCTAAAATTTGTATGGAACCACAAAAGACCCAAAATAGCCAAAGTAATATTGAAGAAGAAAACCAAAACCGGAGGCATCACCATCCCAGACTTTAGCCTCTACTACAAAGCTGTCATCATCAAGACAGTATGGTCTTGGAACAAAAAAAGACACATAGACCAATGGGATAGATTTGAGAACTCAAAGCTGGACCCAAAGGTATACAGCCAACTAATCTTTGACGAAGCAGGAAAGAATATCCCCAATGGAAAAAAAGGCTCTTTAACAGATAGTGCTGGGAGAACTGGACAGCACCATGAGAAGAATGAAACTAGATCATTTTCTCACACCACACACAAAAATAAACTCAAAATGGATAAAGGACCTGAACGTGAGGCAGGAAAGCATCAAAACCTTAGAGGAGAAAGCAGGAAACAACCTCCCTGACCCCAACCACAGCAATTTCTTACTTGACACATCCCAAAAGCAAGGGAATCGAGAGCAAAAAATTAACTATTGGGACCTCATCAAGATTAAAAGCTTCTGCACGGCAAAGAAAACAATCCATAAAACTAATAGGCAACTGATAGAATGGGAAAAGATAGTTGCAAATGATATATCAGATAAAAGGTTAATATCCAAAATCTATAAGGAACTCCCCAAACTCCATACCTGAAAAACAAACAATCCAGTGAAGAAATGGGCAGAAGATATGAACAGACACTTCTCCAAAGAGGACATCCCGATGGCCAACAGACACAAGAAACGATGCTCAGCATCCCTCATCAGGGAAATACAGATCAAAACCACACTGAGATACCACCTCACGCCGGTCAGGGTGGCTAAAATGAGCAAATCAGAGGACTCTAGATGCTGGTGAGGATGTGGAGAAACGGGCACCCTCCTACACTGCTGATGGGAATGTAGACTGATACAGCCCCTCTGGAAAACAGTGTGGAGGTGCCTCAAAAAATTAACAATAGAACTCCCTTATGACCCAGCAATAGCACTGCTAGGAATTTACCCAAGGGATACAGGAGTGCTGATGCATAGGGGCACATGTACCCCAATGTTCATAGCAGCACTCTCAACAATAGCCAAAACATGGAAAGAGCCTAAGTGTCCATCAACGGACAAATGGATCAAGAAGATGTGGTTTATCTATACCATGGAATACTACATGGCAATGAGAAACAATGAAATCTGGCCACGTGTAGCAACATGGATGGACCTTGAGGGTGTTATGCTGAGCGAAATAAGTCAGGCAGAGAAGGACAGATACCATATGTTTGCACGTATAGGAGGATTAGGAGGAACTTAACGGAGCACCGTGGGGGAGAAGAAGGGGGGAAATAGTGGGGGAGAGGGAGGGAGGCAAACCATGAGAGACTCTTGAATGCTGAGAAACAAACTGAGGACTGATGGGTGTGGGGGAGAGGGGATCAGGGGTGATGGGCATGGAGGAGGGCACCTGTGGGGATGAGCACTGTGTGACGAATGGAAACCAACTTGACGTTAAACTATTTAATAAAAAATAATAAATAATTTTTAAAAAGAAGCCAACAACAGGTAAACGGGACACGTCCCACTTTAAAGATGCCTAGACTACAAAGGAAACAAGGAACATAGGGGAGAGGAAACACTATGACATGGAAGAAAATAAGTGTTTACTACACGTGTGAGAAAGAGCTCCTCCAATTCAATGAGAAACCCAATTAGAAATAGGCAGAGGACTTGAAGAATCCTTTCTCTAAGCAAATATACAAATAGGCAACAGATCTACAAAAAGTATTCAACGTCACCACTTCCCAAAGAAATGTGGTAAGACACCCCTCATACCCTTAAGATGGCGCGCGCACACACACACACTCACACACACACGCGCACACACACACTCACACACACGCGCGCACACACACACACACACACACACACACAGAAACAGCCGGCGTTGGCACCGCTCGTAGCAACATGCAATGGAGCACTGAGGCGCGCAGCGTCCTCAAACAAGTGGGAACGGAACGACCTCTGACCCAGCAATGCCACGAAAGCGGTGCGAAGCGCTCTGGGTCCCTGCTCGGGTCCCCGCAGCATCACACACAGCCCCGCCGAGGCCGAGGCCCCCGTGTCCCTGCACCGCAGGGCAGAGACGACGGAGCGCGCGCGCGGGATCGCCGACCGTCACGAGGGAAGGAGGTCCCGTCGTGGGCTCGGACGGGAGGAACCCTGAGGACATTCCCACACACAGTGAGACACGCCAGGGCCCGAGGACAGACCGTCCACGGCGCTGCTTACGGGAGCTCCTCGGGACGCCGAGGCCCGGAAGGCAGCGGGGAGAGGGACGGCCAGGTGCCTCGCGCGACGCGAGAAGAGGGAAACGGGGAGCAGGCGCAGTGGACGGTCCCCCTGCGCACGACGAACGGGTTCTGGGCCCCGCTGCACAACAGGGCCCGCGGCAACACTCCCCAACCCGGTCATCAACAGTGCTGAAGATGCAAACTTTACGTTATGTGTCTTTTACTGATATACATACGTGAAAATGAAATAAAATTTGAAAGGAAAATGTTAATTTATTTTTATAAATATCATCTGATGCTATTATTTATGCTTATTTTACCTCACCTAAATGAAAGCGTGGTTTTTTTTTTTGTTGTTTTTTTTTGAGTACAGCTGCCACAACCTCAGAGGGATTCTGGGCGTGCAGCGCCGTGACGGGACGAGCAATGCATCGCCGCCCTCAGCATAAGTGCGGCCCCCGCCTGCTGGCACACAACGCTATCACACCACCACCCTCTGCCTGTGTTCTGCTGACTGTACCTCTCATCCCCCAGACTCGCCATCACTGGCAGCCCGTACCTCCCGCCCCTGTCCCCTCTGGCATTGTTAGTCTGTCCTCTATAAATGTGATTCTGCTTTTTGTTTGTATATTCATTTATCACATTCCATTTATGACTGAACTCATGTATTTGTCTTTATTAGTCTGACTTATTTCACTTGGTTAGTATCTGTAGGTCCGTCCATCCATGTTGTCACAAAGAGCAAGATCTCACCCCTGTTCTGGCAAGTAATCTGCTCCTGCATACACCACATCTTCCTTGTTCACTCACCTACCAATAGGCCACTTCTATAGTTTGGCTACTATAAATAATCCCGCAATAAATACAAGAGTGGATGTTTCTTTCTGAACTAGTGTTTTGTTTTCTGTGTGTAAATACCCAATAGAGGAAATACTGGATCATAGGATAATTCTATCCTTCACTTTCTGAGAAACCTCCACACTGTTCTCCAGAGCGGCTGCACCGGTTTCCATTCCCACCAGCAGCGCAGGAGGGCGCCCGTTTCTCCACAGCCTCGCCAGCACCTGCTGCTGCCCGAGTTGTTAACTTCAGCCGCTCTGACGGTGCGAGGTGCTATCTCATTGTGGATTTGATTGGTCTTTCCCTGGTGATGAGTGATGTTGAGCATCTTTTCATGTGTTTGTTGGTCATCTCCATGTCTTCTTTACAAAAATGTCTATCCAGGTCCTTTGCTCATTTATTATTCGAATTGTTTGTTGTACAAGAAAGTTTTACGTGTCCTGTAGGACAGACAGTGCTTTATAGAGCTGAAGGAGGTATGCGGAGGTTAGCGCACTTAGACGACTAGTGATCTAAGGTTTAAATCTTACCTCGTACGTTATCTTCAAACTTGACTGTAATAAAATAGGAGTAAAGTGAGGATGAACTTCTGCAGTGAGCCACAGACGAAAGGTATCTTTAGGTTGAAGAGTATTCAATTCCTTGTTTATAAAAACAGCAACAATAAAAATTTACTTAAATATACACACTAATTTCCATTTAATAAACTTATTAGTAGTAAGTAAATTTTTCCAACTTAAATCCTTCTGTGACATTCTGATATATTGCATTCTGCTGCTCGTTTGTTCCATGAGCTTGGGTTCTAGGATTTACACCAACTCTGAGCAAGGATAATACTAGTGCGCGTCTTGTGAACTGTGTACAACACTCGTAACAGTGCCTGACGCACAGCAAGTACACGCGAAGTGTTAGCGGTAACTGACGCGCCTCAACCAGCCACCACCTTCCGAACCTCAGGTTCTCACTGCTTTCATTCAGGCTCCCTGAGAGGTCTTTCGTGAGAGCAGTTCCTTTACTGTCAACGTTTGTCGTATCCTATTTACTGTCTATTATACAAAGTCAAAACCTCACCATTCAAATTCCCCTGCCTGCGCAGGATGCTACAGTCACCTATTCAAACTTTTATGTCTGGTCCTTTTGAATTTTATTCTTTCTACCTTTTCTGCTCTTTGGAACCTGCCAAATTCTTACTCATCTGTCAATTTAAGTCCATGTCTTAGGGGAATATTTTCTCCAACTCTTCACCACCACAGTCCCAGGCACATTAATCACTCAAGGCATTTTGTAAATTTTCTTCTGTAGTAATCACTATGCTACAATATAGTTATTAACGTGGCCTGTCTCTTCTAAACCAAATTCCTTCCTACGGAGCAGCTATGAATTTTGTATGCAACTAGCACCTAAGGCAACTGCGGGCTTTTTTCTGTACTAAACAAATGCGCATAGAATAAATGAAGGAAGGAACGACAAAAGACTTGCTGAGAGTTCTAAAAGAGTGAAGTCTAAAAATTAATAAATAAAATCTATGTCTGACACTAACATTCACTATTTTAATTCAAAATACAGGGGCGCCTGGGTGGCTTAGTCGGTTAAGCATCCGACTTTCGCTTAGGTCATGATCTTGCGGTTCGTGGGTTCGAGCCCCGCGTCGGGCTCTGTGCTGACTGCCAGCTCAGAGCCTGGAGCCTGTTTCAGTCTGTGACTCCCTCTCTCTCTGACCCTCCCCTGCTCACGCTGTCTCTCTCTCTCTCTCCTAGAAATAAATAAAACGTTTAAAAAAAAAAATACAAAGTTACAGCGTCCACAAACACACACACACACACACACACACACACACACACACACACACACGAACTGCCATAAAAACATTGTGCTTCCTTAAAAGTGTTAAATTGTAAAATGTATCTATATTTACTAATAATTTAAAACGGTAAAATTTATTCGAAATTTTGGTTTTAGTTAGCACATTTTTCAAAAGGTAAAAAACACACATTTGTGATAGAGTTGGGTTGAAAATAAATTTGCAAATTTATACCCAAACAATTTATCCAAACTCCCCAAAAGGAAATTTAAAAAAAAAAATTTAAGTTTTAAACTTTTCTAATATAATCTACCCTATATACTTCAAAAAGTTCTAATTAAGACTTGCTTTCAGGGACACCTGGGTGGCTTAGTTGGTTGAGCATCCAACTTCAGCTCAGGTCATCATCTCTGGTTCCTGAGTTAGAGCCCTGTGTCAGGCTCTGTGCTGACAGCTCAGAGTCTGCTTTGAATTCTCTCTCTGTCCCTCCCCTGTTCAACCTCATTCGAAATAAATAAATAAATGTTATTTTTTTAAAAACTGGGGTGCCTGGGTGGCTCAGTCAGTTAACTGTATGACTTTGGCTCAGGTCATGATCTTAGACTTTGGCTCAGGTCATGATCTCATGATTCATGAGTTTGAGCCCTGTGTCAGGCTTTGTGCTGACAGCTCAGAGCCTGGTGCCTGTTTGGGTTCTGTCTCCCTCTCTGCCTCTCCCCTACTCATGCTCACTCTCTCTCAAAACACATATAAGCATTAAGAAAAAATTTTAAGAAGGATTTGCATCCAAGTAAGCACTGTAATTGTGTGTCACACAAATAAATAGCTACCAATCTATTATTTGGAAGAGAAAGCAGAATTTAAGCAAAAACAAGCAAAAACAAGAAAGCAGAAACAAGCAGGTCTTGTTTACATGTTTTAAAACATATGTGATTTATTAGACATAAATTTTATATGTTTTACACATTCGTGGCTTTCTCAGAAAACTGTACTAACAATAGGATTACTTGAATATTTATATATACCTCAGTTCCCAAATCTGTGTCTTGTTTTGATTTTATGAACCACCATCGTCCATCAATTAACTCACAGAGAGTCATGAACTCATTCAGAGATGTGCTTACCTATGTTGTGAAAGGTGCTACAGTGGCCATTTATTGAGACCACACAATTTTTCAACACTTTACAATTAGATAAGGGCCTCCGTCAATCCATTCTATTCTGAATAATACTTCCACCAGAACAATTAAACTAATTAAGTGACTGTCCTTCCGAAGTTCTGCTTTGAGTATGGCTTCTTTCTTTCCTAGAAAAAAATTCCAAATTCTTCTGCTTGGTTCTCAGAGTTTTCTATGACTCAGCCCCAGTTGGCCATGCCTGGCCCTCCCAGCACATTCAAGGTCATCTTTACTGTTTGTAGTAAGCACATGTGTCTCCACCACTAGGTCTCTATTCGTGCTCCTGGAATTAACCAGGATGCCTCTCCTTCCTTCCTTCCTTCCTTCCTTCCTTCCTTCCTTCCTTCCTTCCTTCCTCCCTCCTTTTCTTCTCTTTTTCTTCCTCTCTTTCTTTCCTTCTCTCTGCCCCTACACTTAGCTAAATCAGGTACAGCTTTCAAGCAGCATCTTGTCTTAAGAGTCATTTCTAACTATCTGAGACCATAATCATCTTTCTAAGTAGGAGACTTAGGTCAGGGTTTACATTTAAACCCTGGCCAGCGATCTGATCTGGCTGGAGGCTACTTGTGTTCTGGGGCTGAGTTCAGGGAAATGACTGCTTCGGTTCACATCCCAGCTTCCCAGGGAAGTCCCGCAGTGCCCTGACTCCGCCACATCCTCTCCCCTCTCACAGATGCAGCGGGACAAGGGCATCAAGAGGAGGCGATTATTTTAGCAGGCCTTCTAGGATCCTTTAAAGCATTTCCCTATTTTACTTCTGAAAAAATTCTCTAAGCCTCCCTTCAATTCTGAGTAATAATTTCTTGGTTTCCCTTAAATGCTTTCAAAATATAAACTTTTGTATACTTCCTAATACAAAGATCCCTGCCTTCATTTGTACAAACGTACGTATTACTTAACAGATTTTAAATGATTTCTCATCAAATGCTAATTTAAAACAACAAATAATACATGATAACCCCTGGAGATCACTGAATCAACTGCATGCAGTACTATTTACACCACGTTCATCTGAACGTACCTTTTCCAGAACTGGCAGCCAAGACACCACGAGATGTAAGTTCTTCAAGCACAGCCAGTCCCCACTGCGGGCACACTCCTTTAACAACTGAATTGCTAAGTCAGCTTGACCCTGACCCATAGCAACCTGTGAAAACAAAACACGAAACAGCTGTAATAAACACCCACTCCAGAGCCTAACATGTGGGGACCGCTGACAGACCACCAATGACTGTTATTCTCTGCCTACAAGGATTGAAGGTGGGCCCCCCGCCCCGGGACTAGCTGTGCACACAGTCCAGTGGGGACCTTGAGCTGTGACGGAGTCGAGCATCCACTGCCCCCTCCCTCCTCCTGCCACGAAGCCGCAAGGCCTCGCTGGGCTAGCAGGCCCTGAGAGTGGACGGCCTGCGCCTCCCAGAGGCCATTCTGCTGGAGAGGAATTAGGAATGCCTTGCTTAGGTCCTTTATTTGGGTTCTCAGGAAAAAGAAAGAAAGAAAGAAACGAGTAAAAATTTAAAAGTACAATACAAAACATAGATCTGATAACATAGAACACAAGAGATTCCAATTATCCTGCTACGCATAATGAACTCACTCAGTCATTTTGATGAGGGTTCTAAATTTTTAATATTTGTTTATTTATTTGAAAGAGAAAACAAGCAAAGGGAGAGACAGAGAATCCCAAGCTCCATCTCATGAACTGTTGACATCAGGACCATGGCCTGAGCAGAAACCAAGAGCTGGATGTTTAACTGACTGAGCCCCCAGGCCTCGAGGGTTCTACATTTTTAATACGAAATATCATTCTCTTGCCATTTCCAACAGTTGTCCGGTTTTTGTCCTTCATTAACAAAACATTTCTAATTCTTTTCTGTTTATTAAAAATAGATTATTAAAGGTTTGCAAGTTATAGAACAGTATAAAAATCATGCAGAGTCTTATTTAGGTTCCTCATTTCCCCATTTCCTGCAATTCTTACCCCCTCAAACATAAACTTTAAAAAAATAACTATTTTTTTTATAACGGTACTCTTGAATTCTTTGAGGGATTAAACGTTAATACTACCACCTCCCTGAAAGTCACCCCCAGCTTTTCCAACCCTGCACCTACTTGGCTCTCCAGCTACTGGTGTGCGTGTCCACTGCTGTCACTTCCCGGTCCTTCGTCACCCGGCAACCCCTAACCGGTCAGCCCACGGTTCCTCCAGGGCTTCGGGGGGGAGGGGGGAGGGGAGCGAGGGACGGGGAACCCTGAGGGCACCGCAAGGCTGTTCCAGGTCGCCCAAGCCCACAGCCCGCGCGGCCCGAGCTCGCCGGCGCAGCGGGACGGGGCCTCACGGACGCCAAGGCCGGCGCCCTCGGGGTGCGGGCTCCTGCGCCCCGGACTCGGAACGCGGGGCTCCCGGGCGCCGGATGCTTGCACAGGCGCCTACTGGGTCCAAGATTCTGACGAGCTTTTGTCAAGAATCCTAAATGGCCACGTGCCACGTACCAAGGAGTCTACACTCGCCCCCCGGTTTCTGCAGGGCACGCGGCTAACAGCCGCGCACGGGGGCAGCGGTGTGGCGGACATACAGAACTCGCCGGCAGACCTGCCCTGGCGCCCGGCTGGCACTTCTGAGGGGGTGGGTGCACGGTCAAAACTTTCCAGAGGACGGTTATAGGCTACTTCAAACGAAGGTCCCTTCTTTCTTCATAATGAATACAAGATAGCATTCCATTGCTTTTTAGCTGACTTTTGTAAGTATTGACTTTGGTTTTCAATTAGCCTGTAAAGTTTCTGAGAGAGGGAGCCGTATCTCATTCAGTGCACACTAAAGTGTGCAATAACACAGCTAATCAATACTCACGTATTGATTGTTTTTCAACTTTCAAAGTCGAACCCAGAACAAAGCAAACAGGAGGGTGAAACAAGTAGTACTTGAACTGTCTGACACTCTCATTAGTCTGCCCTTAAAACGGAAAAACAAAAAAAAAAACCCCACAAAAGACAAAAAGAAGAAAGAAAATAAACCCAATTTACTGCACAGAAATTATAGATAAAAATAGACAACTCAGGGGTACCTGGGTGGCTTAGTCGGTGAAGTGTCTGACTTCAGCTCAGGTCACGATCCCACTGCTCATGAGTTCAAGCCCCGTGTGGGGCTCTGTGCTGACAGCTTGAAGCCTAGAGCTGCTTCAGATTCTGTGTCTCCCTCTCTCTCTCTGACCCTCCCCTGCTCATACTCTGTCTCTCTCTGTCTCTTTCTCTGTCTCTCAAAAATAAACATTAACAAAAATTAAAAAATAGACAACTCAGAACTTTCCACAAAACCTCAATTATGTGAAAAAAATCTTAAAGACTCATAAAAACCTCAGAAAAATATTTACTATAAAAATATTTCAATATTTTGTAAAAACCACATCAGGAATGTGCCGAGAAGATGGTTAGCCACTCATCCCCTCAAAAACCTACACCACAGCTTCTTAAATTAAAAATTAACTTAGCATATATATTCAGCACAGCAACAAAACTTTAAAATAACAGAACTATATCCATATTTAAAGGCTTTCCTATATTCCAACAATTTGGGAAGTTCAGTACACACAACTTTAGATGTTTCAACAGTCAAACCTACTGCGGCTGCAAACAGCTATCCTTCCGGTGAAACCACTGGCGAGGGTAGAATGCGTGGCGGCGGCCTTGCTCCCCACACGACTCGCAGGGCTGAGGACCCCGTTACCACAGTGGGTGCAGGGTGGAGCCCCGCCCCCTGCCCCGGGCCCAGCCCCTGCCCTCTGGCTGCCTTGTGTCTGGGTCCCCACAACATTCCTACTTCTCCGTTTTTGGTCACTGTCAAGTGTTTGCTTTTTAATCATTCTAGTTTTCCCAATAAAGCAGTTTATTTATTCCGTTGTCAAAAACTGATGGTAAATTAATACATCTCAGACTTGCAAGCAGACTGAATCTGAACAAACTAGGCCCCAGATTTACCTCAAGAAAATGAGCTATATTACACGTTACACTCAACAATTTATGTAGTTCAGTTTTTGCAGGTAAATATTGCTGTGATTTACTGTAAAAGCATCCAAATAAAATTTAAAAATCATTCTCAAAAGATTAGCAAATATATTAGCTTCCTATTCCTGCTACAACCATTTACCACAATCTAGTGCCTTAAAGCCAGGCACATGTATTATCAGATCTCTGATCTAACACTAGCGATCTGGCTGTCACACAAGGCTGGGCTCTTCCCGGAGGCTCTGGGACAGAATCCGCCTCGGGCTTTCCCAGAGCCTGGAAGCTTCCGCCACCCCCCCTCGCAGCCCTCGCTGCACGTTCACAGCCAGCACCAGCCTTGCCCCAGGGCTCGGCCTCTGCTCCCTCCGCTGCCTGCCCCTGACCAGGCCCCACCTGCCCTTCCACCAGGACACACTGAGATGCTCGGCAGAGCTGCTTCTGGGGAGGTTCTGGGCACCGGGACGTGGGCGCCGTGGGGGCACTGCCACCACCAACACCCGTCTCACCAAGGGGAGCACGCGGCCGAAGAGCCCCGGCTGGCGCTTACCTGGTGGTAGCACTCTGCGCCGCGCTCCCCACTGGCGAGCTCCTCAAGTTCCTGAGAAGGATCGGCCCCCGGGGAAATAATGATCAAGATGGGTTCAATCTCCAGTGTCTCTTTGTAGAGACGTTTGAGATTTGGAGGGGGCGGAGACAGCTCTTTCAGGCCTGGAAGACACAAATTACAGACATGAAAACTTTGTAGCAACGTGATTCAGACAAAAGCCTACTAAAACTAATTACTTAATGTAATACAGAGAAGAGCCAGGTGACGTAATCCTGTAGAGTTTTCTCACTGCAAAATCGTTCACTCGGGAGCAATAACTAACATTTATCGGATGCTGCAGGCGCCGGACATTTTTCTCAGTGCTCTACGCCTGCACTGTCAGTGACTCACTGCACCACCACCAGGCAGGCACCCTGACTGCCTCACCCAGCAGAGGAAGAAACACACCATTAGTATTGTGGCCTCAATATGTAACTTTCTGCCTACAAGGAAAGACTGAACCCAACCACCCATCTCTATCACTTTTCATTCATTTCTATGATAACTGTGCTGTGCACAGGGAATCAGATTTCCATGTGACCCAGTGACTGATTTCACTGTCATCATACAGGACCGTTATGTCTTTTTTTTTTTTTTATTTCATTTCTAGGAGAGAGAGACAGAGACAGAGTGAGCAGGGAAGGGTCAGAGAGAGAGGGAGTCACAACTGAAACAGGCTGCTCTGAGCTGGCAGTCAGCACAGAGCCCGACGCGGGGCTCGAACCCACGAACCGCAAGATCATGACCCAAGCGAAAGTCGGACGCCCAACCGACTAAGCCACCCAGGCGCCCCAGGACCGTTATGTCTTATATCCTTGCATCATGAGAAGAATTAAGTCGTATAGAGTGAAAAGAATATTAGTTTGGAAACAATATATAAGCTCTCAGTTTAGCCAATGACCTTGTACAAGTCACTAAAATATCCTGCGGCCCCAGTGTCCTCGATTGTAAAAAAGGCATAGAACAATCCATAGGCCATTTGGGAGCAAAACAAGCTATGATAATAAAAAAGATTCCACATATTCCTCACCTGGTTTATGCTAGGCACTGTGCCAGATATTTATTTTACATATAAGAAAACCAATAACCAAAGAAACTGAATTTGTCAAAAGCCACCCGGCTGCTGCAGACTGTATTCAACACAATTCGCCTTAATGCTTCCGACTCTGAGCTCTTCACAGACTCAAGTCCTGTGCTGACAAGAAGTTGTACTTTAGCTCTTGTTTAAATCTTCTTTACTAAAATATAAATGTTTCTATGACTAATATATTTAATAAAAACCAAGCTAAATAAGACCCACTTCAATTAATAATCAAAACATACTTCTTTGAACTGAGCTTAAAAGAAAGACTAGACGCAAGAGTTGAAAACCAGGATCAGCAGGACTAACAGAACTAGAGGCAAAGGGGGCTTCCTGCATCCTCGGAAGTAGAAATGACAGACAATACTGCACCCTAGAAATTCTAAAATCACTGGAAAAGGACACTCCTAAAGCCTTCTGTACCTAGCTTGGTACTTTCTGTACCAAGAACTGTAAAATCTAAACACAGGGACACCTGAGTGGCTTAGTCGGTTGAGTGTCTGACTTTGGCTCAGGTCATGATCTCGTGGTTCGTGGGTGCAAGTCTCACGTCAGGCTCTGTGTTTTCGTGCAGAGCCTGCTTCGGATCCTCTGTCTGCCCCTCCCATGCTTGCATTCTCTCTCTCAAGAGTACATAAACATTAGAAACTTTAAATATATATATATATATTTATACACAGTGTGTATACATATATACGTAAATGTATACAGTGTGTGTATATATATGCCTACAGTGTGTATGTTTGTACGTGTGTATACATATATATATATGTATACACATTCAAAGCCATCAAGATAGGCCAAAAAAGGCCCTTCTAGATAACCACACTGTAAAGACACACTTCACACCTGAACCATACCCTCAACTCCTCACAACAGGAAAGAATGTTAAGAATTATCAAGAGCAGAAATAGTCCTCATCTCCAGGGAATTTGCCCCAACAGCTTCTCAAAGTGAACTGCTTCTGGAGCATACTGTATGAATTTTACTTTAAACTAAGTTGATGTTGCTAATAACCATCCTGGTTTAAGATCTAATCAAAAAGAATTTCTATGGACTTGCGACAGTTTAACTAGAAATGTTTTCATTCACTCAAAACATTTATTACTAAACTCAATAAACATTCTAGGCCAAATAAACATACTGCCCCATATTATAAAATATAACATGAGTCTTAAAAATGTACCTGGTCTTCCACCGCAGCAATTTCTTACTTGACACATCCCCAAAAGCAAAAGAATCAGGAGCAAAAATAAACTAGTGGGACCTCATCAAGATTAAAAGCTTCTGCACGGCAAAGAAACAATCCATAAAAGTAATAGGCAACCGACGGAATGGGAAAAGATAGTTGCAAATGACGTATCAGATAAAGGGTTAATATCCAAAATCTATAAGGAACTCACCAAACTCCACACCCGAAAAACAAACAATCCAGTGAAGAAATGGGCAGAAGACATGAACAGACACTTCTCCAAAGAGGACATCCCGATGGCCAACAGACACAGTAAACGATGCTCAGCATCCCTCCTCATCAGGGAAATACAAATCAAAACCACACTGAGATATTACCTCACACCAGTCAGAGTGGCTAAAATGAGCAAATCAGAGGACTCTAGATGCTGGCAAGGATGTGGAGAAACGGGCAGCCTCCTCCACTGTTGGTGGGAATGTAAACTGGTGCAGCCCCTCTGGAAAACAGTGTGAAAGTTCCTCAAAAAATTTACAATAGAACTCCCCTATGACCCAGCAATAGCACTGCTAGGAATTTACCCAAGGGATACAGGGGTGCTGATGCATAGGGGCACATGGACCCCAATGTTCATAGTAGCACTCTCAACAATAGCTAAAACATGGAAAGAGCCTAAGTGTCCATCAACGGACAAATGGATCAAGAAGATGTGGTTTATCTGTACGATGGAATACTACATGGCAATGAGAAAGAATGAAATCTGGCCATGTGTAGCAACATGGATGGACCTTGAGGGTGTTATGCTTAGCGAAATAAGTCAGGCAGAGACGGACAAATATCATATGTTTGCACGTATAGGAGGATTAGGAGGAACTTAACTGAGGACCATGGGGGAGAAGAAGGGGGGAAATAATGGGGAGAGGGAAAGAGGCAAACCATGAGAGACTCTTGAATGCTGAGAAACAAACTGAGGACTGATGGGTGTGGGGGGGAGGGGGTGATGGGCATGGAGGAGGACACTTGTGGGGATGAGCACTGGGTGTTATATGGAAACGAGCTTGACACTAAACTATTTGTAAAAAGAAAAATGTGCCTGGTCTTTGAGTCAGTAATTTCAATTACAATAGTTTAAGAAATAAGTCAGGATGTGAGTACAGGTACGGTCCAGAAGCAGGTACAGAAGCTTTCCTCCTAGCTGATGATATTAGTGAAAAGACGAGGAAACACACAGAGGAGACTGACAGCCATACATGATGGCTGAAGTTACAGAAATGGTGACTTAAGAGGTAATTTCCTGAAAAGTAGATTACTGGACAACATGGTCCACACTGTTATAGATACACACTTAACATGCCTGAACAGAATAGAAAGATCTGGATGAACAAGGACTAGTAACAAGTTCCTGTTTTTTATTCTCCATCTTTTCATGAAGCTCTATTTACATGTACTATGTGATAAAAATGTCAGAACACATATAATATTTTCCTATAAAGTAACTACTGACTGAAACATGTTTTTATTTGGAAATTATATGCCAATACAAACTGTCAATAGTTAAAATACAGGGGGCGCCTGGGTGGCTCAGGCGGGTCAGTGTCCAACTTCAGCTCAGGTCATGATCTTGCAGCTGGTGAGTTTGAGCCCTGTGGTGGGCTCGATGCTCTCAGTGCAGAGCCTGGAGCCTCCTTCAGATCCTCTGCCCTTCCCTCTCTCCCCCATCAAAAATATATTTAAAGTTTTTAAAAATTAAGTACAGATCACCATATCATTTCTTAAATTCACAAATATAGACCATAAACTCCATGAGGACAGGGCTCAGGTCTTTCTAGTCACCATTTTATATGCACACTCTCACATAAATTCAAATATTCCCTCTAAAATTAAAATTACACAGAAGATAAATATATGTTCATTAACTCATTTCATACAATATTTCACACTACTGGAACATTTTGGATTAGAGGAAAAAATCATGAAAAACATACCACTTTATAGTACAAGTCATGGTCCTTGTAATTTCTTATCACTATTCTGCCCACATAACTCCACTATAATAACCCTCCTGCATTTTAACTGAACGAGCCTATATATAATCAATAGTTTTATTAACCCAAGTAACTCTGACTCATTACATCATCAGAACTGTTAGTGTGAATCATCCGGAACTAGTGTGAGTCAATGGAACTGACGAGTCAAAGACGCGCACTGCACTGTGAACTGCCACAGTCCAGAGCCACTTCAGAACCGCTGGGATGGGGGAGCGCCCGGCGGTTTAGTCAGTTAAGTGTCCGACTCGTGACTCAGGCTATGACGCCAGGGTTGTGGGATGGAGCCCTGGGTCGCATTCTGCACTGACAGCGCAGAGCCTGCTTCTAATTCTCTCTCTCCCTCTGCCCTTTCTCCGTTTTTTCTAAATGGAAGATTTTTCTAAACATTTTTTCTGAACGTTTTTTCTAAAATGAAGACTTTTTTTTAAATTGCTGGAATCTTAAATTTTGATCCATTCATCTTTAAAATGTACCATTTCTTTCAAAAGGAATAAAAGAACAAGATAAAAGAACAAAAATAAGTCAAAGAAATAGCTTAAACCTTTATTGCATTTTATTTTACACAGATAAAATACTGAAATAATTTAAAAAAAGAGATAATTAGTAGTTAAAAGAAAGAAAGAATAGCAATCCTATACCTTTTGGACACCTGAGTAAACAAGCGACAAATTACCATCAAGCTATGACAGGAGGTAAGTGTAACGGACTCGTTCTTGCTCCCTCATCTCGTCCCCCGCAAAAGGAGACTGACAGGCTTCCGGTGTACAAAACTCCGCTTCCGCATTAGAGAGAAGGGAAGACTCACCAAATGTACCGCAGAAGTCAATAAAAAGAAAGAGAAGCGACAGCCACTGCGTGAGCGAAGACGCCCGCCAGCCGCGAACTGCTCCTCAGGCCTGCAAACCGCCCCGCGCTGCGCGGCGGGCCAACTGCGAGCACGGCGTCTCTGCGTTCCGGCCCGTGGGCGTGCGAACACGAGGCCAGGCGCCGCTGACAGGCGCTCTGCGGCCACAGTGTTGGGCACGGGGTTAAACAGCATGGACCCCGGCTCCCCAGGGGGCCGGTGAATCACTAGGCCCTCACAGCCTAACGTCAGAAGGACGCAGCGGAGGGAGAACGGCCCGCCGAGCTGGCTGTGACTCGCAGAGGGGTCGCCAACCGGAGAGCGGCCGTGGCCTCCCGCCGGGAGGGGGCGCCAGCGCGGAGAGGAAAGGGAGGCCGCCGTCCCGCGCAGGCGCGCGGCTGAACGCGGCTGCCGCTCCACGAGCGTCCCGTCAGAGGCCGGCGGCCAACGCCTGCGCCGGTCCTCGTGGGCTGGAGCAGGGACGGCAGGCCCGCCCGCCGGCTCCGCACCGCCCCTCTGGGAGCGGCAGAGGCTACGGGGCGCAGTTCTTAGCGGCTGGTGTGTGGCAGCCTGCGACAGGGGCGACGGGAGAGGAGTATGCATGTCCTTCTGTCCTTTCCTTTCCTCTTACGCATGGACCTCACGCGCCAGGAGCCGGGAAGCAAGGGCCCCTGCGTGGGGCGCAGGCACGGCAAGGGGCCCCAGCTGGGGACGGGACGGGCGGGGGGCCGCGAGGCCCTGCGGACTTCCCCGGGGAGAGCCCTCCCGTGGCCACAGCAGCCCCCCGGAACCGCCTCCTAACAGCCTCGCCTGCGGCACAAACCCCGCTCAGGGCAGCTGCTCCGAGTGGGCGGCAGTGAGAATGACGCAGGTCGCGCGTGCGCCCGCGCCTTCCACGCGGCAGTGTGCGTCTGGCTGGTGCGCCAGCGCCTGGAGGGCTCCAGGGGTGCGTCCAAGTTCCGAGGACCGTCCTACTACCTTGAAGCTGACAGTACTTACAAACACAACTGTTCCAGTTACTGTTTTTTAAAGTTTATTGATTATAAAAAGGATTGCTAAAACTTAATAAAAATCTTTCCGTATGATGCTTGAAAAATTATACTTGAAATCTTTAGAATTTGATTAAAAAGAGATAAGTGCTTGTCATTCTCTAGCAATTTTTATTTTTACAACTGTTCATACAATAAAGACTTTAATTTTATATGAAAACTGTCTTAATAAAACCATCTGAGCAAATACAAAATCATCCACCCACATACTACTTTATAACTTTTGCTTAAGAATAAGCAGAACGTGGTTGTAGAAGTAGATTAAATTTACAAAGCATTTGAATACGTGAACATCATGAGGTTCCTAGTTAAAGCTGTTAAGCCCTAAATATCATTTAACCTGGAGGTGAGATGGCACCGCCACCAAGTGTCCCAGAGAGCTGGCAGCAGGTCACTGCAAAGTCAGCAGGAGAGACCGGGGGCGGCGGGGCACAGACACTGGGGGAGGGAGGAAAGAACGGACTCCTACGAACTGCTCTGGCAAGTGTCTCATTTTACTTAAAATCACAACGAGTTAGAGAAACAGACAGCACATATATAGGTAAGCGAGAAATACATCAGTGTTGAGCCCCACACAGCGAATGACAATAGGCTGATGCATTGGTACTGATCAGATGGCCTAGAGACCTCATCCGAATGACACAGCGGAGCCATCCATGAAAAAAGACACACAAAAAACGATTCAATACTTCCATCCAATACCTGGTGCTCATCACAACAGGTGACGTGTGCAAGTGCTGAATCACTATATTGTACTCCTGAAACCAATATAACACCATCTATAAACTACACCGGAACTTTGAAGAATAACATTTTTTCTTAAAAAGGTATTAAAGAGTAACAATCTTTACCACTGGAGAACTTAGAACGATTATTCAGGTCATGGCAAGATAATCCCTGTATTAAATAAAGTCTCCAAAACAGGATTTAGGGGCACCTGGGTGGCTCAGGTGGTTATGTGTCCGACTTCAGCTCAGATCGTGATCTCACGGTTCGTGGGTTGAGCCCCGCGCGGGCTCTGTGCTGACAGCTCAGAGTCTGGAGCTGCTTCGGATTCTGTGCCTCCCTCTCTCTCTGACCGTCCCTTGCTCACGATGTCTCTATCTCTCTCTCAAAAACAAATAAAACATTCAAGAAATTTAAAAAAACAAAAACAGGATTAAAAAAAAAAAGGGGGGAAGTAACCAAGCGAACAGATGGCGCAAAGCTCCGGAGACTCTTCTGCCCACTCACGCACAGGGCAGTTAAGAACCACGTAAGAGGAGGTCAGAGAAACGCAATCCTGTAGGTTTACTTAAGAAAGCTGGATTTTACCCTAAGTGTTTTGAGAAGATTCTGGAGACTTTCTGCAAAAAGAGATAATTTGGTTTGAACGTTTTAAAGACTCCATAGCTTTATGAAAAGAACGGACTGGAAAGGAAGCAAGAGCTACAGTAGGAGACCAATTAAGAAGGGAGCCACTGATTGAACAAACATTTAGAGCCTCTGTGCTCCAGAAGGAGAAACAACCACAAAATCAATCTGTGCCTCACAGGGCTCATATTCTACTCGAAGAGCAATTAACGAACAAATGAATAAAAGCATGTCGGGTGATACTAACAGTTACAGAAGAAAACAACGGAGATAAACGAGTGCAGATATGGGATTTTACACAGAACCCTCAAGGTAACCTTTGCTGGAAAAATGCCATTTGAGCAGAGAAGTGGGGGAGAGAATGGGAGGGGAGAGCTCCCGTGAAGAAGGAACAGCAAGTGCAAAGGTCCTGAGGCTGCAGGAACACACGGAGGCTCCAGAAGACAGGACAGCGGCTGTCACTAGGAAGGTACTGGACGAGGGCAGAGACATCGTAAGGGCTCGGGAGGGGAGTGGAGCGACCAGGGACGCAGCCGGGGACGCCTGCGACCCACTGCCGGTCCCGCTCTGGCTGCCGTGCTGGGGACACGGGAGTCGGGCGCGGAGCCCTGGCGGCCGCAACCCTGCGCGGGGGTGGGGGTGGGGCGTCGGCGGCGGTGTGAGAAGTGCCCGGACCCTGCGCGGGTTCTGACCGCCCGCACGCGGGTGGTAGCAATGACCCCAGGTACGCTGACTCGAAGCGGACCGCAGAGGCGAGGCCGGGAGAACGCGCTGGCAGACGGCGCGGGGCAAGAACACAGGGAAAGGACGTGGGCACCGAGCGGGCGCCCGTGTGGACGCGCCACCGCCGGCACCGGGCCTGCGGGCTGGGCGGCGCTTCGCCCCGTGGAAACCTCGCAAGCACCCGGGAGGAGTGCGGAACGCCAGGCCGGGGACGCGGGAGACGCACGCCCGGAGCCCACGAGCTGGGGAGCAGGACCCGACGGCGACCCAGCGTGGGGGCCGCGCCCGCGGGGGCCGCAGCGGCAGCAGCAGCAGCAGCAGGGGCGGCCCCGGGCGGGAGAAGGGAGAGCCTCGCGGAGACAGAGGCGGGCGGGCGCCGCGGGGCAAGGCAGGGCCGCACGGCGGGCTCCGACCCACGCACGCTCGCCCCGGGGCGCGGCGGCAGGAGGGGACGAATGAGGCCGGCGCCCGGAGACCCCGCCGTCCCAGAGCGGAGGGCGCGGGGAGCCCCGCCCAGCGTGCGCCCGCTGCCGCGGAGGTGCGCACAGGCCCGCCGGTGGAGGCGCCCAGTGCGCCGGCTCGTGCCGGCGGAGGGGCCCCGCCCGAAAGTACGTCTGGCGGAGCCGGGCCGCCCCAGGAGGACCCGCCCAGCGTGCGCACGGGCTGCGGCGGAGGGGACCCGCCCGCGTGCGCACGGGCTGTGCCGGCGGAGGGCCCTGCCCGAGCGCCCGCCCAATGCCGGCGGAGGGCCCCGTCGTGAGCTCGTGCGGAGAGGTGGCCCTGCCCTGAGGCACGGCTCGTGCGTGCCGGCGCCCGCGTGCGCATGGCGGGAAACCAAACCACGTGTGGGACGTGAAGGTGCCGGCTACCTTTCCGTGCGGAAGACTTACCGCCCGCATTTTGGGCCGTGCGTGGAGGGAGCGCGCACGGCCCTGCCGCCGGGGGCCCGCCCGTGTGCGCCGCTTCGCGCGAGCGGAGGGCCCCGCCCACAGTGTGCGCCGCGGCGCCGTGCGCGGGAGGCCCCGCCCGTGTGCGCACAGCGCTCGTGCCCCGGGTCGCGCACGCGCTCGTGCAGCCCCCCGCCCGTGTGCTTGCCTAGGCGCTCGTGCCGGCGGAGGGGCCCCGCCCCGTGTGCGCACGCGCTCGTGCCGGCGGAGGAGCCCCGCCCCGTGTGCGCACGCGCACGTTTTGGCAGAGGCGGGGCCTCACAGTGTGCGCAGCCGCGCACGCGCAGGAGGCGGCAGTCGCGGGGTGCAGAGCGCTGGCGCCCTCCCGTTCCCGAGAAGGGGCTCGAAGCCGTCGTTGCAGGGCCTCCCGTGTGACCTTGGCGGCGGCAGGGTCACTGCGGAGGCGGTCCCTCCCGCGGGCGGGGCTCCAGCACACGGGTGTCCTCCCGTGAAGTACAGCCCAGGAAGGGCCGCCCGCGGGGAGCAGGGGCAAACGGCGTCACGGACACGCCCGTGTGGGACCTGCTGCCCGAGTCCCCGACACAACGCAGCTGCGCGACTTGACCACCCAGCCCGACACACGGGCGTGCCTTCCCGTGCGCGCCTACCGCTGGAGGCGGAGTGTGCCCTCTACCAGCGTGTGACCGTGTCTCCTCGGAGTCTCACACACACACACACACACACTCACACACACACACACACAGCCACTCTCCGTACTGCCACTGCCTGGCCGTTACCGCCGCCCCGTGAGCGTGCACAGCGTCGGTCCTCGCAGGGACAACAGGACAGTCGCCCACACAGGAACTTGCCGGCGAGCGACAAACACGCAAAACCCAGCGTATCGTCTGCAGCTCCCAAGGCCAAGTTCTAACCCAAACACGTCCCTAAGTCACGGTAGGCTCGTGGGACTGGAACACACTCAACTTAGAGTACAGGTGTCAGACACGATTCAAATGTTGGCGACACATGGAGAGCTGCTGGCCACAAGCCGGCACACTCATTACCTAGGCCTCTCTCCCCCCTCGCGCCTGCGTCAGGATGAAGACTCCTCTTCTTCGAGCGAACTCCTTTCACTAAAATACGTTCCCTAACACAGTTTCTCCAAATTTTCCTGAGCAAATCAAAATACAGATAGTTTACCTGCAAATGAGCCATACATTTTAATCCTTTCAGATAAGACTGTACCAAAGATTGAAATAATGGATTGCACAGTTTGTAATCTGAAAGACACACAAACTCTTCATTTTTTAAAGCGAAAGTAACTCATTTTGAAGGCTTTCCCCCAATCCAAGACTAGTCATTTACTTGTTTTACTCTGTCTAAATCTAACATTTGATTCCCCACTTTAAAGCTCTCATCTAGAACAAATGTATAAACGTCTAAAGGACTTTCAGAAGAAAAAAGTTTCCTAAATTTCAAACACCGTAACTAAACACAGGCGTCCACTATACACCACACTTAATACCTTAAGGACGTGAAATCCAACATGCATTTTTCTTTAATCCAGTGGAGGCGGCCAGACGAGCAGGACCAAGGAAAAGACCTCATATCCTCATATCCTGCACTAAGGCCACCACAAAATAACCCGTAAATGCCGGGAGCCGCACCGGCCTCTCCGGACGGCAGTCACAGCAAGGAAATGGCAGTGTTTGCAGCTCCTGCCATGAGAAACGAAGACTAGTATCTCCTTCTGCTACTACTGGCTCATGCTGCAGATGAGCCTGCTGGTATTGACCAGGCCTCCCAATATGCCATATCAGACCCATATTCTGAACACAGTTACCTCATAAGAAAAGCATATTCCTGCCTTTACAAAAGAGATTTTAGGTAAGAGCTCTGTGGATCATTGTCAAAAGGCTCTTCCTATGGGCCCTGCAGACCCAAGACTTAGATAATAAAGGGGGTTAAGAACACAAGAGTTACTATTGAGCCTGGTCCCATATCAGAAGAGCCTAATTTAGGGGCGCCTGGGTGGCTTAGTTGGTTAAGCGACCGACTTTCACTTAGGTCATGATCTCGCGGTTCGTGGGTTCGAGCCCCGCATCGGGCTCTGTGCTGACTGCCAGCTCAGAGTCTGGAGCCTATTTCAGAATCTGTGTCTCCCTCTCTCTCTGACCCTCCCCTGCTCACACTGTCTCTCTCGCTCTCCTAGAAATAAATAAAAAAAAAAAAAAAAAAAAAAGAGCCTAATTTATAGTTAAGGTACAGACAAGTACCGAGCATAACTTACTAATTGGTTATGTATGGCAGTCCCTCCCTCAGGGCCTACATTCCACAGACACCCTCCCTTACATTGGCAGCTGGGATGAGGATAGATAAAATTAATTAAAACACAAGCCCAGATGCAAAGACTGATACATATACAGCCCCCTGGTAGTTTCCACAGACAAACCAATTCAGAATCATTCATCCTCTTGAGAGCCAGACAGAATGACTCTTAACTTATCTATATACAATGTAACCTGTATGTTATCCTGTCTTTCACTAAGAGCGTCCTGTTATTTCCTTGGTCGTAAATTCACCATGACAGGGATAATTCTGCAATTCATATCACAAAAGGCCTCTCATTGTAAGAAATTCCTTTTCTCTGACCTCATATGGTTGTTGAACCTTTAAAGACCCCAAAACCGACAGGACAGAGATGCCTGCCTGGTGATCAGAAAGGATCTCGGGGCGCTCTCACTCTCTTTCGCCGACACCGCCCATCCTTCAGGGACCCCTGGACCTGTCGGAGCCGGCGCGGCCTCCGACACGTAAAAGAACAAATCAGGTCGCTCAGCGCCACATGGCAGCGGAGCCGCACTTACCCAGGGCTCTGCACGCAAACTGCACCATGGCACTCTGCAGTCTGTCCGGCCGGAGCGCCTGCACCACGAGAACCTGCAACGACAGTGCGGGGTGGGTTTACCTGACAGAGTCCACACAGCAGCATCGAACAATAATGTTCATTACAGAGACAAATATTTACCAACCTATGTCAACTCCCATCGATGTTCCACAATATTTACTTATACAAACTGTCACAGTAGGTGTATACTAAGACACTTTTTAATAGTGAAAATATTACTAAAATCCATTTATTTCCTCACATTGATCAAAGGTCAACATGAGTGTATCACTGTCACGGGGCCAGCTGTGTCCCCAGTGTCCAGTGAGCGGCCACGTGGCAGCTGTCAACGAGGGCATAAAGGTCCGGCACTTCTGACGATCGTACAGCAGAGGCCCAGAAATCTTGTCGAGAATTCTCAAATCAGTACTTTTATACTCAATCATGTATTTATCCAGATATTTAAGTTTTCAGGTCAAGTGTTCCCTGGTATTCTTTCCTTTTACGTCAAGCAGCACTTGGTAAAGGGGCCCCGACCAAGGAGATACAGGGCGGACACAGTGCCGGCAGCCCAGTGACCAGGACGCCCGATCCAGGAGAGCCCGCCAACAGGAAGCCTTCGCCTTGCCCAGAACCCTCCAGTAGGCCCACTGATTCCTGTGATGCAAACTGGGAAAGGAGGGCCTGATCCTCACCAGGAGGTGTTTTCCACGGACAGAATCCTGGGACGGGAGGCCGCACCGTCTACATTTTAATTTCTTCTCTGAGATTTCCTCTCTACTGCACACTCACCCTTCAGACAAGGCGGCAGCAGAGGCAGACGCCGTAGCACCCCTGCCAGGGACTGCACTGTCTGGGGAACTGGCAAAGCGGAAAGCCTGCCCCGCGTTAACGTCATATGACCCCCCCAGAGGCAAACACCTCCTTTAAGCGGCTTCTGGAGGACAAGAGAAAGGTCAGATAGTCTTAAGCATTTAGAGAACTTACCTGCTGAAATAAGGAAACCTTCTTTGCAAGAACAGATGGAAACTCTCGCTCACACACTGAAGTGTGATAGTAAGCACGCCACAGCGCTCCGTCATCGAAGCAGAGGGTCTGATAAAGGCTGGGGAGAGCAATCTAGGAGACACAAAGAACCGTGCATCGTGAGCTACAAGCAGAAGTGAGTGTGCCTGTGTACACACACGCATTACCAAGGAGGAAATGGAAACCAATTACTGACGCACGTTTATCAGTTGTTTCCCCCTTTATACTGGCTTATCTAATTATTTCTAGATCAGAGATAGTATGATAGGGGCGCCTGGGTGGCTCGGTCTGTTGAGCATCCGACTTTGGCTCAGGTCATGATCTCACGGTTTCTGAGTCTGAGCCCCGCGTCGGGCTCTGTGCTGACTGCTCAGAGCCTGGAGCCTCTCTTCGGATTCTGTGTCTCCCTCTATCTCTGTCTGCCTTCCACTACTCACACTGTGCCTCTCTCTCTCTCTCAAAAATAAACAAATATTTAAAAAATAGTACAGTTATATTTGTCCAATCCAGAATTAGATAAAACTAGAAATTTACCAAGTAGTATCAGATCAATATTGTAAGCTCACAAATCTTTTCTCTACATAAAAACATGTGTACTTATCTATCGCCACCTTGTGGAGAAAGGAATGGGTTGTTAAAAACCAGTACATGTTTTTACCGAGTTCTGACGGACATGTACATAAGCAAGTTAAGCATTGCCACAGCAGAGTTCTACAAGAGATTATAAAAATATGCCAAATTTCATATCAACATCAAATCCTTAATAAAGCATGGTTTCCTGAACCACATTCATTTATGCTCCATTCATGAGCATGTTGCTGCCGCTGCCTCTAGATATCTACATCTCTACTTACTAATCTCTACCCAGGATTCTTCATAAATTCCTACTGAGCTTTCAATATTCTCCTTAAACAGTATCATCTCTCAGGGATGTTTCTATCTTCAACATACTCATTTCCTTCTACCTCAAACAGTATTGTCTTCCAAACTTTTTTGTTGTTTTTCAGCCTTAAATGTGGTATAACTGGTGAAATAGTACATATTTAAGGAGTGCTTTGATAAGCATTTACACTGCAATAATTACTACCATGAAATAAATTCACATGATCTTAAAAGCTACCATTTTTTGTATTAAGAACACTCAAAATCTACTCTCTTAGTAAACTTAAAGCATACAACACATACAACTGTTACATAGAGCCATCATGCTATGTTACAGTCTCTAGAACTTAACTCACCTTATATTCAGGCATTTGTACCCAATATCCAACTTCTCTCCCCATTTGACACAACCCCCAGCTCAAGGTAGCCTCCATTCTCCTCTCAGCTTTTCTGAGTTCAAATTTTTATGGATGAATAATATTCTATTATAGACGGACAGACCACATTCGCTTTATCCATCCATCCACTGATAGCCGTATAGGTTGTTACCATACAGTAAACCCTTGGATGTGAGTAACTTGTTCTGCAAGTGTTCCGCAAGTGGAGGAAACTTGTCTCATAAGTTTTAACTTGATAAATGAGCGATGGTTTGCAATACGAGTAGTACATGATGCAGAACATCACATGATCACAACTGAGCCAACGGTTCTTGAAATTCGCCTTGATATGTAAGCACTATGGGTTACAAGCATGTTTCCAGAAGAAATTATGCTCACAAACCGAGGTTTTACTGTATATTTCTGTTGCTCTAAAAAATGCTGTGATAAGCATGGACGTACAGATATCTCAGACACCTATTTCCCTTCCTTTGTATTTACACGCAAAAGCAGGATTGCTGCATCACAGGGCGGTTCTATTTTTCATTTTCCTGCACAATCTCTACACTGTTTCATAATGGCTGCACCATTCTGTCTTCACACCAACAGTGCAGCTTCCCTTTCCTCCACAGCATGGCCATCACTTGTGCACGGATACCTCATTGTGGTTTTTATTTGCATTTCCCAAATGATGTTGAACACTTTTTTATATACCTGTTGGCCACTTGTATATCTTCCTTAGAAAAATGTCTATTCAGGTCCTTTGTCCATTAAAAAAACACTTTTTTTGAGTACAGCTGACATACAATGTTACCTTAGTTTCTGATACACAACATAGTGATTCAACACCTGTAAACTGTGCTATGCTCACAAGTGCACCCACCGACTGTCACCACACAGCGCTGGTATGATACCACTGACTGCTGTGCCTTCTATTTCCGGGACACATTCACTCCACACCTGGAAGCCTGTACCCCGCCCCCCCACCCATGCGCATCCCTGGTAAGCTCTCTTCCAATTATCAACAGGGGGCTACAAGATCAGAAGTGTAAATCTGTAGGGACAGAGAATTTGTATGGAAGATAATAGCAAAGTGGGAAGCTCTGAATCTGCAGTGCTAGAATAATACATCATATAAGCGTAAACCAAGTACTTAAGGATGCTTCATCAAAATAGCTATATTCATTTCTAAATAACCTATTATAGTACCCAAATTTCATCATGTAAGGTAACTAAAGTTAAAGGTATACAGCATAAAATTAAGTACAATTCATACTAATTATTTTTAATAAGTGATCTAAACTTATTAGGACAACATTTGGTAACAATCTATTAAATTGAGTAGCAATTAGTGTATAAGGGCCTACTGCTACCAATCTATGCTACACATTATATAATCATTATGTACTTGGCCAGATATTTGAGCCGGGCTACACTGCAGTTAGGAAGCACTCTGGCTTCACATCAGACACTGGATCACATCACCAGAGGTGCAGCTCTAGTTTGGTGCCAACGACAGCACAGGTGTTTGTCCTCTTCTCTACACTGCCCTCTCTGAGTGTCACAGCATGCGTCTGTCGCTCCACTGGCACTATGCTGACCAGCATGGGCACTAAATATACGAATACTGAAACAATTAGTGATAATAAAGCAGAATCCATTTACTTTATTCAACAAATATTTATGAAATAAAGGCAATAAAGAATAGTAGAAAAAAGCCCAGACTCTACATCAAAGAGCTTGATTTCAAATCCTGACTCTACTTTCTAAGTGACCGTGGCAGGTGACTGCATCGCTCTGTGTCTAGTTTTCTCATCTGTTATGTGAGGACAGGATCATGATGATGCTGATAATATTTAGTGAAGGGATCTGTTTTCAAATTCTGCATAATGCTTTGAACATAGTGAGTCACCAATAAATGTGTGTACTATGTGCCCCTGTGACCCTGGAAAAGTTGTAAAGAGCAGGGAAGAGAAGAAGGGATAGAATCATATGCATACACTGCGAGAGAAGTCTTTCTCTCATTCCCCACAAAAACACCACTTAGGCTGCGTAAAGAACACAGGGACTGGTGGGATGTGGGCTTCTGAGCTGCTGTTTCTTCCTCCCACCCGCATCCTCAGCACCCACCTCCCACTCCGGAATGGAGAGGAGAAGGGACAGAGGAGGAAGGATGGGAAGTGGGGGGAGACCGAGAGAAAGAAAACACGGTATTTGGAAAATTCAGGCATCGACTCTGGTGTCAGACTAATGGTGGGATTGAAATCATAGCTCCCGACTTCCCACCTGTCCGTCCGTCTCGGGGTGATGGTTAGCCTCTCCACACCTTGCTTCCCTCTAGTCTAGGCTGCCGTGACTATAACGTAAGAGAATGTGTGCACAGTAGTTAACGTGATGTTTGGCACATAAAAGACCCTCCAATAATGTGTGAGATTAAAAAAAAAAACCTTGGGTTCTTTCATGAACTCACTCCTAGTAATTCTCATTTCTTATCTGTAGAAAGAGAATTTAGTAATACCTGTCTCTCAGGGTTGGTATGATAATCACTAAGATGAATTCATGCTGACTCACTATATTGTACACCTGAAACTAAGATTATGCTATATGTTAACTAACTGGAATTTAAATTAAAACTTTAAAACAATAGGGGCGCCTGGGTGGCTTAGTCGGTTAAGCGTCCGACTTTCGCTTAGGTCATGATCTCGCAGTTCGTGGGTTCGAGCCCCACGTCGGGCTCTATGCTGACTGCCAGCTCAGAGCCTGGAGCCTGTTTCAATCTGTGTCTCCCTTTCTCTCTGACCCTCCCCTGCTCATGCTGTGTGTCTCTCTCTCTCCTAGAAATAAAAAAAACATTAAAAAAAAAAAACTTTAAAAAAATAAATGAGATAATCCATTTAAAATGTTTTGTAAATGAGGTGCCTGGGTAGCTCAGTCACGTAAGCATCTGACTTCAGCTCGGGTCGTGATGTTATGTTTTGTGGGTTCGAGCCCCGCGTCAGGCTCTGTGCTGACAGCTCAGAGCTTGGAGCCTGCTTCAGATTCTGTGTCTCCCTCCCTCTTTGCCCCTCCCTTGCTTATGCTCTGTCTCAAAAAAAAAAAAAAAAAAAAAACATTTGTAATGTTTTGTAAACCAAAATGATAATAAAACATTAATGTATATTATAACCTTCTCTGAATAGGAAAACTACCTTTCTTTAATGTTTTGCATTCCTGTTGCCTGTTGCATTATTAGTTGTCAATAAACATTAAAGGATGAATGAATTACTATTTCTCTGCTACTATGTATATTCCTTTTTTAATTTTTTATTTATTTCTGAGAGAGATAGAGACAGCATGAGCAGGGGAGGGTCAGAGAGAGAAGCAGACACAGAATCTGAAGACAGGCTCCAGGCTCTGAGCTGGCAGTTAGCACAGAGCCTGACGCAGGGCTCGAACCCATGAACCGTGAGAAATGACCTGAGCCGAAGTCAGACACTTAACTGACTGAGCCACCCAGACTCCTCTCCCTGTGGAATTTAAGGACAAAATTTACCTCACCTATTTTGTCATCAGTTTGTCTCCTTATCACCTTCCTTTATTCAACCAAAGAAAGTATAAATAAAAACTATGCATTTGGCACATAGTAGGTACTAACTGAATAATCAAAGGAAGGCAGGAGTCAGGTTTTGCCTAAATGTTGGGAAAATAAAGTTTAATAAGGCCCGGATACTAATCTCCATGGACTCACAACCTAGCAGAAGAGGCAGAGACACAAAATCTTTGTGAATCAGGTGCTATGACAGGTGCTATGATATAGGAATGTTCAAGATACATGCTAACAGGAGAGACGGAATAAAGAAACGGCAAAAAGTCACATAGGAAGTAATGCTTTAGGTAGATCCTAAAATGTCAAAGAGATGTTTGACAGGTAAAAACGGTCAGAGGGCATTCCAGGCAGAGGGAGTAATGGGACCCGTAGTGCAAGAAACAGTGAGGGGACGGACTGGAAATCAAACTGAGGAGGTGGGCAGGCAGCAGATCAAGGATCATCTTTTTTGCAAATGACTGTGGACTTACCCTGTGAGTGACAAGAAACCATCAAGAGGTTTGAAACAGAGCGTGAACTTTATCGTAAGAACAGGTCAAAGCATACAGGATATAATTAAATAGAGAGGTGGGAGACCAGAAGTGGGGGCTCCACAGCAAGGCCCAGGCGAGCAGTGGGGGTCACAACTAAGAGTGACTGCAAGAACAGAGAAGAGCTGAGGGTGAGAGAGAGTTCAAAGATGCGTAAAAGCAAGAGAAACCGTTTGGGTTTGAAACTTTTAAGCATCATACTGCATCTCATTACCAACCCTAAATTATTTCATAAACAAGGCTTCCGGGTACCATACTAGAGGATTACTCATCTTCCCGCTCCCCGTGGGTACGCGGCACAGGCCCCTGTACGATAGAGACCGAATGTGTGTGTCGAATGAGAGATGTAAGCAGGGATTAAAGGACTAATCAGAATAGAATAATCTCTGATGTCCTCTGACCCAGGGATTTTACGGCACATCCACGGAGATACGGATGCTGAGTATGACTAGAGAGCCCGTAAAAACAGAAACAGGAACAACTCAGTACAGAAGGAGTTCTAGAGGACACACGGATACCTTGAGTGTTGCCACGGCCCAGCTCCTCTCCTGGTCTATCCATGGCGGGAGCTGCTCACGGACTCGCTGCTGAGAGTCCTTCAGGAAGAGCGGTTGTTTTCGTGAGTATATTTGGTAACATTCAGACTTTAACATTAACAACTGGCTAGCAAATTTTATGGACACCGCTTTGAAAAACCCATTCTATGCATTATTAATTTAACTTATTTTACAAGTCACCATTATAAAATTCCATATGACAAGGTACAGGTAACCACTTACATAAATGGTGCACACATTCTCATGGTGCATAATCTTTTATAAAACTTCTTAAGGGAAATGCAATTAAAAAGTGCCATAAATATACATTATTTTAAATAGTGTCTTGCACTTCAGATATAACCTAGATTTTGCATTACAGTTTGGGTATATTAATTTGAAGAAAAGTATTATCCATCACATGTTCAAATAGAAAATTAATAGAGAAAAAGCTAAACTTGAATGAAGTTATCAAAAATTAAGAAAACATTTTTAAACTTCAATTATATGAGGATTTTTCTAGTTTTAATACAAAATTATATTTTCTTAGGATTATAAAAGTGTTCTTGGAATCAAACATACATACACTAAAACTATATTCATTTCTTAGTATTTAATTAGTATTATTCTCATAAGAATACATGTCTTTATATATTCTGCCCTTTTATAGTAAGGTAGTAGACGGAAGGACATATTCCTCTAAATAAGTATAATTTCAACAGTATTTTAAAATTCCTCTGGAACAAACGAGATTTCATGAAGTCAGAGCTGGAATTATTTTCCCTAAGAGTGAAGCCCGTTTTTTTACTTACAGCTTTCCGCAACATGTCTCCAGCAACCACACCTGTAAAGGTACCCCACTCCTATTGAACAGAAACACAAGAAATACAAAAAATATAAAAATACTAACCAGGTCACAAAATTTTCTTAATTTCCCTATAAGACATCTTACAGTGCAGCTTTCTAAGGACATGGAAAAAAATAAAACTCATTTCACCTTTCCTACTTCTGGTACAACATTAACATCACAAATCTGTTCGTGTACCAACAACAAAGAACATCTGTATGACAAGTGCTAACGTAATGTTACTGAAGGAAAAGGTATACCTACATCACACACACACACACACACACACACACACACACACACGTATGTACAAATCTCAACATCGGAAAGTGCATGTGTCACATTCAGTTAGCATTTGCCACTAACCATTAATTTGTTCTCTTACGTGCTATTTTTCACTAATGGAAAAACACTAAGTTGCCACAAAAATTTAAAAATTATCTATCCTGGAGAAAAAAAACAAAGTACTTCCATTAACTTATCTTTTCCAACAGATTGGGTGAAGGCTGCCATTATTCATTTTTAAAAATTAATCCACAGAATCACAACTGATGTAGTGTTAGGGGATCTAGTGCTCTAAGAAAACCTACGTCTTCACCCTGAGCTCCCCTCCATCAGATAGTAACAGGCACTAGTGTATTACTGTTACACACCAGTAAGCAAGTAAGGAAAAAACGTATTAAAAATTGAGAACAATATAGAAAAAAAATTATTTCCTGCCTCCATCCACTGTGACCACTCACTTCTGTCACTGAAATTATAGTCAATAAAATAGGAATGATTACTATTCCTCTATGTGAGAGAAAAGTGTTCTCCTCTCCAATACCTATTCTTACTCCAGGGGGGAATCTAGGACAGTTATGTCTTGCACAGTGTGGAACATAACGATCCTGGTAGAAAACATTATCCAGGAGGAAGGAAAGGCATCAGAGCTAATGGTAGAAATAAAAGGAATCAAATTAACCACTTGAGGAGAAACAGCCCAAGTCACCAGAGCATGCGGAACAGTCTACACAAAGTTGTCAGTAAGGGGAACCCAGGACATACAGAAAACCTGACCCAGTGGAGTGAAAGGTTCCCAGGTCACCGCTGCCCTGTCCACACCCTGTACCCACGCCTCCCCACTCCTGCTACTGGACTCTCAAGAAAATCATCTGCAAATAATTTCCTTAAATATTAGCAGCTCACCAGAGACGGATTAGTGAGCTTTGGCTAGAGAGTGGTTCAAGCTGGAGAGTGAGTTCCCCAGAAAACAAGAAATAAAGTTACAAAGAAGATAAATTATACATAAAAAGATTAAGAGAAAGCTGCAGGCTCCCAGAAGCTTCTGAGAACTGCCCACCCTCTCGCTTCCCCTGCTGACTCTGAGCAGGTCAGGGGAGGTAGTGAGCAACGCAGCTGTCTGTCCACACGGCATCACATCTCACACTTGTCAGCTCCACTGCTGGATGGGGATGGCAAGGGGCGCCCGCGGTTCAGAAAGCTGAGCCACTCGGATTTCTTTCCCATCACTTAGAACGCAGGGCTCATCCGGAGGGGAGGGGGAGGAGGAATCGGCGCTTTAAAATTTCTAAGTAAAAACTTAATAGGTTGATACATAACTTCCAGACTCAAGTTATTTCTAATCTAACCATAAACCTTACAAATTCCTACGTAACTCTAATGTTTTCCTCCTTAATTTCCACTTACATTTTCTTGGAAAAGTTCAGGATGCATGCCCCGAACAAAGTGCAGTGCGAACATCAACTGGTCAGCCTGAAAAGAATAACAAATGTTACCTTGCTGTTTCTAAATATGTGTGTTTTAAAAAGCACAGTCCTGAAATTTCAGCTCACAAAATCTGTATTGTATTTTTAAATTGTCTACTTTTATCAAGAGAAGAAATGACTGGCACACCTGGGTGGCTCAGTTGGCCCAGCATCTAACTTCTGCTCAGGTCATGATCTCACAGTTCATGAGTTCAAGCCCTGCACAGGGCTCTGTGCTGACAGCTCAGAGCCTGGAGCCTGCTTGGGATCTCTCTCTCTCTCTCTCTCTCTCTCTCTCTCTCTCCCTCTCCCTCTCCCTCTCCCTCCCTCCCTCCCTCCCTCTCCCCCTCTCCCACTCAGGCTCTGTCTCTCAAAAATAAATACACATTAAAAATATTTTTAAAAAATAGGAGAAGACTATTGAGATGGCACCTATGCAGGGCACTTCCAGTGGGGGATGGGAAGGACAGAGAAAGTACCCAATGTTCTAGAGAAAATGCTAAAGATGAAGCATCACATGCATCTCATCAAAAAAGGTTTATGTAACTAGCTGAAATCCAATTGTGAGGTCTGAATTGGTCATTACTAATGAGATCAACCTCCTGCATTAGTAATCTTCAATTTGTCCTTGTGTATGTTTACATGATCCAGAACATTCTATGTGCCCCTGAATCAAAACATTTCATTTGTAGAAATTTATGTAAAGGAATGAATATATTCATAGGTGAGAAATGAGGATATTTACAATATTTTTTATTATAGAGGAAAAATTGCAACAACCTAAATGTTCAGAGTTTATCATAAATATTTAAATCAAAATATAGAGCATAGCCCATGTTGTGGAAGGAGGGGCAGTGTGGTTGTATAAACATATATGGACACATATCTGCAAAAAAACTGGAAAAGTGGTATCTTTTATCAGTCATTTATTTTTACAACTTACATGTTATTTTCAGTTCCTTCTTTTTCTTAAGTGTATACTGTAAATTTTCTAAAATAAGCTTATCTCACTTCTAGATAAAAAAAAAAAACTACTCAAGCACCATCTTTCCTACCAGTTTATAATGTAAGCATTTAAAAACATTTTAATTTTTTAAAATGTTTTATTTGTATTTGAGAGAGAGAGAGAGAGAGAGAGACAGCGTGAGCAGGGGAGGGTCAGAGAGAGAGAGAGATACAGAATTGGAAGACAGGCTCCAGGCTCTGAGCTGTCAGCACAGAGCCCGACACGGGGCTCGAACTCACCAATTGTGAGATTATGACCAGAGCCAAAGTTGGACACTCAACTGACTGAGCCACCCAGGCGCCCCTATAATGTAAGCATTTTATAAACAGGGTCTCCTAGACTATAAATAATACTTTATATCTAATATATAATATTAATCATATGATAATATGTGTGTATGACTGTAAGTCTACAAATAAGTGATAACTATAAAGACATGAAGGTGAAATAATATGCAAAAGATACATTTGCTGTAAAAAGACCCTCTTCTAACCCCTACCAGCAAGGGACAGCCTTGCCTACAAAAAATCACCCCTATATTGTAAAATAAACAGTTCTTTTATATCGCAGTATTCAAGGCACTGAGTACTACGATATAAAAGAACAGTTTCTTTCATAAAAGTATATGTTGTGTATGTACATACAGCAGGTACTCAATAAATACCTATTAAGTGTACGAATAAAAAGCATGTGTTCACAACCATAGCAGAGCTCTTGACTTAAAAGCACTCAAAATAGAAAATCTTTAAGTAGATGGCCATCACTCAGACATGGGGAAAAAGTTATAACCAACTACCACGTGCAGGAAACAACCGCCGCGCGCAGGGAACAACTACCATGTAACTTTAAAGATACAAAAAGCAGGACACGTCATCTGGGGAGGTGTGCAGTATTCTTAGGTATTAGAAAGTAAGAATTCAGGTGTGGGCTTGGTTGGTTGGTGACTAGCTGGATACACTACCAAGATACTTATTTTATAAGTTAACGCAGATTTAAAATGATTATCATAGCATCCCTCATCTGACGTAGGGAAATACTGATTAAGAGATAAATGACAATAAATGTATTACTTGAAGGCTTTGTCACTTAATAAAACACTTCTTTAATACAGAGATACACACACACACACACACACACACACACACACACTCACACACAGTATTACTACCCTTACCTCGCCGTGTCTTCCTTTGACCTGAGGAAGAGAAAAGGCGAGGCCCGGCCACTCTGGTTCTGACTCGCCGCAAGCTACCTGTTCCTGGGGCCCAACCCCCAAATGTTGGCACAAGAGCCACGTGACACAGTCAACAAATGGGTGGTGGTGGTTCCCTTCTCCCGGTGCCCTGGCGACAGAGGACTTGCAGCCTCGGCCGAGCCCCTCCGCCCCACCCTACCCCCACCCCCAGGCGACGAGCCAGGGCCCACGCAGGCTGACGAGGACCTCCGTGGCCTGCCCACCTGCAGGCGGCAGAAGGGCTGTTTCCGGGCGGCCTGCCTGCACCAGGCACCCTCTCAGCCCAGAGTGTTAAACAACATCCTAATAAAACACAACTAGGACTCGAGAACACACCCACAATACGATTTACTGACAGACAAGAGAACACGTTTTCCAAATAAACTGGGGTCAAATTAAGAATAAAGCAAGCTTATGCATTGTCTGAATATTTATTTCAAACAATAACCAAAACAACAACAACCAAAAAACCCTGTCATGCAGAGACATTACTCTGTACCTCTGATGTCCTTGATCTACACTGCTTATCAGACCAGAAAATTTTGGCCTTTTGTTTACTTATTTATTGATTTTTGAGGGGGGGGGAGGGAGGGAGGGAAGGATGGAGGGAGGGAAGAGGGGAGAGGGCACACGTGAGCTGGGGAGAGGAGACAAAGGAGAGAGAGAAAATACTAAGCAGGCTTCACATTCACCATGGAGCGCAACACAGGGCTCAATCCTACAACCCTGGGTTCCTGACCGGAGCTGAAATCAAGAATCAGACACCAAAGGACTGTACCACCCAGGTGCCCCAATTTAGGTGCTTTAATTCAATATCGATTTATCTCATTAGGTTTGGTTCTATTAACAAAATTCTTTAATATCACAGGAATCTAAGCAAAATCTCAATCGTGTCTGATCATGGACATAATTAGCTGAGTGAAGAAAAATCAGTAAGAGAAGGTGGAGGACTAGAGAGTACAGATCAGCCACCACCCCCTCGGTCATCACACACACCCTAGCGAATATTCAGAAAGGGTAAAACCAGTACCAAAGGATTAATGTGACAGAAGGGAACCCTAAAGCCTCCTTTATGGTTGAGGCCAAGTGTTTCCAGACACGATGATTTTGTTTGACCCACACCCTGTTGGCCTTAAGTCTTCAGGTAAGTGGCGCAGAATGGGCTTAAATTCCAGTTCCAACATCCTCCCCACATGAATAACCTACATCAAGGTTACTAGCTCTGAATCTTGGTCTCCTCCTTTAGAGGATGGGACTCTTGTAGGAACGAAGTAACAACATGCATGAGGTACTTTCACAGTGCCTGGAACGTGTAAGGTGACACACAGTAACTACCTGCTTATAGTCACCTGATACGCCATGTAATACTGTACTGGAAGGGAAATTCATCTTAAAAATATTCTATAAACTTCATGATTCTCAGAGACTGAGAAGCAATAGAAAGAATAGGAAATGTATTCTTTTTATTTGTTCTCTACACTATTCACTGCTTTCAAACAATTTCAAGGTAAAGTGTAAAGTACATGTTACCATATGAAGTCTTGCTTTAATCTAACAAATACGGAGACAGCATAGAACCAAGTACCGGCAGAGGCACCGGGGGGCTCAGGGGGTTGAGCACCCACTTCTGATCTTGGCTCAGGTCCTGATCTCAGGGTGTGTTAAGACTGGGCCCCGTGTCAGGCTCTGCACAGCATGGAGACTGCTTGGGATTCTCTTTCTCCTTCTCTCTCAAAATAAATAAGCTTAAGCTTAAAAAAAAAAAAAAAAAAAAGGAACCTAAGTGCTTGCAATTGTGCTTGAGGTTATAGGCCACACACTTCAATGAACAATTCTATGCACATCCAACTCTACTTTCAGAAAATCTAAAAAGTTAGATATAATACTATATAGGTTTCAAACTTTTCTAAGCAGAAGAAAACAATCCATCCAAATTATCAGGGCTTATTTTAATAGAATGAAAGGCTATAAAATTTGTAAATATCCAATCAGAGAACTTTCACTTTTCTATTAAAGGAAAACACATTTTGACAGAAAAAAAGACCAGAATCCAAACTAAGTGATGTGTAGGTTAAACACAGTCAGGAGGTGCCATTACTTTACCGTTAGAATGCAGCACCCATCTGCATTTTCGTCACCTGGCCAACTCGTCTGGTGAGGCGAGCTCTCCCCTCTCCGGCCACCCTGCCTGCGCGCCACACGCTCAGCGCTCCTTACGTGATGCCTCCATGAGGACAGGGACACACCAAGAGCACAAGCTCTCCAAACCCTCTTTCCAACCCGCTTCTGCGCTCTCATCCGATACGTGTGGAAACCACTTCACACCCCAGCAGCAACTTCCCTTCCTCTGTATGTGCTCCAAATGGTGAAGTGGGATGAAGAAATAGTATGTAAAGGCTTGCACATCCTTCCATCATAACCATAAGTGTTGGGGAACTAAAAATGCTACCTACCCTACAACTGTCCAAAACACTTAGATTACTGAAATAAACACTTTTGATCTCTTGGAAAAACAGAACGACAGAGCCAAGAGTCTGAATTGAAATTGCTAGACAGCTTTCTCTGTTGGTTTGAGTTTATTACAAGTCCAAATCTTCTGCTACAAAACAAGTCAATCATTTTTTGTCCCAGGTCACCCTGCTTTCACTTGGGTGTGATATGAATACTGATAATCCCAGCCCCCGTTTCAAGCATCTGGTGCTGCCACACTGCAGTCAGCAACACAACAGCAAACTCAGCATGGCAAACAGGCAGGCATTTTAATGTGAAGCTATTGCTAAAAATCCAAAAAGCTTTCACTAAAATATGAAATCGGTTCCATCCAAATTAAGATTATGATGCTAAATCTTGAAAAATGTACCTCATTGCTTTACAATTAATATGCTAATTGTTATTCACCACTGAAACTCTATGGAACACTGAATTCATGTTGAATAAATTTAATATTACTGATACAGAAATATGAACATTATAAAACAAATATTCCATCACCAATTAAAAATATATCGTAAGAATTATAAATGTTAGCTTTTAAAAAAATGTTTTCAACTGTTCACAATAGAAAAGTATGTCTCAAGATAGGCAATAAAAAATTCCAACTGGGCACTAAACTGTTAGGATGTGAAGCCTTACAAGCTCTCCCCTAGCACAATACAATGCTAGCTTCAGCCTAACTTAAATGTATTTTTATATGATAATGTGACTTAAAAGAAATAACCCTAACAAAACTTCACGGATATATTATACCATTCTGGTACTGAACATTTTACTGTATCTTCCCCTAATTACATTACAAAATATACGACATAAAGGTTTAAATCTTTACATTTAAATAATGTATTATTAAAAATAAAATAAAAATACATAAACTGAGGCACAGATATATAGGTCAGAAATAAGAAATTGCCAAGGCTACTAATTTTTGGAATGAGTATGAAACTTTATATTATCATTTGACTTAAGCACTTTTCAGGAATAATACTTATTAATCACACATGTAATTTCATAAGGATTTTGGTGGCACCTTAAAATAAGTGTAAGTCCATAATACTTTCACAAATCACAACCTACTTTAGTGGAGAGGTCTTAAAAGGAAAGTAAAAAAGCATTAAATATATTATTAGCAAAAGGATCAAAATGAAACTTTGCAGCTTTAATATATTCACTAGAAAATACAGATTAAAGCTACATTAAAAAACTAATCATAAAAATTCAGTAACAGAAAAAATCCAATGATTAAAAAATAAAACAAAAAAATTACAATAAAGTAGATTTGTTCTGTAAAGCAAAGCTTATTCTTTAAAATACCAAGAAAACAGACAAATAGAGCAAATAAGGGAGGAAGGTAAAAATAAACATTTAATAAAAATTCAAAGGAGGCAGGAAAGATTTATAAATCATAACTTTATTTAAAAAAATAGAAAGACTGGTAATATCCAGGGTTGAAAAGGATGTGAGGAAGGAGAGAGCTCAATTACTTCATGAGTAAATTATTAAATGATAAAAAATCTTTTAGAAGGCAATTTGATGATATTCAACAAAATTTCGAAAGTATGTATCCTTGGACCCACGACTATACTTTGATCACAAAATCCATCCAATAGGAATTCTCACACGGCGCAAGAAGAAGAGTGCAGAGAATGTCACGGCACTCACAACAGCACAGACATAAATAACACCCAGCAAGAGAGCAGCGCACAAAGTAGCACGGCCCACGTGACAGACACACACGCTCACTAAGAATACTGAGGCGAACACATCCATACTTACGGGAAGATCTGGAGGCTCTGTCGCATGAAAAGAGGTGCCACAGAACAAAACACAACAGGGAAAATGGAAAACGTATCTATGTGCCACACGCACATGAAGACAAAGGGCATGGGCCGTCCGGAGCACATGGAGCGCTGGGCCCTGTGAGTGTAACGGAGCAGAGGCAGGAGTGACAAGCATTTTCCATGTGGGTCCACGAAGTTCAAAACTCTTCCAGAAAACATTTTTAAGTCTGTGTAGTAACAATCTTTGAGTATCATGTGAGGTAACGAATCATACAAATGTTAGAGACTTGAGATTGAAGATCAATGAAACGCCTACTGCCGCGTCATCCTCAGACCCAGAATCCTAGCATTTAAGGACGAGACGGACTTTGAGATCATGGGCTCACAATTCCTCATGTGTACAAGTCACAACTCGGGCCAAGCAGGTGACTTTTAGAACGGCAGAGAACTGCAAGCAGGGCCCCTAAAATACACAAAAACACCCAGGCACCGGAAGACAACTCTCCACAGTTCTCGTCAAGGAAAACCTCTGCAGAAATGCCCAGCTGCCGCCCTCACCTTCCAGCAACAGCCCTCAGCATCTGAAGGGTTTATTCCATCTCGAGTACAGACTCTCATCACAACAATCAGTGTCCCTTTCTACAGAAGGAGGGAGGAGATCTTTTCCAGGACTCCCCGAGAATGCTGCACACTGCACCAAACCAGCTCTGCTTCCCCCACGTGGCTCACCACCCTCGCAAAGCCCTTCCTCAGCCTGTCTCAACCAACATCCAGGAACTGACTCTTGGAAAAAATCTTAAGAACCTCTTGCTTTCTACAATATTCAAAGTTTTCTTAACTTTGCTTCATTTTCTATCCCTCCGGAGCCCTGGTAACACGAAGGCGTCTATGACGAATTCCATGACTCGGGACCAGGCATTAGTTCCAGGAGATTTGGCCCCCCAAACAATTTCAAGGGAGATTTTGGATTGTAACAACTGTGTAGAGAAAGTGCCACAAAACAGACCCCACGACAAACAGTAACGTGGCCCAAAATGTCACTAGTGCGGAGGCGGAGAGACCCGAGCTAGGAGGTGACCTAAATGACGCACCACAATGCGCTGTGGCAGCTGCCAGCCCCATCAGAGGGAAGATGGATAACCCTCCTTCACTCGTCATTCTCCAGCACATCTCAGAAGGTCCGAGACCCCCACTGAGCAATGAATGTTACTCTGGGAAGATACCAGAAAGGTCAATTTCAGTGTTTTTAGTAGGTAAAGGATATAAATTGCACTATAATAGTGTGTTAAATCAAAGTTCAAGTAGTATTTTATACACGAAAAACAGTATTTCTTACCTTAAACAGACAACGGCATATATATTCATAGACCATATGTTTTAATGAGCTGATAAGGGACTGGATTCTCTGTTCTGTATTTTCAGAATCCTGTAGATTACAATTTGAAAATTGAAAACCCATTAGGAAATTTATAAACAGTTAAATGATACCCGATAGTTTAATCACACTTATAAAATGTTCCTCCAGACTCAAAGCTGATTCTGGAACAATTTTGTCAATCAACTTAAGGAATGAAAAAAATAAGTGCGTTAAATTTGTACACCAATACAATAATAATAATAATTTGATGTATTTTTCTTTAATGCATAGAGTTACGGCTTTCAATAAATAAAAATCACAATCCGTTTCCAAGAATACAAGATTAATTGAATTTGACCATGTCACTTTGATACCTAATGGCACTTAGTAGGGGTTAAACCCATTTCCTTACTCATGTTATTATTATCAATCAGGCCCCGAAACAGTGCGACCACAGTTTTCTCATTCTCAATATAAGGTCCCAGTGATCTTAAACCACGGCCTCCATGTTAGGAAAGGGTGGACAAGAGCGGAGGCTGCTGCTGTCTAGAAGTCACACTGCCTATACTTCTCTGTTCTGTGCCTCCAGTGCACAGGAGCACCGTGATCCGAAAGACGTCACTAACGGCTGTTACCTTTGATCACTACAGAGTGGAAACGAGGGAGGAGGAGGATGTTAAGGCTGCTCTTCTCCCGAAGTGTCACGTGAGCTTTACTTGTCACCTCAGGGAGCATGTGGAGCAGACATGCCTTAAAAAACGCAATTCTCGTATAACGTTCAAGGGTAATTTCCTCGCTTCACTGTGATTTCAATGGACAAGGAAAAAACCTAGTAACATAATGTTCACAGTTCAGAGAAAGACATCCAGGATCAGCCACGCCGGCTGTGGAACCGGAACAACACTGAAGGGGCAGCTCTGACGCGCCAGACCTCGGGCCCGGGCCTCCCAGCAGCACGTCCCCGACAGCTCGCCGTCTCTGGCTCACGTGGCAAACATCCTCTTTGCTCCACGATGAACAAGCATCACATGTGAAATGGACCCACTGAGGGCCACTCTATTGTGAGAATGAGCACCCCACTCCAAGACACCGGAAAGCAAGGTGTTTGCTCTACGTATTTGAGATCCTATTGCTTTTTAAAACCAATTCAAGCACACGTGCATACGCGCGCGCACACACACACACACACACACACACACACACACACACACACCGGTGGTATCTGAGAACCATGCTATGAAAGAGGCGCAGGGGCTGAGGAGACACTGGGCTACGTGCTTCTGTCAGGAGCACAGGATACCCCATGTTCTCACTGGGTTTAGTCAGAACTGTTAGCCCAATTATCAGTTCTTACACTAGCTCACTCACTTTCAACATGAACGCTTTTCACTAAAGGACACTCTTGCTGCCTTAGTCTACTGCACCGATGGCACACGCTTCCACGGCTTTGGAGCCTGGTAAAGGCACACAAATGTGCCCTTCCGTGCCAGCCGTCCATGTAGGAACTTACCCAAGAAATAAACTAGAGAAGCAAAACACTGGAAAAGAGAAAAAGCATACATGTGTGAAGCTGTCTTAAAACGTGACCAGATCCCTTGACACTCCTGACCATGGGCAGGTCTGTGACTGCTCCACCACACACAGCGCAGAACAAGGGACACTACCCAAGGCCAGGGTGTTGAACAAACGTGACTGGAAGACACACGTTTGTCCCCCAGATGTCCCACCAGGAACGTGCTGTCGCGCGCAGTGAGGAAGCCCAGCAGGGACGGTGCAGCAGTCAGCAGCCCTCCCATCTGTCCCTGGTAGCAGCCATGCAAGTGACTCCCTGACTCCACCTCAAGGCCCACGTGAGGCCCCCAACACTGTGAAACAGAGAGAAGCCGTCTCTGCTCTGCCCTGACCAAATTTCCCACAGAATCCACGCGCAGAAGAAAGATCTGCCACGGTGGGGGTGATATGGAATTTAGCACAGAAGACCAGACAACATCCATACAGCACCGGGTTAAATGAAGTACCATACAGCCTTACAATTTCGCAATAAGACCACAGGTTTCTATTCAGGACGTGCAAGTTGTCTACAATATACTAATACTTACCTTAAAGACCGTATGACACCTTTGGGTTACAACAATCTGTACCGTTTCTACATCCTTCCTTCTGTGAGCACATACGCTCATTAAAGCGCGTGTCCTTCTCCAGCCCCACTACCTACAATACCCGGCATGTGGTACAGCCTCGAACGACCAAGATACACAATGAAATTTTAAATATGCTTTTCCCCAAGAAAGGAGATTATGTAGATAATTTCTTATCTTTATGCTATTTTTAATGATAATCTATTACTTGTTAATTTGTACTCGGAATTTAAAACGTTTCCATTAAGAGGACTGTCACCCTGGGGTAGTGTGTAAGAACATAAAATACAAGTGAGGAGCTCGTTTCTTTAAATACAGCTTTAAATTGTTACAGGGGTCTTCTGAAACATAATTCTAAACAAGTTTTCTCGGGAAACTCCTGCTATAAATCAAGTGCCTAGTAAAGTGATCTCTCTTACGCACTATCAGCTATGCAACAGCCAAGCGCGTACCTGCTTGTTTTGCAGAGCTCGCTGGAAAAGTCGGAGAAACGCAGCCAGGCTGAAGCGGTACATGTTGTTAATTTTGGACAAGTCGGAGACGATGAAGTACATCTTGCTGGCGCTCTCAGCCAGGGGAAGGTACGCGTCCCGCTCCTGTGGACCGCAGAGGGCAGAAACACGTCAGTGTGGCCCCCCGCCGCCACCTACAGCCCGCCGCACGCCTGTGGGCCGCCCGCACAACCGAGGAAGGGGATGAATTCTATCACTGAAAGGAACAGTATGATCTAGTTTTTCTTAGTTTTATAAAACAGAGAGTAATATATATAAAGAATTCTCTGCCTCTCCTACTACAGAAGTAGGAGGGGTTCAGGTGGATCACAGTGACGACCACCAGCACCTGCATGAGGGAAACAAGATGTGCCCACAGTGTGGTCAGAAAGTCAGTGACACAACTGTACATTCCAGAAGAGAACGAGTTCCGGTAACACACAGCGCACGGTGCTACAGTCCCTGCAGGAGAGGGAAGTTACAGCCGCAAATCGTGTGTGTGCAGACGGACGGGCGTCCACATCACGTAACAAAGCACCTAGCACTGTCTGACACAAGCACAGAACAGGCCAGGGTCCCCAGGGACCCTCACTCTGACGGAAGGTGAAGGGTGATCAAATGGCCCCAGCGGTCTGAACGGAACTCGGGGAGGTTCTCCATGTCACTGTCGGTCTGATCAGAGCACCAGGGTTACAAATATGGTATCAGTAAAATTCCATGTGTGACTCAGCGACGCCAGTTCAGAAAGGGAAGGCCAGCGAGTTCAAAACCCTCCTGTGGAGAGATGAGAAATGACCAGTAAAGCCTCTACTGGGCTTAGCCCTGGCAGAGAAAACCAGGTGGCTGAATGAGAGTCGGGCTTAAATCTGACCATGCTTTGGTTTCCACAGAGCCCGTTCTGTGAGAAAAGAGTGGAAAAGTAACAACAGGTAAGTGTACAATTTGAGCAAGGGCTGGAAAACCCTGAAAGGAAACTTGAGGAGGTCACTGAGATGACTGGCAAAGAATTAAGGATGTTAGTGAGGCACAGTCAGGCTGCAGCCTGGAGATTCAGTCACATTCGTCTGTTTGGGGTCCTCAAGCAAAGCTCAACCCTTACGAAGTAGGAGAAGAAAAGATACATTTACGTTTTGGATTTGGGTTAGAATTTGGCAAAAGGAACTATAAAAAGAGTAAGCCAAAATGCATTTTGAGCGTTTATAAGAAAATAGTTCAGATCATCACAATCATGGGGTCCAAGATGAGTAGGGAAGAAAAATGTTTTTAGTGGAAAAAACACTTTAAAACTCTTAATTAATGTATTTAACATGCTTTAATTTTTAAAAGCTCCAAGGATGGCCAAGTTGGCCATTTTCAACGTATTACTTTTCAACTGCAGCGCAGACTGCAGCTGCAGAACGTGAGAAGTGTGATGCCCGAAACCCGCAGGAGGCTGCGGGCAGACCGTCGAGGCCACGGGCACCCCGCCAGCACCCCCAAGGCGCTGGGACTTTGAATGGCTTTCTATGTCATAATCGTCATTCCCCTCAGGTCCTCATTTGACAGTTTTTAATCAGATTAACATAAAAAGTGAAGAAAACGTGACAGAAGATCACACAAAAAAGGCAATAATTACTTGATCGAGGGAAATCTGGAGTCTATAGGATTCTTTAAGGGACTCTTGAATAAGTGCACTGCTTGCTTTCGTCTGATTCAGAGATTCAATCAAATCTTTATTTTCCAAAATATTCCCTTGAGATGTGGCAAGTGTCTGTAGCGAAAATGAACAAAATGACTTGAATAGTATTATACACATTAAAATAATCAATTAAAAGAAGACCATATTAACTGTCATTAATTTGATGTTTATGAAAACTTAAATTATTTTAAAAGAAATTCAACACTCTATAAGAATGATATGGTATATCATGATATACTATATGCATATGTACTAATTTTAGCAATCTAATAAAAACTAGTAAAAGCTACAGAATAAATCATAATTTCATGCTACATTTTAATGCTACTTGAAATTCTGAGCATGTAATAAATATTAGTGAAATAATGCAGTATAAAGACAGTATTCCTTAAGGTCTGGTATCCCAACATACCTACTTTTTTCTCTTTCAATTCTGATTTTAAGATATATATTGACAGGTCTTTGGCACAACCAAATACATGGTGAAGGCACTATTAAAAACTACTCTTACTTATATACATTAAAAATGTAACATAAGAAAGTTTCCCAAATAACTACATCTCACCTCTAAAAGTGACTCCTCAAGCTTGGCTAGCTGTATTTTCTTATCTTCTTCCTGTTGTAACAGTTTTGTTTTCTGTTCCTCTAAGTCAGGTTTCTCATGCTGAATAGTTAAAGCCAAAAGCTTTAAAAAAAAAATTGTTTAACTCAAAATTATTCCAGTGATAAAATTCAAACAAAACAGAAACTTCCCACATACACGCCTTGTGTTTGACCAAATGTCAAAATTATTTTGATATTATGTACCTCATTTGATTCCTTCTAATTAAACATGAGACACTTCACAATTTCTGACCAGAAAAAGAGGCAAAATAGTTAAACTATCAATAAAGTATTACATATTACAGGACATCTGTAAGAAACTGGATTACTTACCAATACGTAATACTTAGTTCTAAAATTATAAAATTAGATTAAATATATAAAAACTATGGAAACCAGTTTTATATGGTAAGTATTCATATAAAGAAATAACTTCCTTAAAATATTCTACCATGAAAATCGCAATGAGATACCATTTTGGGGCCACTAGAATGGCTAGTTAAAAAGACATGTTGGCCACATGAGTAGAAAGCAGAATCCTCACATACCGTTGGTGGGAAAGTACAAGACCACAGTCACTTTGGGAAAATTTGTCTGTCCTTCAAAATATCAGACATAGAGTTACCATAGACCCTCAAATTCACTTAAAAAAAAAAAAAAAAAATCAAACCCCCCCACACACTGAACTGTATGCTTTAAATGGATGAATTGTATGGTATATGAACTGAATCTTAATAAAGCTATTTTTAAAAAGCAATGTTGGCGCGCCTGGGGGACTCAGTCAGTTAAGCGTCTGACTTCAGCTCAGGTCATGATCTGGTGGTTCGAGGGTTCGAGCCCAGCGTCGCGCTCTGCGCTGACAGCTCAGAGCCTGGACCCTGCTTGGGATTCTGTGTCTCCCCCTCTCTGTCCTTCTGCCGCTCTCTCTCTCTCTCAAAAATAAACATTAAAAAAAAAAAAAAAGGGAAGAATCTACATTGAACGATACTCAAAAACTCCACAGGCACAGGGCATCTGGGTGACTCAGTCGGTTAAATGTCTGACTCTTGGTTTCAGCTCAAGTCACGATCTCCCAGTTCATGAGTTCAATCCCCAAGTTGGGCTTTGTGCTGTCAGTGTGGAGCCTGCTTGAGATTCTCTCTCTCCCTCTCTCTCTACCCTGGTGGTAGTCTCTCTTTTAAAATAAATAATCTTTAAAAAAGATTAAAAAGTCAACAGGCACAACGTCTTTAAAAAAGAGAGTGAGAAACAAACTAGGTAAGTAAAAGTTTTGATATCTATATCAAAAGTCACTTTGAGATTCATGTAATAGGGAGTCATACACAGATACAGGGAACCCAAAGAGGCATATGTTCTAGTGGGGAAAAAATGTCAGATGACGAACCAAACACCCTTGCTCAACTGGCCAAGTAAGTCAATTAAGTGCAATTTTCACAGTGAAACTTCAGTTTTCACCATTAAAAAAGAAAAAGTAGCTGATCCTAGTCTATGATCCTTCTTTCTCTCCTCTAACACACATGACAAGAAACAGGCCACAAAATTTGACACGGGAAGCAGCCGCAGTTTGACATTAATGACAAAAGTCTAACACAAACGATAAAGGAAACCTGAATGTTTTACTACTCTAACTCACAAATATATTGTCAAGATGTTTCCAGAAGTTTAAATGCTAATCAGCTTCACAAGACAGATTCCATTTCTCAATAACGCGTTCACAAAGCTACAGAAGATCTCTGAAGTGACACACCGCCCTCACATACCTGTCCCCGTAATCCACTTCGCGTGGTAGTGAAGTTAACCTCTGTAATGATGGAGGCTGCGTCCGGTGGGATGAAGGGGTTGGGGTTTCTTGTTGACAAAAAAAGGCGGAATTCTTCATTGTAGTCAATAATTTTGTCACCTATTTGTACCACGAAACGTGGCCCTATTTTTTAAAAATGAAATTATTAGCTGGCTTCAATAGTCTATCTTTGCTACATGACATTAAAAAGTATAATTTATACTTTCTAGTATTTCTAAAGAGTTGGTAGTATACAGGCTTTTCAGTAAAGTATGAAACAGCATCAGTTATGCTACCCAAGAGAATATTAACAGGAATGCCCTATAAATCTGCACTTATACAAATAGGGATACACAGTGATATCCATTATACAACATATACAGAGGAATGAATCAACCATCATACCGTAACTTACAATTTTAATTTTACAATAATTTATTTTTAAGAACAAAATACATATTTTCAAAGATTATTTACAAAGGTTAAGAAAAATATTGTATGGAATTTTTGAGAACCCCAGAATGGATTTTAAAATTTTATTTAAAAACTTTTAATATGAAAATAATTCAATTAACATTTTATGAAGAATGATCTACATGTGTCCAAAAATCTATCAAAATAATGGTGAATCACAATCACTATCAGAGGAACACAAATTCAAAATGAAATACTTCTACATTCACCAGAAAGGTTCAAGATAACTTAAGCAGGATAAATGAAAAGAAAACCAATCTTAAGGACATCATAAACAAACCACTGAAAACCAATGACAAAGAAAAATTCTAAAGTGTCCACAGAAAAATGACATTTCAATTACAAAAGAGCAACAGTAAAAGCAGCAAGGTGATTTCTCAATAGGAATGACATAAGCTAGAAGATGAAGGAATAAAAATTTGAAAGTGCGAAAGAAAATAAATACCAGCACAAAATTCCATGTCAGGCAGAAAAATAATCCTTCAAAAAGACAAGAAGTTTGTTTCAGTGGACCTTCACTAACTGAAACACAAAAGGTAACAGTTCAGACGGAAGCCACGTGACTGAGATGGGGAGTAAGGGCGCTCTTCCCGCGAGGAGCACCGGCTAAAGGCTCAAGTGCAGAGTCAGCACATCGCAGTCTGGCACTAACGCAACACTGGATGTTACCTACTTAGGAAGTAAAATTTAGGAAAAGAGAAGCAACCTTGCTGGAAAGGAGATAATGGAAATGATGGGAGAATTCAAGAGCAGTAGAAAGGATAAATCTGTAAAAGTACCCACTTTTAAAACAGTAATTATCACGTGGGCCAGGAGAATGATGCAAAGATAGGAAGGGGTATGTGGAGTTAAAGTACACGGGAAAGAAGTGGCAAAGTTTTTATTTGTATTAAAATACTAAGTCCAAGATATGTATTGTTATATGCAGGATGACCATTAAAAATATACAGAAAATGTTTTATCAAAACATAATCAGATGAATTAGAAAACTGTATCAGGTATTGCATGAACTCATCAGCTGCATAACCTTATATGACAAATATTAAGGCAGCATGGTGCCTGAAAATGCAAAACCAGATGATAAACTGCTTATGAGAGGCACCCTTTAGAAACAGGACCAATAGAAAATTAAAAGTAAAGGAATAAAAAAAAGACTTGAAAGTAGTGCAAATACTAGCCCCCCCAAAGTATTATAATCATTTTAATAATAGACTCTAAAATCTGATACATTTCTTTTTAATTTTTTTAATGTTTATTTTTTAAGAGACAGAGATAGAGTGTGAGTGGGGGAGGGACAGAGAGAAAGGGAGACACAGAATCTGAAGTAGGTTCCAGGCTCTGAGCTGTCAGCACAGAGCCCAACATGGGGCTCGAACCCATGACCTGTGAGATCATAACTTGAGCTGAAGTTGGACACTTAACCAACTGAGCCGCCCAGGTACCCCTAACACCTGATACATTTCTGAAGAAAAGGAAGGACATTTCATAATGATAAAGAAAATAAACCAAACAGGAAGATAACACATTTTCAAATATATATGCATCCCAAAACACAGCTTCAAAATACTTAAAGCAAAAACTGAAAGAACTATAAAAGAAAAAAATTCATAATCATAGGGCCTTTAAAAAACTATCAATAAATGATAGAAAAAAAAACAAAAAAAAAAATAAATCAGTACAGCAGATAACACTACTACCAGTTTTAAATGTTTTTTATTTATTTTTGAGAGAGAGATTACGAGCGGGAGAAGGGCAGAGAGAGAGGGAGACACAGAATCTGAAGCAGGCTCAGGCTCCAAGCTGTCAGCAGAGCCCAATGCAGGGCTCAAACTCACGAGCTGTGAGATCATGACCTGAGCCAAAGTCAGACGCTTAACCGACTGAGCCACCCAGGCACCCCAACAGTATTACTATTAATAACCTTAAGTGACTTTAGAAAAAAATTAAAAAGAGCAAATTTCACATAATTTTCAATTGTACATGAAACATACATGAAAATCAACCGATGCCTGTCCAGAGAGAAAGCTTCAACAAGATGGAAACAAGTGAATACTTCAGAGTAAGCTCCCTGGGCCAGGATGGAGGTACACTGAAAATCAACAACAGAAAAGGGAACTAGAAAAACTCCAATTACCTGGATACTGTATAACAACAAAAGAGATAAGTAATTCAATGAATCAAAGAAGAAATCAAAACTTATGGCGTGAAGCTGACAAAGGGCTTAGAGGTAAATTTATAGGCAAAAATGCATATATTTTTTAAAAATTAAATATCAATATTTTGAATTTCCATCTCAAGAATGTAGAAAAAAGAACACCAAAAGAAATCTAAGGCAATAACAGGAATGAAATAATAAAGAGCAAAAACCAGTTCAAAGATACAATACAGAAAACTGACAAAGTTAAAAGCTAGTATACTGAAAGGATTAGTAAACCTGATAAACCCTTATCAAAGGCTGACAGAGGAACAAAAAGAAAAATATTATCAATGTGAGGGAAAAGGGACACATCATTACAAAACCAAGTGAAATTAAAAAGTTATGAGAACATTATATAAAAAATACAGCAAAACGTGGCAATTTGGATGAAATGAACAAATGGTTGAAAACCGATATAACTGAAGCAAACCTGACCTACACACAAATTACAGGCTACAAACATACAAAGTAAATCCAGCGCTTAAAGGGCCTCGGCTCACATCTGCAACAAAACACCCACCACCCTAAGGAAGTGCGCTGTCTTAAGAAGAGGGTGCTGAGCACCTGCCACAGGACCAGGGCTTACATCACGCGGCTGCGAGACAGTGCGGTTTTGCTGAGATGGGTGTTCTCAGAAAAAGCAGCAATTCTGTGCCTGGTGTCTTAATGAGGGTTGTTTGGCAGCTGAGAGAAATGGAGTGGGACTGCGTTATAAACGGTTACCAAGAAGCAGAAGTCACCCCGTGAGCTGGAGAGGGAGACACGTGCTTGTCTGTGTGGTGCGGGGAGTACCCTGCGCCTGCGCTGAGACTGGAAGACGGTCACCGGGGAGCCCCGGGGCGCGGCCGAAGGAGGCGGGCTCGGCAGGACAACGGCACGGCCAGGCCGGAGGGCCGGGGGGGCCGGGGCCCGCACAGCGAGCCGCCCGCAGCGGGGCCCCGGGGGCCCGCACGGCCCGGCCGCCCGCACGGCCAGGCGCCGGAGCCCGGGGCCCGCACGGCCCGAGCCGCCGCCTGCAGCCAGGCCGGAGAGCCCAGGGGCCACTGCAGCCGGGCCGCCCGCACGGCCAGGCCAGAGGAAGCCCGGGGCCCGCACGGCCGAGCCGCCCGCCACGGCCAGGCCGGAGAGCCGAGGCCCGCACGTGGCCCGGCGAGCCGCCTTCCCGCACGGCCAGGCCGGAGAGCCCGGAGCCCGCAGTGGCCGAGAGCCGCCCGCACGGCCAGGCCGGAGAAGCCCGGGGCCCGTAAGGCCGGGCCGCCCGCCAGGCCGAGCCCCAGGGCCCGTAAGGCCGGGCCGCCCGCACGGCCAGGCGGAGAGCCCGGGCGGGGCCCGCACGGCGAGCCGCCCGCACGGCCAGGCCGGAGAGCCCCAGGAGGCCCGTGCGGCCCGAGCCGCCCGCACAGCCAGGCCGGAGAGCCCCGAGGCCCCCGTGTAGGCGGGCCGCCACGCGAGCCGGAGAGCCCGGGGCCCGCACGGGCGAGCCGCCCGCACAGCAGGCCGGAGAGCCCCGGGGCCGCACGGCCGGGCCGCCCGCACAGCCAGGCCCGGAGAGCCGGAGTTGCTCTCTGGCCGGGCCGCCGCACAGCCAGGCCGGAGAGCCCGCGGGGCCGGCGGGCCGCCCGCACGGCCAGACCGAGCCGGGGCCCGTAGGCCGGGCCGCCCGCGCGGCCAGGCCGGAGAGCCCGGGGCCCGCCACGCGGCGAGCGCCCGCCTGGCCAGGCGGCCCGGGGCCCGCACGGCCGGAGCCGCCCGCACAGCCAGACGGAGAGCCCGGGAGGCGTAAGGCCGGGCCGCCCGCACAGCCAGGCCGGAGAGCCCGGGGCCCGCACGGCCGGGCCGCCCGCACGGCGAGCCGCCGCAAGCAAAGTTACCCGTGCTGCCACGCGTCAGGCCCCAGGTCGTCCTCACCGAGGAGGGTGGCCAATCAGGGAGCTTTGGGGCGCAGCAAGTTGTGTGTCGTGCTTGATCCGAAAGCTTACACGGGGGTATTCTGCTTGCAAGAATGCATAATCTGTACACACACATGTGCATGTTTTAATAAAATGGTAAAATTGAAAAATAACTGGTTTTCTCTGGTGAGTAGGATTAGTCATGAGGAAGGGACGGACGGAACATGGCTGCCATTCCGTACTATTTGATTCTGTAAACCATGCATGTATTATTTTGATACCGAATTTAAAATTTTTTTCAAAGTAAATGGTTCATTGTCTAAAAGGAACCCTTAGATAAAAATCCTATAACGTCCAACACAGTCTCAACTGCGTCAAGTCTTGACTTACACTGGAATTAACTTCCGGAGTAAATGATAAAGTTAATTTTAACTTTTTTTTCTTCTGGACACAAAACCTTCATTGAACTTTAGGAAACTATGGAGACAGAATGACTGGAAACAAGCACAAAATTTGGTTGCCTGCTCTCTTTCCAGGGAAAGTCCCAATTTATTTGCTCAGTATCTTTGTTCCAAACCTGGACCATATTCGAGAATACTGTTTGGTTTGGTCTCATCAACATTTATAACATACAGACACTGTATACAGTATATCTTTATGGGTCCAAACTCTTAAGAAATGTATCATCATCTGAGCTACATAAATCCAAGTAGCATGTGAACTGTTCTATTGGCCCAAACATCCCATTATATGGATAACCTTTCAGTAATGGTCCCCACAGACAGATTTACTCACACTGTACTCAGTACCATCCGACTGACTAAAGATGCATAGGCTGCCCAAGGCTCTTAAGAATAAACTGCTATCTTTAAAGCTACCAGACACAAAGAAAGAGAATAAAAGATTCGTTTCGTGGCCTACTGGAAGCATCTTTCATCCCTGGAATTTTTACAAAAGCGTATGTATCTGGCCAACAAACGTGCAGGTGGTTTTGAAAAGCCACTCCTGCAAAACCGCAGAAGGCACCTTTAGAAGGAATCTGACAACTGTCATCACTGTTGCCTTTGACCCCATGTCCTTCAGATGCACAGAATCACAGATGTCTGCAAATAATCTCGGGCAAGAAAATCCAAAGGCATGCTACAGCCATCCACTGGACATGGCTACAATTTCTGATGATCCAGAGCATTGAGGATCCCGTCCAATAAGCTGACTTCAGGAGCATTCTCGGCAATAAGGCTATGGTGACAGTCACTGAACTACAACAGTGCAGGTGACGAATGGGTCAGAACTAGTGAGCTAGCTTAGTGCTATTCAACCTCAGCACTACTGGCGATTTGTGCTGGCAAACCATTTGCTGCAAGGAGAGGTTCTGAGCACTTTAAGGGCTCTGGACCAGAGACCATCCAAGTTGTTGCAACCAAAAATGTCCCCAGGCCTTGCCAAATGCCCCCTGGGGAACAAAATCACTCCAGTTCGAGAAGCAGTGGTCTGTGTTCAGGTCCTGGGGCCATGCAGGTCCAACCAGGCCACCAGAGAGACACACCATGTGGAGTACCAGCCACTAGACTCAACACGACTGATCAGAAACTTAATCTCTGTCACACATACATATGCTGTATGAAGCACCCAGGCCTAAAAGGAAGCATCTGGACTAAAAAGCCAACCAGAATGTTCAGCTTTCATCTCTACAATCATTCTTGATCCAGACTCAAGCCCAACATGGAAATGAAATAACCACAGAACTAAAATGATCAATGAAAATGCTTGTGACACCTGTTATTAGTAAAACTTCAACTATCAGCCCACCACACCAGCCTCTCCTCTCTGTCAACAACATCCAAGAGGCCAGATGTTCCACATTCTACTTACTTACCAAGTGCAAACTGACACATGGACCATGTGCTTGGGCTCAGCTGTGAGGCACACATGGCTCAGCAAGCACAAACCACGAGGATCTAAAGAGGAGCTGTCCCTTGCCCTTCTCTTCCATCAGTACACATTTGAGGGGATTTTTAAAAATAGTTGTCAAGTTGGTTTCCATATAACACCCAGTGCTCATCCCCACAAGTGCCCTCCTCCATGCCCATCACCCCCTTCCCCTCACCCCCATGCCCATCAGCCCTCAGTTTGTTCTCAGCATTCAAGAGTCTCTCATGGTTTGCCTCCCTCCCTCCCCCCCACTGTTTCCCTGCTTCTCCCCCATGGCCCTCCATTACGTTCCTCCTAATCCTCCTATACGTGCAAACATATGGTATTTGTCCTTCTCTGCCTGACTTAATTTTGCTCAGCATAACACCCTCAAGGTCCATCCATGTGGCTACACATGGCCAGATTTCATTCTTTCTCATTGCCGTGTAGGATTCCATGGTATAGATAAACCACATCTTCTTGATCCACTCATCCGTTGATGGACATTTAGGCTCTTACCATGTTCTGGCTGTTGTTGAGAGTGCTGCTATGAACATTGGGGTACATGTGCCCCTATGCCTCAGCACTCCTGTATCCCTTGGGTAAATTCCTAGCAGTGCTAGTGCTGGGTCCTAGGGAAGTTCTACGGTTAATTTTTTGAGGAACCTCCACACTGTTTTCCGGGGGGGCCTGCACCAGTTTACATGCCCACCAACAGTGGAGGAGGGTGCCCATTTCTCCACATCCTCGCCAGCATCTAGAGTCCTCTGATTTGCTCATTTATTCACTCTGACCGGCGTGAGGTGGTATCTCAGTGTGGTTTTGATTTGTATTTCACTGATGAGGAGGGATGCTGAGCATGTGTCTGTTGGCCATCTGGATGTCCTCTTTGGAGAAGTGTCTGTTCATATCTTCTGCCCATTTCTTCAGTGGATTGTTTGTTTTTCAGGTGTGGAGTTTGGTGAGCTCCTTCTAGATTTTGTATAGTAGCCCTTTATCTGATATGTCATTTGCAACTATCTTTTCCCATTCCGTTGGTTGCCTATTAGTTTTGTGGGTTGTTTCCTTTGCCGTGCTGAAGCTTTTAATCTTGATGAGGTCCCAATAGTTCATTTTTGCTCTTGATTCCCTTGCTTTTGGGGATGTGTCAAGTAAGAAATGGCTGCGGTTGAGGTCAAGGAGGTTGTGTCCTGCTTTCTCCTCTAGGGTGTTGATAGTTTCCTGCCTCACGTTCAGGTCTTTTGAGTTTTTGAGTGTGGTGTGAGAAAATGATCTAGTTTCATTCTTCTGCATGTGGCTGTCCAGTTCTCCCAGCACCATCTGTTAAAGAGGCTGTCTTTTTTCCATTGCATACTCTTTCCTGCTTTGTCAAAGATTAGTTGGCTGTACACTTTTGGGTCCAGTTCTGAGTTCTCTATTCTATTCCATTGGTCTATGGGTCTGTTTTTGTGCCAAGACCATACTGTCTTGATAATGACAGCTTTGTAGTAGAGGCTAAAGTCTGGGACAGTGATGCCTCCCGTTTTGGTTTTCTTCTTCAATATTACTTCGGCTCTTCAGGGTCTTTTGCGGTTCCATACAAATTTAGGATAGTTTGTTCTAGTTTTGAGAAGTATGCTGGTGTAATTTTGATTGGGATTGCATTGGATGTGTAGATTGCTTTGGATAGTCATGACATTTTAACTATATTTATTCTTCCAATCCATGAGCATGGAATGTTTTTCCATTTCCTTGTGTCTTCTTCAATTTCCTTCATAAGTTTTCTATAGTTTTCATCATACAGATCTCTTATATCCTTGGTTAGGTTTATTCCGAGGTATTTTATGGTTTTTTGTGCAATTGTGAATGGGATCAGTTTCTTGATTTCTCTTTCTGTTGCTTCATTGCTGGTGTATAAAAATGCAACCAATTTCTGTATGTTGATTTTGTACCCTGCAACTTGGCTGAATTCTTGGATCAGTTCTAGTAGGCTTCTAGTGGAGTCTGTCGGGTTTTCTATGTAGAGTATCATGTTGTCTGCGAAAAGTGAAAGTGTGACTTCTTCTTTGCCAATTCTGATGCCTTTGATTTCCTTTTGTTGTCTGATGGCTGATGCTAGGCCTTCCAGCACTGTGTTAAACAACAGTGGTGAGAGTGGACATCCCTGTCGTGTTCCTGATCTCAGGGGGAAAGCTCTGTTTTTCCCCGTTGAGGATGATGTTAGCTGAGGGCTTCTCATAGATGGCTTTTATGATGTTTAAGTAAGTTCCTTCTATCCCGACTTTCTCGAGGGTCTTTATTAAGAAGGGATGCTGTATTCTGTCAAATGCTTATTCTGCATCTATCGACAGGATCATATGATTTTTACCCCTTCTTTTGTTTTGATGTATCACATAGATTGATTTGCAAATATTGAACCAGCCCGTAACCCAGGAATGAATCCCACTTGATCTTGGTGGATAATTTTTTTTATGTGCTATTGGATTCGATTTGCAAGTATCTTGTTGAGGATTTCTGCATCTGTATTCATCAAGGATATCAGCCTGTAGTTGGAATAGTTTGAGAAGAATGGGTATTAATTCTGTTTTAAATGTCTGGTAGAATTCCCCAGGGAAGCCATCTGGCTCAAGGCTCTTATTTTTTGGGAGATTTTTGATAACTGATTCGATTTCCTCACTAGTTATGGGTCTGTTTAGTTTTTCTATCTCTTCCCATGTGAATTTTGGTAGTGTGTGTGTGTTTAGGAATTTGTCTATTTCTTCTAAGTTGTCCAGTTTGTTGGCATATAATTTTTCATAGTTATTATGAGGGGATTTTTGAACAGCATAAATTTGAGGAGGAAAAGTATATTCCAATCCTATGATCTGTGCTGACTGACCTCAGTACGTAGAAAGGTAGTTTATATTGCTTAGATTAGGGACAGGGGATGGAAAAAAATTGGACACAGACTTTTTTGTATGTTTCTAGGTCATCCATCCTCTGTCCCCAAAGCAAATGTATGATGACAAAATGGCAATTTATGGGCAACTCAACATGCTGGAAAATGACCATCTGAAATATACGCAAAGAGAATAAAAGATTTCAACTACTGCGAAATCCAACCCTGGGAGAAAGGGAAAAACCAAGGTAAGAGCAGAGATGAACTCTATTTCCCTAACACTGACATAAACCGATTAACCCCAAGAGCCCTGCACAACCATCGGGAACAGTGGTTCATAATGTGAACCAATCAGGACATGAAATATGTAACTTTGCACCAGATCCATCTCCAAGGAATCATGTCGACATCCAACCTCAGATGATGCCACAGACCCTGCCGTGTACACCTGACACCAATCATGCTGATGGAGGCTCATATTTAGTGAGCCCTCAAGGGCCAAACATAGACTGAAGGGACAAATCCAGATGGCCCTAAAGCGTCATTTCTACCTCCCCTTTAAGTCAGGATAGCAGGGGTGGGGGGCCAACAGATCTCAGTAAGGACCAATACAGAAGAGATGACATGAGACCAGAGACTAGTGGCTAAGGTAACTCCAGGTCACAAAGGCTAACATGCCCCTACTAACGCTCCCTTCACAGCAATCAGCCACTGCCAGCCCAAGCACACTGAGGTATGAAATAGCCGGTTTGCTCAACTCTCCAGTTCCTATTTAAACCTTGCAGTGTGGGCATGAATGCTGTAGTGGGAGCCATGTGTGTGTAAACACGCACCAGCATGTATGTATAAGGACGACACGGTCTTGAGCTTAGAGCATTCCTTTCTATTCATCAAAGGCTGGCTTAGGCACCTGTGCAGGAAGGGGGACACAGCAGTCCTGAGACTGTGCTGCCCAACAAAGTCCTGCTTCTGACATGGGCCTGTAAGAGGATTCTGGGAATTTAGATCTGGGGAGGGCTCTGATCATACCCAGAACTCATAAGAGCGGCTCATTGTGTTTAAACTGTTTGTGCAAATATGTGGTTTATGCTGACCGCTTGCTTATTTGTTTGGGTAACTGGAATTCTGCTCCAGGCCAGGCAGAATGAGCTTACATAATTAGCCCTCCCAGGGGGAGCATGTGGGTGGTTCATCAGGTAAGCTACCGACTTCAGGTTCAAGGATCGACTTCAGGTTCAAGGATCGTGGGTTAGAGCCCCCACTGGGCTCTGTGCTGGAAGCTCAGAGCCTGGAGTCTGCTCCAGATTCTGTGCCTCCCTCCCTCTCTCTCTGCCCCTTCGCTACTCATGCTCTCTCTTGGGGCGGGAGGGGAGAAGAAAAAAAATATTTAAAAAAATTAGCTCCCAGTAAAAACTAGGGTCTAAGTTTTTATGTAGTAAGTTTCCTTGGTACGTGACATTTCACATGGGTCATCCCAACTTGGTCCTGGGACAGTATGCACTTCCAGTGTGACTCCAGTTAAAGAAGACATAAAAGTCTGCACCTTGTTTCTGGACTCCTGACTTCATGGCCTGGTGCTTTTTCTCTTTGCTGACTTTGCTTTCTATCTGTCCCCTGCAAACAAGCTCAGCCCTGAGTGTGACTATTCCTACCCTCATCACTCTAGCGGGGAACAGCGTGGAGGCCCCGACACAGTGCCTCTCCCACAAGGCCACTTCAAGAATTCGTTCACTTGTCATCACTGTGAGACAAGGATTCCCATTATTTACCCAGAAACGTTTCCATTGCATTACATTCAATAGCGACACAGGAAAAAACCAAAGTTAGTTATGAAGTTAATTGCTTTGGAGATTTTAAAAACAGTTACTCTATGGAAACTGTCCAACATTTACCTTGAGCGACCAGATCTCGTCTCAGTAATGGATAAAGAACAGGTTCTATACCATCTGTCTCCTGTATAATAAGGGTTTTCCCAAACCGCACTGCCAGCTCCAGCGCAGTGATAAAGTTACTATCCTGAGAGAACACAAAAGAATACATATTAAGTCCTTTATAACCTTAATATTTACAAATGTTCTCAAAGATAATGAAAGAAGATATTAAAAGGAATAAAATGAATATTTTAAAATTTAATATACATGTTAATAATTCAAATTATCCATGATTGCTTCTTTAGTTATAAGTACTTGGTGATCAATCATTAGAGTAGAATAAATTATCAGATAGATTTCATAATTTAAATAGACATACAAAAAATAAAGATTTTTACAGTAACAATAAAAAAGCTTGACTTTTCAATCTTCTACTCTAATTTAAAATTTCAACGTGATGCAGAAACAAATTTTCTAAATCTTTATTTAAGTTATTCGTCAAGTATTAATAAGAACTACTTTGCTTATGTTCAAAATCAAACAATGAACAAAAGAGGAAAGGCAAACTATGATTCTGGTTAACTTTCCTTAGTGTGATATGTCTCACCACTGTGAAAACAACCTCTAAACAAAATTCTATCATCATGCAAGAATTTTAAGGCCCTCTAGATAGCAAAAGAGTTTTAAACATCACATCAAGCCTCCAACTATGGTTACAAAAATTAAGTATTTGGCATCATAATTACTAAAATCTCCTCCCGTAAACCATAAGTGGCATTAAAGTGGTTTTTTTAATGTTTCCTTATTTATTTTGAGAAAGAGAGACAGTATGAGTGGGGAGGGGTAGGAAGAGAAGAAGAGAGAAACCCCAAGCAGGCTCCGTGTTGTCAATGAAAAACCCAATGTGAGGCTTGATCCCACAAACTGTGAGACCATGACCTGAGCTGAAATCAAGAGTTGGATGTTTAACCCACTGAGCCTCCCAGTCATCCCTAAAGTATTTTATATATTGTCTAATTTATAGTTATTCTTAACACACAAAAATCAGGTAAATGCCTCCATTTTATAAATGAAATAAATTTTAAAGAGATAATCATTCAAGCACCTGAAGAATATCTATGATAATTAATCATGGGGCATCTGGGTGTCTCAGTCAGTTAAGCATCTGACTCTTGATTTCAGCTGTCATGATCTCACAGTCCGTGAGTTCGAGCTCCACATCGGGCTCTACAGTGACAGCACGGAACCTGCTTGGGATTCTCTGTCTCTGTCTCTCTGCCCCTCCTCCACTTGTTGTCTCTCAAAAATGAACATCGTTTTTAAGATTTTTTAAAGAATAAAAAAAAGAAAATCAATCATATACTAGGCCTTCCTCAAAACAAAACAAAACCTTACCTCAAATAATTTCCTCAGCAAGATAAATATGACAGTGAGAAGTCGCTGCCCCCAAAAGACTATGATTACACTTCACTGAGCAATATGTCCATCTCAGACACATCAGAGATGCTTGCTGGTGGGGCAGAGGAGCAGGAGAGGTAAGAGGCACTGAGAGAAAGCAGAGGGGCTCTAGAAGTCCAGGAGCCGCTCTCCACACAGTTAGGGACCTTCATTTCTGGGATCTGACCCTCATGCCTTCGATTGTAATTTAGCGTGAACACTTACCTCATAGTCCCTCCAGCTACCAGTCTGGTGTCTCCGCGAGGGCAGGGATGGTGACTATGTCATTCACCAGGAAATTCCCAGGGCCTAGACTAATGCTTGGCACATGTGAGGAATCAAGAAAATATTCTCCTCCCTTTTCCACAAAGGAGAAAATTAAGCTCAACTCATTTACTTTGTTTCCCCAGGTCCCAAGCCAGGTAAGTTACTGCAGTAAGCCTATGTTTTCTGAATACAAACCCAGAATTCTGTTCACCATAAGATGCTATTACTAGTCAGTATCTCAATTATAAGTACTACAGACCTGCTGGTTAATGACTTCCAATCGTGAGTCTTTCAAATGTGTCTTCAACCATTCTGTAGCTTGAGAAGAAGGGTCTATAAGGAATGGGCATACTCGACTCTAGTTTCAAAAAAAGAAAAAAACTATAAGCTTTCATTAAGTGCAAATTCTTTAGAAAATCCTAAAATTATGCATCAATTACTGAGGGAGTTTTTCTTTCAAGCTTTGGAGAACATAAATATACAACCATATGGAGGAAATAAAGATGCAAGTTTTAGCTGCATACAGAGGCTGTGTTAATAAACATAAAGCTATCAGCAATATGAGAAAACGAAATTCAACCCCAGTACAGGAAGCACGGTCCTATTTACTATGCAGTAACGAAGTGTGTATCGACACTATAGCGAGTGCAAGCTCCAGTACCCACCTGACGCCATCTGCATCTCTCTTTCTGGCTTTTAAAATACACAAATTATTCCCAAAATTTATCTATTCTTTGGTTGAATAAACATAAAGACCTTAAAAGAGAAGTACAAACTAATCATAAAAGTATTGCTGAAATAATTATCAATATACTTGGTTATGCTTCAGTCATTAATTCTGATAAAGCGGTATATAGTTAATAGTCTATAGAAGGAGCATCCTAGAAGAAAAAATTATGCATCCTATAGATTAAATTCTAATGAACTATGAACTAAATTCATTACAGGACACCCTGAACCAGTCAGAAAGTTAGAATCAAGGGAAAATGCACTGAACACACAGTGCCACTGTGTGAGAGCAGGTGAGAGGAAGACAATTATACAGCTATGATTAATTTAAATATATGTAAATATATAAATAAATAACTTCGGTAATTTAAAAGTTTAATAATCATTGTTAATTAGTAAATCCGATTTAAATAACAACTGGCCTAATTTATCTTAAACGCTCACATTTATTTTAAAAAGGTAATGCAGTTGTGTGCTATCGGGATAAGAAAACAAACAGAAATCCAAGTGAAATGATGACTTTAAGTAAGCACTAGGTGTTATATGGAAACAAACTTGACAATAAGCTATAAAACACACAAACACACAAAATAAAATAAAATAAAATAAAATAAAATAAAATAAAATAAAGAGAAAAAAAGACTGAAGAACTCACAGGTTCTTTGAGGACTTACCAAGAATACAGAGGGTATGGACTATGTGCCCCAGGCTCAATAGCAGTTATTACCAAAGTTGTTTAAAAGTGCCAGGAAATGGTGATAATAAAGAGCTAACGGACTTTTAAAAGAGCTTTGCTATTGTTTTAAGATTCCCTCTAAACTACAAGGCCCAGTTGTGCTTACACCTGAATGAACTACTCTCATGGCATCTCCATCTCCCAAGGTGGCCCACTACTGTGTGACTGTCACACAGCTCCATCACATAAACGTTTTATTCCCGGCAAACAAGGTAGTTAGTAAACATCCTCCTAAGTATCTCTTATGTACTATGCCTAGGTTTTAGATCTGATTTTATGTATTCCATAGCCAATGCATGACAAGTCTATGAGATTTTCTACAACTACGACAATTATCTTAAGGTAAAAAAATAAAAAGTTCTTACCCATGATTTCAAACCAATGATCTGATGCAGTTAAAAAAAAAAAAAGATAATATTTCAAAACATCATGTTTTTGGCACGAAAAATAAGCTTTAGAACTTCAAAGAGTAATAGGTTTGTATTCATCTTATTTATACTCCTCCAGAGAGATTTAGACAAAATCTCTAAGGTATATCTATATAGTCTGTGATCCATAATTAAACGTAAATTCTATACATAAGAAATTATAATTGGTCTAGAAATGTTGAACTTTCATTCATTCATGCATTCCTTCATCTGCCATGTGGTGAGTAACTACTACGTAAGAGGTATGAGGGATACAGAAATTAGTAAGATACATACTCTTACCCTTAATGACTTCATGTCCCAGAAAGAAATAAAAACTGAAAGTGCTATAATCAAGTGCACACAAGATTCTATGGTGGAGCAGGTGGAGTCCAGGGAAGCTGGTAGAAAGCAGCTCAAGTCACAGTCTAAGATCTTGTCGCATCTTATATGATCTTGTAACTATGAAATCTTATATCCCATGAGAAGATTTCACAGACACGTGCTATCCAATCACAGCCTTTAATGCAAGAGCTTATTCTAAATGCTGAATCTGGGATACTCTACAACTGATACAGAAAGTTGACCAGAGTGGCCAACTCAACCCAACAAAATAACTAGTTAACCTAGCAAATTCTTCCAAATGGTGGTTTTTTCATATAAATGTATCTATCTACAAGAAACATGGCAATATTAAATAAAAAGTAAATCTCAGCTCATTAATGAAATTAATTTCATAATTTTCCCTACATTCATCATAAAAGATAACTCAGAATACAAAAGTAAGTATTTTCAATTACTATCATCAGGAAAAAACAACTACTGGGACAAAAACATTTTTTCTAAATGCTCACCCCTGATTTCTCATGGAATAAAAAAAAGAATATGACTTAAACTCTTTGTTTTTCAAATCTACAAAAGATTGCTTTCTTGGATTGCTGACAAAGGAAGAGATCATTAGAAAACTTTGGAGAAGGAACAACGAATAGAATAAAAAGCACATATTTGTTAGATAATGTAATAAATTTTTTTACCTACACATTTACAGTGCCAGATTTATAAAACTACTGAGGGAAAATGTTTTAAAAATAGAGAACAAGCCAAATCAAATTCTAAAAAAGTCAAAGCTGCTTAATCTTTGGTCAGCAACTTCTCCCCTGGGAAGGCAGCAGCATAATGAGCCAAAGTCAGTCAGCTGATTAACAGGCTTAAGCAAATGAAATTATGAGGAATGCAGGGCCCACAATACCAATCTTGTAACACTAAGGCCTGTGAGCTGAAAAGGGGCATCACGTTCCAGCTATCTTTGGAGCTAAGAGTTACACAGCTACAGAGTAGGGAGTGGAAGCTACTGCGATAGAAACAACAGAGAACAACTATCTTTGAGGGGAAAAGTGTCTTCCAATCATCTGTTACATAAAGGAAAGGTAAACCAAGTTAGTGGTAAAAAAAAAAACATACTTCATTTGAAGAAATGATCAGTTTGTATACATTATTTGAAATTTGATTTTCACATTCACTGCTAATAAGGTTGTAATAGTTTAATTTTTAAACAATGACTTTTGAGAAATACACATCATATGAAAGAGTAATTTTCAAAGAATGCATATAATCATCTCTAACTTATAATCCAAAACTTATCTCATCTTCACTTTGTATAACTTTGTTTTGCAAAACAAAATAAAATAAAAATGTAAAACCATATACTGTAGATGAGGGAACTATATAACCAGGTGAATTGGGTACCCCTAATTATTTCTATTTACCATTAAGGAGTTCAATTTAGAATTTTTTGTCATCAGAATAATACCACTTTATACTTTTCTATTAAGGTAAAAAATAGATTATACTGAAAATTGTAGATTCACCAACTTAATCATAAATGGATTTTCATTACCAAAATATCTTCAGTTTGAGGTTATGAAAAAAAGAACTGTGAAAGCCTAAGAGTTTAAACAAGGCACTTCCTGGGGTTAGCTTCAGAAAAAATAATTCTAATGAGAAATTAAAATTGATTACTTACCTGTAAGATAACAAGAGCATTTTCTACAGAAAGATCATCTGATGGTAGGCCTTCACTTTTCCAAATTAACTGCTCACTTTCAGTACAAAGAAATCTCCTTAGATCAAATTCTGAAAAGATATTAATATTTCACTACAGTGATCATGTACTTGACAAAGGAAAGGGAACAAAATAATTTAAAATACACTCAAACAAAAGACCTATGACTATCCTTAATATACAATCCATTCCTCCCCCTTTAGTACCAAAAGCTAAGGGGGGTGGGGGTGTGGAGTTTAAAACAAGTGCAAAGGAATGGAAGTCAGTTAAATTATATTTCTTGTATTTTTAATAAATGTTTCACAACTATAATAATTTGTGAAAACCACAAAATTCACAAGGAATGTTGGAATTCCTATATCTCATTTTATGACATGAAATTATTGTGAAAATTAATGTATTAAAATATTTAACTGCATTCATACATTATCAAAAGTAACCCATGCTCTCAGTTTCATAGAGCTATTTTAGGAATGTAAGAGCATTGTAACAAAACAATTCAGAGAACAATTGTAGAACTGAGCAAATCTAAAGTAGATTTGGTTTCTTTTAGCTTATATAGAAAATTTTCCTTATTTAGCAAAAGTAAAATGTCAAAAATCAAAATATACATTTTTAGTATATTGAAATTTCAAAACATGAAGGACTAAGTACAAACTTTCAAGACCAGCTGACTTGGTCCATTCTTCCAAACAAGTTTTTCTGAGACCCTCAGGAGCAGCAGAAAGATAGGTGATAAATGCAGCAGCCAGCTGAGCTCTCTTAGGAAGAGTAGCTAATTCCTCTGTTATCTCTGCAACCTGGAAAAGAAAAGAGAGAGTGAGGTGTGGGGGATGGGGTAGGGTGGGGATGGAGGGTATGGCTTTGTTCTAAAGTGTGAAAAACATGACAGCTTCAATAATTAGAGTTTTGAGTACAGAAAAAAAATCATTTACCAGTTTAAAGTAATAATCCCTGCTGAGCATACTATTGTGAAAATGTAAAAATATCAACAAGATCTCAGACCCTGCTGAAATTTTAAAAATGTGTGAAATACCAACCTTATTTGTAAAGACAAACATATTTTGTCATTGAAAGTTCCTAATGATTCCTATGAAGCAGAATTTTTATCCTAATTACAATTAAATACTGTGAATTAGCATCACTTTGTAAACTACAAATAAGTAGAGAAAATAAGAGCAAAGGCACTAAACAAGATTTTAAAAATGCATGGAGACTCCTCAGTAAAACCACAGTGCGGCTGCAGCATAAATTTGAGCAGGGAAAGTAGCAATACAGAAGTAGTGGAGAGAGGGGCACGGGTTTCCATGCACACAAAGGAGCTTCTGCTGTAGCCTGCAGCGGTAACGAGCCACTCTAAGTGTTCAAACAGGGTAGACGGGTGTGAGGAGACTGGGTTTACAAAGATTATTCAGCTGACAAACGAGGAACAAACCAATTTAAGGGTCAGATAAGAGAGGGACAAGTTAGAGGAGAATTCAGGTAAAAAAATAAATAAAAGAACTGGCATTAAAGACAGAAAACAAATTTGAGGGATATTTGCAAGTGGATATGCCAAGCAAGCAAGGGAATATGAACAGACTACTAGCAGTTAAATCCAATCATTAATCAAAAAACTTCCAACAGAGGCACCTGGGTGGCTCAGTCCAGTTGGATGGTTAAGCATCGGACTTAGGCTCAGGTCATGATTTCAGGGCCCTTTGTGAGTTCAAGCTCCCCATCGGGCTCTCTGCTATCATCCCAGAGCCTGAAGCCTGCTTTGATCCTCTGTCCCCCTCTTTCACTCCCCCTCCCCTGCTCATGCTCTTTCTCTCTCTCAAAAATAACATTAAAAAACATTAAAAAAAAAAAAAACTCTCAACAAAAAGTCCAAAACTTGAAGGCTTCACAGGTGTATCTACCGAAAATTTAAGAGTTCATACCTATTTTCCTCATATTATGCTAAGTGAAATAAGTCACAGAAACAGAAATACTGTATGACTTCATTTGTATGCGGCATCTAAAAAACAGACGAGTAAACAAAAAGTAGATTCACTCCATAAATACAGAAAAAAACTGATGGTTTAGGGGATGGAGAGAATGGGTGAGGGGTAGGAGACAGAGGATTTCATCTATGGAAGGGATACTGCACAAGAACAAAGGGCACAGCACAGGAGGCACAGTCACTGGCGCTGTGCGTGCGGCTGGCACTGCACGGCGACGGAGGCAGCTACAAAAGTGAACGCGGCGGACTATGCGGCTGTTGAATTACTGTGCTGAGCACCTGAGGCTAATGTAACACGGGAGGTCAACTCTCCTCAAAAAAAAAATTTTTAATCAAACAAAAAAAATAGACTGCTCATCTCAAAGTATTTCAAAAAAACAGAGGAAGGAAAGCATCCAAATTCATTCTAGGAGGCCAGCATTACCCTGGTATCAAAACCAGACAAAAACATAACAAAGAAACAAACAATAAATAAATAAAACTGCAGGCCATTATCTCTGCTGAAAAAACATGCAAAAATCCTCAACAAAATATTAGCAAAACATATTCAACAATACAACTTAAAAAAAATTCCTTACCATGTTCAAATGGGATTTACTCCAGTAACACAGGAGTGCTTCAATATTTGAAAATCAATGTGAGCCTGGAGCCTGCTTCAGATTCTGTGCCTCCTCTCTCTGTCCCTCTCCCACTCATGTTCCCTCTCTCCCTCTCTCTCTCTCTCTCTCCCTAAGTATAAACAATTTTTTTTTTAATTTATGACAAAGGAGGCAAGAATATACAATGAGTAAAAGACAGTCTTTTCAATAAACAGTGCTGGGGAAACTGAACAGCTAAATGCAAAAGAATAGGGGCGCCTGGGTGGCTGAGTGGGTTAAGCGTCCAACTTCGGCTCAGGTCATGATCTCACGGTTCATGGGTTTGAGCCCCACATCAGGCTCTGTGTTGACAGCTCGGAGTCTAGAAGTGTTTCAGATTCTATGTCTCCCTCTCTCTCTGCCCCTCCCCTGTTCACGCTGTCTCTCTCTCTCTCTCTCTCAGAAATAGATAAAACATTTAAAATAATTTTTAAAAATGCAAAGGAATACAACTGGACCACTTTCTAACATCATACACAAAATGAAACTCAAAGTGCATTAAATACCTAAATGTGAAACATGAAACCATAAAACTCCTAGAAGAAAATAGGCACTGATCTTTTGGATGTCACCCATAGCACCATTTTGCTAGATATGTTTCCTCAGGTGAGGGAAACAAAAGCAAAAATAAACTAATAGCACTACATAAAACTAAACTGTGTTTACACAGCAAGGAATTCATCAACAAAAGAAAAAGGCTGAATGGAAGAAGATTTCTGCAAATGACAAATCCAGTAAGGGGTTAGCATCCAAAATACCTAAAGAATTCATACAACTCAACATCATGAAATCCTAATAATTCAATTTACAAATGGAGAGAGGACCCAAGCAGACATTTTTTCCAAAAAAAAAAGACATCCAGATGGCCAAGAAACACATGAAAAGATGCTCAACATCACCTATCATCAGGGAGATGCAAATCAAAACCACATAAGATCTAGCCTCACGCCTGTTAGAACGGCTAGTCTCTAACGGCCAAGCAATAACACTGTTGGCAAAGTAAAGAGAAAGGAACCCTCTGGCACTGTTGGTGGGAATATATAGGGTGCAGCCACTGTGGAGAAGAGTACGTAGTTTCCTCAAAAAATTAAGAGAAATACCATACAGTCCAACAATTCTACTTCTGGGACTTACACAAAGAAAACAAAAACACTAATTTCAAAGATAAATGCATCCCTATGTTCAATGCAGCATTATACACAGTAGCCAAAGTAGGGAAGCAACCTAAGTGTCTATCAACAGATGAAAAAGAAGACGAATGGAGGGGCGTCTGGTTGCTGTAGGTTGAGCATCTGACTCTGGTTCAGGTCATGATCTTGCAGTTCATGAGTTGGAGCCCCAGGTCGGTCTCTGAGCTGACAACCCAGAGCTTGGAGCCTGCTTCATATTCTGTGTCTCCCTCTCTCTCTCTCTACCCCTCCCCTGCTTATGCTCTGTCTCTCCTTCTCTCAAATATAAATAAGCATTAAAAAAAGAAGAAGAAGAAGAAGAAGAATGTATAAAGAAGAGATCAAAGATGGCAGTGGAGTAGGAGGACCCCAGGCTTGTCTTATCCCTCAAACACAACTAGGTAACTATTAATTCATCCAAAATACTCAAAAATCAACATGAAGACCAACAGAACAACTCAACAACCAAAAGGAGAGAAGAAGCCACAATGAAGAAAGTAACAAATGTGGAGATGTGGTTTGGGCGAGAAACGGATTGTGGGCGTTGTGGACAGGAGGGAGCCATGGTCACAGGGAAGGGCGAGAGAGAGAGAAGCGCGCACAGGGAAAACACACAAGGAAAATGATTCCACAAAGCCATTAGCTTGGAAAACAAGAGGGGCTGATTCTCATGAGCTCTTGCCACCAGCAGAGCTTCCTAGCTCAGAGGGCTTGAGTGGGATGAAGCCCAGAGGAGCTCCGTAGGGAGTTACCTGGGAAGAAGGCAGGCAGACAACCTGGAGGCAGACAGCATGGAAATCGATTTGAAAAAAGCCTGGGGCAATGGGGCTTCCCGGTGAGGCCGCGTTCTGGGAGACGCGTCTCCCTCCCAGGGGACAGAGAAGCCAGCTACTGCCATTTCCCTCCCCTGCCCCTCAGCATCAACAGAGAGCCACTTGCAGTAAATAGCACAGCGCCCACACTGGCTGCCTAACCTGCTTACACCAGATCCCACGCCCCTGTGCTCTGCCGGCGTTACCTTTCTCGGTCAGATTTGCCTCAATCGCAGTGTCGGCAACCCCTTCCTCAGAAGACAAACAGAAACCCCACACCACGTCTCCAAACCAGAGAGCTCTGCAGAACTTCAGTGCCGGTGGAGGTGGTGACAGGTCTCAATTCACAAGCGGACCAGAGCCAACATCGTTAAAACTCACCACATTCAGGCCAGGGAACAAACCCTGCCCACAGCAGGCCAGGAGAGGCTCTGCAGATGACTGGCAAGGACAGAAAAGCCAAAACTCAACAGCAGAGCTCACGCGGCACACACTAGAGACACTCCCTGAAGTGGCAGGCCCTGGGCACGACATGACCTTTTCTTCCTAAGGCCATTCCCTTCAAGAGCAGGAAACACAACTGGCTTTTCTGACACAGAGAATAAGGCAGAGACTTAGGCAAAATACCAAGATGGAGGAATTTATCCCACATGAAAGAACAAGGTAAAACCAGAGCCAGATATCTAACAAAACAGACAGAAACATCATGCCTGATGGAGAATTTAAAGCAACAATCATAGTGATAGTCAATGGGCTTCAAAGAAGAAAAGGAGAAATTCAGGAGATCCTTACCACAAGGCAAGAGAGTTAAAGAATCAGAGATGAAGAATGCATTAAATGAGACTGAAAAGAGGCTTCATGCAACAAACACAGACTGAAAGAAGCAGACGAATGAATTATGACCCAGAAGACGAAATAATGTAAAATAATGAAGCTGAACACGAAAATAGACTTAAGGAACTCAGTGACTCCAACAAATATAAGGACACTTGTATTATAGGAGTCCCAGAAGCGAGAGCGAAAGGGACAGAAAATTTATTTCAAGAAATAATAGTAGAAAATTTCCCTAATTTGAGAAGAAAACAAGACACAGAGATCCAGGAGGCACAGAGAGCTCCCATTACAATCAACAAAAGGAGGCCAACGCCAAAACAGGTTTTAATTAAATCTGCAAACTGTGGTGGTAAAAAAAAAATCTTAAAAGCAGCAAGACAAAAGAAGTCCTCAATTTACAAGGAGAGACCCATTAAGGCTCGCTGGAGGTTTCTCGACAGAAACTGGGCAAGCCAGAAGGGAGTGGCATGATATATTCAAAGTGCTGCATGGGAAAAATCCACAGCCTAGAACAATCTGTCCAGTAAGGCAATCTTTCAGAATAGGAGTAGAGATAAATTTAGAGTCTCCCAGACAAACAAAAACTAAAGGAGGTCATGACCATTAAAACAGCCCTATAAGAAATATTAAAGGGGACTCTTTGAGGGGGAAGGAAAGACCAAAACTGACAAAGACAACACAGAACAGAGAACATCTCCAGAGAAAATGAGAAAATAATAAAATGGTAATTACTCTGAATGTAAATGGACTAAACACTCCAAAGATACAGGGTGTCAAAATGGATTAAAAAAAAAAAGAAAAGACCCATCTATATGCTGCTTATAAGAGACTCATTTTAGACCTAAAGACACCTGCAGATGGGAAGTAAGAATGTGGAGAAATATTTATCACACAAATGGACATCAAAAGAAAGTCAGACTGGCAATACTTATGTCAGACAAATTACAGTGCTTTGATCTTGTATTGTTTCTATCCTGCATTGCCTCATGCAATGACCCTGAATGTATTCCCTCTATTCCATTATTTGTAAGATTTTGATAAAGACTGTCATTATTTTTTTTTCAAATGTTTGGTAGAATTCACTAATGAAACCATGTGGTCTTGAACATTTCTGTGCTGGGAGACTTCTTATTCCGAATTCAAGTTTCACTCTTTTTATTTTTTGGAGAAACTAGTCATTGCCTTCACTGCTATGTTACTGTTTACTCAGGTCACTGTTTTATTTACTTCTGATTTTTTAAAATTTCCTTCCTCTACTAAATTTCAGCTAATTTTCTTCTTTTTCTAGTTTCTTGTGTAATGTTGTTTACGTGAACTTTTGTTGTATATAAGCATTTATAGTGTAAATTTCACTCTAACAGCTGCTTTTGCTGCATCTCCTACGTTTTGGAATATTGGTTTTTCTTTTTTTGCTTTGATACATATTTTGATTTGCCATTTGATTTATTTAGTCCACTGCTTTCATAGCAGTGTCTTGTTTAATACTTACATATTTAATATTTACACTGTAGATTTGCCAGCTTTGTTTTGTTTTTGATCTTCAGTTTTGTCCAATTGTAGTTGGAAATTATACTTGGTAGGATTTCAGTCTTCTTAAATTTGTAATATTTCTTACGTCTCTTTTTATCGGATTTAACCAAGGGCGTTCTTCTGTATGTTCTTGAAGAAAAGTTGTATTCTATTTTTCATGGATGGAATGTTTAATATGTACCTTTTAGAACTGTATATTCTGAAGTATGCCCCAAGTTAAAAATGTTCTTGCTGAAAAAACCCAGTAACTTTAACTGAGGGAACTCATTTGAAAGAAAGCACATATGAGAGCGGAAATGGGAGGGGGCACAGGGGAAATAGGTGAGGGGACTGAGAGTGTACTCATCATAATAAGCACTGTGTGACGATGTAATGAATGGCTGAATCATTTCACTTTATTCCTGAAACTAACAGAACACTGTATGTTAATTATAATGAAATCAAAATTAAAAACTTACTATAAAAAAAAGAAAACGGATAAAGAAGATACACACACACACACACACACAATGGAGTATTACTCGGCCATAAAAGAGAATGGAAAAATCTTAAAAAAAGAATGAACTCTTCCATTTGTGACAACATGGATGGAGCTAATGGGGATTATGCTGAGTGAAGTAACTTGGACAAAGAAAACACATTCCATATGATTTCACTTACGTGTGGAATCTAAAAAACCAATGAACAAACATAAAACAAAAACCAGAAACAGACTCGCGACTACACAGAACTGGTGGTTCCCAGACATGAGGCGGTAGGAGGGTGGGTGACATAGGTGGAGGGGAACAAGAGGTACAAATTCCCAGTGAGAAAATAAGCCAGTGGCGGAGATGGGAGGTACGACATAGGGAACACAGTAGGTACGACTGTAGTGACTTTGTGTGCTGACAGGCGGTAACTAGGGGGCGTGGTGAGCTTTTTGTAACGTACACAAATGTCCAATCTCTACGCTGAACACCTGAAACTAATGTAGTATTGTAAGACAACTGTAATTCAGTAAAAAGGTAACTACAAATAAAATGAAAATGAAGCCCAGACCAAAACAAAAAACAAACATCCAACAGCTCAGCAGTCTGGAAATAGAGCTTTGGTCACACCGCAGCACAGGGGACACTACTGGGCCCAGACGAGACGGGCCCGGAGCAGGTACAGGGCAAGGGGCCGAGGAAGGGAGTGCTGAGCCACTCGAATCCTCCTGGAGGAGCACAGGAAGGGTGTCCAGTTGGGGAGGGATCTAAGTGGTTGAAAAAAACAAACCAATCGACCACTAAAAAAAGAGACAACACTTTAGCAAAGTCAAAATAACAGACCATCTGTAGAAAAAGTAAGTGGCCAGCACTGTCAAATCCCAAGCTTGCTGTCCTGAAGGCGAAGTTCGGGGTTTTCTCTGGAGAGAACGTTTCCCTCAAGTCTTTTTCACCCATGCCCTTCCCTCCGTAACATGCAGCTAAAAGAGGAATAGGTCACACTGTCCAGAATCCATATATAAAAACGTTCTGCTTAAAAATGGGCTCACACAATGGACATCAGTATCCCAACCCAGCAGAAAGTTGAGGGATAGGTCTTCCCTTTTTCTCTTTTTGTAACAAATACAATACAGATTTTTCTGCATTTTAAAGGAAGCCTCTTTCCGACCTCCGCTCCCTCAAACGCACCTGTGCGTTCCATCTTTTGTGCTCATGGTCAAGCTGATTGATGAGGGCTTCTGCGGCTTTAATGGTCTCCTGTGCTCTGCTCACTTCTGCTTCCAGCTTGGCGGCCTCTGAAGTCCTGCTCTGAAATCTAGGAAAACATGAATATTTAATCAAAGTCAAAGGGGTTTAAGAGAGATTTGACTACATGATCCTTAGATAGTAAAGTGGGCTTTTATATGAGTATTTAATCACCGACAGTGGCGCTAATGTCTGTGTTGGGGGCATCATCCACACGAACCGAGAGACCCAGAGCGCGGGCTCGCACAGGGCCGCGGCGTCCGGCTGCCTGTAGGCGAGTTTCTCCAGCCAACGTTCGAGGCCCTGTCAGAGGACTGACCCGACCTGTGTCTTCAATTGTACATCATTCTAGGCCAGTCCAGCAACACTACAGGTCAGTCTCTGAAGAAACTCTATTCTCAGGCAACACCCTGCCCGCTGTCTGCTTCCTCAGGGTGTCCCACGTGCCTAGAATACATTCCAGCCCCTTTCTTATCCCTACCCTTCATTCTAACCCCTTCAAGGGTCTACCTCACAAATATATAAATAAAATTTTAAAACTCATTTCAAAAATCCAATCCATTACATATATTCTCTACCTAGATGCCTATTTGTCCAAGTTTATAACTGCCCTTTTAAGTTATCTTAAGAAATACTTGTACAGATTTATTATTTTATTAAACATAACAGTACTTTTCCAGCAGATTACCTACTTAGTCCTTTAACAAACACGTGAGTACTGACAAAATGCCCAGGATTTTGCTAAATATGAAAAAACAGGGGCATGTGGGTGGCTCAGTCGGTTAACCATCCAACTCTTGACTCTGGTTCAGGTCACGATCTCACGATTTGTGAGACTGAGCCCCGTGGAGGACTCTGCACTGACAGCACAGAGTCTGCTTGGGATTCTCTCTCTATGTCTCTCTGTCCCTCCCCTGCTAGCACCCAGCACTCTCTCTCTCTCTCAAAATAAATATTTAAAAAAAACAAAACAATAAGCAGCAACAAAAAAAGCATGTCATGTCTCATGTAACCCTCAGAATAATAGCTCAAAATAAATGTTAGGATTCTCATTTTACAAAGATGAAGACTTAGCTCCAGATTAGTTCACACATTTCACTAATAATCAGTACAAGATCTAAAATTCATACACGTGTGTGTCTAATACTAAGTTCCATGCAACTGGCAGTACGTTTTATTGTCTAACTGCGCTATATACTTTCCACACGCAGGGCTAGCTAGCACTGAGGTTTCCACTATGGTAGCCACTAGCCACATGCAGCTATGCAAATTTCAGTTACTAAAAGTAAACAGAATTTCATATTCAATTCTTCAGTCTGATTACCAAGATCTCAAGAGTGCTAGTGGCTACCATCTTGGAGAGCGCAGATTACAGAACGTCTCTATCATCTCGTAAGGCTCCACAGTACAGCAATGCTCTAGCCCTGGGAACACACATACACGTTCATCCACCTCGACAATTCATACTATGGACATGGCATTGCTATAAATGTTAGCACAATTAAGCTAACTTGCACATTTCTATATAAGTTGTATTAAAATGGAAAATGTCTCATTTTGGTCAAATTAGAATTTAAAAAGCGATAGATCATACTTATTTTTCAACTACTCTTTTCTTTGTAAATATACCAGAAAAGAAGACTGTCATCCACAACCGAGAGTCAGTTAAATCTTAAGGACCAAGTACACGGTTATTAACCAGCATTCATTCATTTCTGATAATATCTAAAAATGGAAGATGCCGTTCTGTTTTACTTAAAATTGGAAGTTAATTCTGAAGGTTTTAAAAATAATCCTTCCAAAATATTGGTGGTATGATGCAGTGATTAAGAACAGCTACCTTAGAGAGTTAGAAAATCCACTAAAATCTCATGCTAGCTTTGTCATTTACTCACTGTTCCACTCAGACAAATAAACTCATCTGCAAAATGAAAGAATATCCACCTCCCGGAACTGTCTGAAGTCCTAACAAATGATAAGAATGTAAAGTGCCTAGAACAGTGCCTGACCCCCATACAAGTGACTAATAAATGGAATCAAAACATTGCTACCACATGCTAACTACTCAATAAATATTTGACAATCAGTTGAATATGAAGCACTACTGCTGAGCATATGAAACTGAAAGGAAGTCATTTCCTTATAATTTTCTATTTCTAGAAGAAACTGAAGTTTTTTCCTTATAACTCTAACATTAAAAAATCAGATATATTAAAAGCACTGGATTTATAGGTTTGAAGCTTCTTTTTTTTCCCTAAGTTAAAATATATAGATATAAGTAGAGATCATTATTTCCTGTATAGAGAAAAAATAGTTTTCAATCTGATGAATTTCTTTCTTGGTACAATAATCTGTATTTCTTCCACAAAAAGAGAAGCAAAATGTAACACAACACTTTAAATAAAGCATGAATGCAATGGGGCACCTGGGTGGCTCCAGTCAGTTGAGTGTCCAACTCTTGATTTCAGCTCAGGTCATGATCTCGCGGTTTGTGAGTTTGAGCCCCACACCCGGCCCTGCGCTGACAGTTTGAAGCCTGCTTGAAATTCTGTCTCTCCCTCTCTCTTTCCCCTGCTCTTTCTCTCTCACAAAAAATAAATAAATAAACTATACTTTTTTTTTTAAATGTATGCATTTAGAAAAGTTTCAGTCTTGGGATCCCTGAGTAGCTCCGGGTTAAGAATCTAACTTGGACTCAGGTCATGATCTGGTAGTTTGTGGATTCAAGCCCCACATCCAGTTCTGTGCTGACAGCTCAGAGCCTGGAGCCTGCTTTGGATTCTGTGTCTCCCTCTCTCTCTGCCCCTCCTGTGCTCATGCTCTGTCTCTTGGTCTCTCGAAAATAAACAAATATTAAAGAAATTTATTTTAAAAATAAAAGTTTTAGTCTTATAAAACTGTAAGCAAATGACAATATACAAAATATTTAATCACATATCCTCCGTTTTTTTTTCTTGATTTTTAATGTTTGTTTATTTTTGAGAGAGAGAGAAAGAGAGAAAGTGTGAGCAGGGAAAGGGCAGAGAGAGAGGGAGACACAGATTCTGAAGCAGGCTCTGGGCTCTGAGCTGTCAGCACAGAGCCCGACGCTGGGCTCAAACCCACGGACTGCAAGGTCATGACCTGAGCTGAAGTTGGACATGTAACCGACTGGGCCGCCCAGGCACCCCCATATCCTCCAGTTCTCAATCTTCACAATTTTACAAGAAAACTGTCCCACATTTGTTATGATCCCCACACCAATATCTTCCATCCTACACTCAAGAGTAATGAGGCCAGAGGTGCAGGAGAAGTTTTATGATTAATAATATTCACAAATGGCCCTGAAATGGAAGTACAATATTGCATAAAGGAGTATTTTTCTCAACACCAGAAAGCACAAAGTTAAAAGGAGACAACATTTTACGTGTGATTGTGCAGCCTAGAGATCACAGAATAGGTAGCCCGACAGCGTCATGCAAAATAAAGGCGCCTGGCACCCTCAGTCAGGAGACTGGAGACACGCAGATGCCAAGGAACACGCGGAGCAGGAACCCAAGGCCTTCTGTCCTGCCTGCTGCATCCCCACGATGTCTCCAGCGACTGCGCCACGAATGGAGACTCCAAATACGTTTGCGCTCACCAAAAACTTTTTTAAAAAAGTAATACATTTTTTCATATGCTTCCACATTTTAGAGTGAAAATCACAAAAAGAAATGAAAATGATTACAACTCAGATTTTCAAAACTGAAAAACCAGTTCTCAAATACCCAAAATACACTTCTTTTCCAAAATACATTTTAAACTTAACTTACTTCTCTTTGAGTTCTGATACTTTCTGGCCAACAGAATTTAGAAGTTCCTCTAGTTTCTGCTTTCTGTCTTCAGTTTTCTTCAAATTTCTAAAACAAATCAATTTTATAAAATGTATTTGATTTTATATATCAACAATAGCAGAAGCAACACCTTCATAACCCTCTAAAACCCTACCAAAAGGAAACCAAAGGAATAAAAAAAAGCTACACAAGCATGGAAATAAAGAGAATGAAAGAGAAAAGTATTGCAGTGGAATAATTTCAATAAAATTTGAAAGGTGGTAACTGACATAATGGAATGGAAAAAGGTGAAAGCTGAGTAGCTGCAGGAAGAAAAGCTGAAAAAGAGAATCCCAAATGTTCAGGAACTGGACAACAGGTACCCAGAGACAACTGAGCTAAACACAGAGAATTTTCTACTAGTCGATACAATAAATACATCAACCTCAGATTCCCTAGCCCACTGAGAACGGACTATCCTCTTAATACATCCCAGAAAGTCAAGTTTCTACTCCTTACCCACCCCCTTCCACTCCCATCTAGGAAGTAAGTGTGAAGACTCATCTGGAGACATGACTTACCTCCTCCCCTCAGAAACACCCACAGTACCTGGGAGGTTCCCTTCAAATGATCAGTGCACACTGCTTTGCTCTCCTGCGCGTCTGTGCTTTGCACAATCAAACACAGAGTGCAAGGTGTCACACCCCCATCATATCTGATTCAGTAAAGTCTGGGACCTCAAAACTGTGCACTTTTCACAAGTTTCCAGGAGATCACGGACACTGCTAACTCAGGGATCACACCTTCAGAACTACTAACATAGAAGAAGGCCTTTAAAATTGTGAGACTAAACCACTCCTCCGGTATTATGAATCCAGCCCAATTACTGACCCGACAGAACAGCAAAGCACAGATAATTCTAGAACTGCAGGATCTCAAAGCAGTTTTCATCCAACACACTCTTTCTAAAGTGCAGTGTGTGTCCTAGAAAAATGAAGGACTAAACTAAGAAAGACAAGGACCCCTAATAAGAGTACACAATCAGAGAAGAGATCACAGAAACAGCCAGAATCACAGTGAAGAGAGGTCTCCACAACTTGGAGCAGCCAGGAGAAGAACTGGTCCATGAGGGACAGGGGGACAAAAGGCTCCAGAAGAGACAATACTAAGAAAAATATGTAAAACACATAGATCCCAAATATGTTTTAGGGTCTGACAAAAAGATTTTCGATAAATATGTGATATGAAACAGAAAAAAAAAGACAATCAATTTAAAAGAGAATAAATTATTAAGAACAAAAATGTATAAGACAGGAACTATACCCATAAAATAATGATGTCTCAACTGTGAAAAGTATTTATATACACAACATAACATATACATTTAACATTAATTATATTGAGAAAATTAGGATGTTTAAACTTCTACAATTCTCCTTGTCCAGAATAAGAATAGATGATATCAAAAACTCATCATTCAAGAACATAACACGTCTCTTAATTCTGATTTAGAACAAATGCTAGCATTTGACAAAATACAGCATCCTTTCTTGATAAAAACCCTCAAGAAAGTAGGGATAGACGGATCATACCTCGAGATCATAAAGCCATATATGAAAGACTCAACACTAAAATTATTCTCAATGGGGAAAAACAGAGCTTTCCCTCTAAGGTCAGGAACAAGACAGGGATATTCATCCTTGCCACTGTTATTCAACATAGTATTGGACATCTTAGCCCCAACCATCAGACAACACAAAGGAATAAAAGGCATCAAAATCGGCCAGGAAGAGGTCAAACTTTCACTCTTCGCAGATGACATGATACTCTACATGAAAAACCCAAAAGATTCCATCAAACAACTTCAAGAACTGATCCATGAATTCAGCAAAATCGCCAGGTATAAAGTCAATGCACAGAAATCGGTTGCATTTCTATACACAAACAATGAATCAACAGAAAGAGAAATCAAGGAACCAATCCCATTCACAATTGCACCAGAAACCATAAAATACTTAGTAATAAACCTGATCAAAGAGGTAAAAAATCTACACACTGAAAACTATTGAAAGCTTATGAAAGAAATTGAAAAAGACACCAAAAAAAAGCAGAAATATTCCATCTTTCTGGATAGGAAGAACAAATATTGTTAAAATGTTAATACTACCCAAAGCAATCTACATATTCAAAGCAATCCCTATCAAAATAACATCAGTGTTCTTCACAGAGCTAGAACAAAGAATCCTAAAATTTGTAAGCAACCACAAAAGACCCCGAATAGTCAAAGTAATGTTGAAAAGGAAACCCAAAGCAGGAGGCATCACAATCCCAGACTTGAACCTATATTCCAAAGCTGTGAGCATAAAGGCAGTACGGTACCGGCACAAAAACAGACACTCAGATCAATGGAACACAACAGAGAACCCACGAACACACGGCCCACTCATCTTTGACAAAGCAGGAAAGAATATCCAATGGAATAAAGACAGTCTCTTCAGCAAGTGGTGTCAGGAAAACTAGACAGAGACATGCAGAAGAATGTACCTGGACCACTTTCTTACACCTTACACAAAAGTAAACTCAAAATGGATGAAACACCTAAATGTAAGACAGGAAGGAAGCCATCAAAATTCTAGAAGAGAAAGCAGGCAAAAACCTCTCTGACCTCAGCCACAGCAACTTCTTACTCAAAACGTCTCCAGAGGCACGTGAAAGAAAAGCAAAAATGGAACTATTGGGACCTCATCAAAATAAAAACCTTCTGCACAGCAAAGGAAACAATCGGCAAAACTAAAAGGCAGCCTGCTGAATGGGAGAAGATATCTGCAAATGACATTATCAGATAAAGGGTTAGGATCCAAAATCTATAAAGAATTTATCAAACTCAACACCCAAAAACCAAATAATTCAGTGAAGAAACAGACAAAAGACATAAAGAGATACTTCTCCAAAGAAGACACCCAGATGGCCAACCAACATGTGAAATGATGCTCAACGTCACTCATCCTCAGAGAAATACAAAGCAAAACCACCATGAGACACCACCTCACACCCGTCACAATGGCTGACATCAACAACTCAGGCAACAGCAGATGTTGGTGAGGATGCGGAGAAAGAGGAGCCCTGTTGCACTGCTGGTGGGAATGCACGCTGGCGCAGCCTCTCTGAAAGAGAGCATGGAGGTTTCCCCAAAAAATTAAAAATTGAACTACCATATGACCCAGCAATTGCACTACTAGGTATTTATCCAAAGGATACAGGTGTGCTGTTTCGAAAGAGCACACGCACCCAATGCTTACAGCAGCGCTATCAACAAGAGCCAAAGTATGGAAAGTGTCCAAATGTCCACTGATGGATGAATGGATAAAGAAGATGTTGTATATATAGATATACAATGGAGTAGTACAATCAAAAAGAATGAAATCTTGCCATTTGCAACTACGTGGATGGGACTAGGGGATATTATGCTAAGTGAAATTAGAGAAAGACAAATATCTTACAACTTCAGTCATATGAGACTTTAAGGTACAAAAGAGATGAACATAAGGGAAGGGAAGCAAAAAAAAACAAAAAACAGGGAAGAGATGGGAGGGGGATGGGCTAAATGGGTAAGGGGCTTCAAGGAATCTACTCCTGAAATCATTTTAGCACTATATGCTAACTTGGATGTAAATTAAAAAATAAGTAAGTTTAAACAAACAAAATACTGATGTAGGAACAACAGCCAACTAAAATTCTAAGCCCTAAAGTAAATTGTCCCTCCATACACGACACAATTCCTAGAAAGTAAAGGTCAGACCTACGTATATTTTATACTTCACTTACAATTCTAATCCTCCTTGTTCAGCTTCCAGAGGCTGAATCCGCTCCAAGACGTGGGAATACTGGACATTTGCTTTAACCCACGCAGCCAAAGGCGCTGCCGCAGTGCTGGCACGCTTAGCATTCTGAAAAAGCCATCACGAGTTATCCAGCACCCAGACTTAACTACAGATAAAAGCAAAGTTAATTCTAGTCTATGGTATGCAGGCATTTATTTAATAATTTATCCTCCAAAATGAAGTTTTTGGTTTACAGCTAAAATAACAGTAAATTGTTAATTTTATTAAGATAATCTTAAAAAAATTTTTTATTAAGATGATCTTGAAGTTTTTGCTTCAAAATTAGTGATTGTGAACCACGTAAATCTTTAATGTTACTTTATTGACCAAAGTGTTCCATTAGCCACATTTATAATAAATATATGCCTGTCCACAGTGATGTTCAAGCATTGATTCTTCCCTTTCTGTTCATGGGACACAGGAAACATTAGATAAAAGCAGTTCAGAAACCCTGCTATTAGCGCCACAGACAACGCACATAACATTCTGAATGAGAGCTAAAAAATACCAGAATTGTGTAATTGAACATATTTGCTGAAAACGGATGCAAGAATCCTAAGAGATATACCTGCTGTTATGTTAACACACACAGGGAGAATGCAGAGCAGAGCAGGCAAGTTGAAGTTAAGAAATGACACACTGAGAATTTACAAAGTAAGACTTCAAACCCACTCTCGAGAATACACGTGCACCCCAGAGCCAGCCTGGATTCTGGTCCACCCCTTGGTAAATGCTTCTGACACATAACACCTACAGCTTATTTTTTTAACTTTTCATTTTCAGGTAATGTAAATAATCGGTAACTTACAGTTACCACCTTTTAACAAGCAGAATATTATACAGTACGGAATGGGAATTGGTGGCATAACTGTTAGCAATTACCTTTGAATCAAAAGATCCCTTATTTTTATGAAGAAGTTCTTCAACACTCTCTCTTATCTCCTTTGGAATATTTCGTGCATCAAAGGTTGCTATGTCTTCTCTCACACCTCTTTTTGCAAGGAAACTAAAATTACAGCATATTACTTCAAGTGAGGCTAAATAAAATTTGCGATCTCTGATGAAAATATCAATTTCACAAAAAGGTGTATGCAATACTTTTAGTCTCTTAGTTATCAAACAGGGTACTAAAGGATCCTGGCTTCTAATGCACCGTCCGTCCTTTTTATAGACAACAAGGAGGATTTCCAGAAAGGTCCACTGCAGCCTTCACATGTTCTGTGAAATAAAGACGGCACAGTCCTAGCTTTTCACCCATGTCCCTTTCTGTGAACTGCCAGGTATGCACACATTCTAGAAGACATCAGAAAATGTCCTGACTCCTTTCTAAGAAGGGCATTTTCATGGGTTTCCTCGCCCCACATCCCCTTCCCGTCTCTAGACAGGAATGGCCTCTGTCAACCCCCATCCTAACTGGACCGCGCATCAGAACAAAGCACATCACCACTGCTGTGACGGGCGTGAGCCCTGACGCCACCCGGCTACAAACTCAGCGATGACACAGCCTCTTCTCTTCAGCGCACAGAGTGCTGCGCCGGGGCACCTGCCCTCACTCACTTTCCTGCCCTCTGACTCCGACCACAGGGACTGTACTGTCTTCATCAGTGAGTCACAGTAAACACAATGCCCTGTAGTGTGTGAGGACCAACTCCCTGACTATTTACAGAGCTGCTCTACAAGGTGTGCAGGGGTCCTTTTTCCTCTTCGGAAAAGAGACTTAGAACAATCTCTTACTATGAAGAAAGGAAGTTATAGATGTTGATACATGATTACATAAAGTACCTTGAAATATGATGGCAAAGTGAATAACTAGGTAATTAGTGAAACAGTTTAAAAAACAATATAAGAAATATTTAAAAATATGAAGGAGAGGCGCCTGGCTGGCTCAGTCAGTACAGCATGTTACAATGGATCGTGGGGCTGTGGGTTCAAGCCCCACACTGCGTGTAGAGATTACTTAAAAATGAAATCTTTAAAACTACATAATATATACATACATAAAAATATGAATGTGTACATCATTGATGAAATAAGAACAATTTTCACAAATTCAAAAACTTACCTCTTCATGCTCACCCAAGACGTATCAAAGATACCCATGAGCCTTAACACACCCTCCAGAATGTCTCTGATGACGTCAGGCGGCATGCGCAGGGAGCGAATCTCCGACAGAGATTCTGGCCTGATGTTTCCAACTGCAAGTTTGGCTTCACTGACCAGAGGCTGAAAAGACAAAGGGCATTATTACTTTCAAATTACCTCTTTACAAATTATTGACTATTTGTCATTTTATTAAAAATAACTCTAGGGGCACCTGGGTGGCTCAGCCACTCAGGCATCTGACTTTGACTCAGGTAATGACCTCAGGGTTGCTGAGTTCGAGCCCCACATCGGGCTCTGTGCTGACAGCTGAGAGCCTGGAGTCTGCTTCAGATTCTGTGTCTCCCTCTCTCTGTGCCACCCCTCTCCGCTCGCGCGTTCTCTCAAAAATGAATGTTAAAAAAAAAAAAACTTTAAAAATAACTCGTTACTAATATCCTTTTTCTTCAAATATCAAAATGGTTTAAAACACACAAAATACAAAATCTTCAAGTTCTTACCACTATAACTGCAACAGTCTAATTTAGAAAATGCAATTTGTTTTGAGCCAATTTGCCATTTTCTTTTTTTTCTTATAAATTTTATTTAAATTTAGTCAACATAGAGTGCAAATTGGTTTCAGAAGTAGAACCCAGTGATTTATAACTCACATACAATACCCAGTGCTCTTCCCAACTGGCGGCCTCCTTAGGGCCCATCCCCCACCTACCGCCCTCCATCAACCATGTTTGTTCTCCATCATTAAGAGACTCTTGTGGCTTCTGTCCCTCTCTGTTCCTTCCCATATGTTCATCTGTTGTGTTCCTACATTCCACATGAGTGAAATCATATGATATTTGTCTTTCTCTGACTTATCTAACTTGGCATAATACCCTCTAGCTCCAACTATGTCCCTACAAATGGGCCATTTGTCATTTTCAAGAAGCTCCTTATAGTCTAAGACAAGCTGACTAACCTTGTGAGGAATGAAAACAAAAAAAAAAAGCCTAAGAGTTTGACTTGATTTCCCTACAATGCATTTTTCTTCTCAACAAACAACATGGCTCCTGAAAAACAAAGGTGGTGTTTCTTTTCTTCACTTTTATTTATTTTTACAAATAGTTTATTGTCAAATTAGTTTCCACAGAACACCCAGTGCTCATCCCCATGAGTGCCCTCCTCCATGCCCATCACCCTCCTCCCCCCCACATCCATCAGTCCTCAGTTTTTGTCAGCATTCAAGAGTCTCTCTCATGGTTTGCCTCTCTCCCTCTCCCCCACCATTTCCGCCCTTCTTCTCCCCCTTGGTCCTCTGTGAAGTTCCTCCTAATCCTCCTATACGTGCACACATATGATATTTGTCCTTCTCTGCCTGACTTATTTCGCTCAGCATAACACCCTCAAGGTCCATCCATGTTGCTACACATGGCCAGATTTCATTGTTTCTCATTGCCATGTAGTATTCCATGGTATAGATAAACCACATCTTCTTGATCCATTCGTCTGTTGATGGACACTTAGGCTCTTTCCATGTTTTAGCTATTGTGGAGAGTGCTGCTATGAACATTGGGGTACATGTGCTCCTATGCATCAGCATTTCTGTATCCCTTGGGTAAATTCCTAGCAGTGCTAGTGCTGGGTCATAGGGGAGTTCTATTGTTAGTTTCCTGAGGAACCTCCACACTGTTTTGCAGAGGGGCTGTACCAGTTTACATTCCCACCAACAGTGTAGGAGGGTGCCCGTTTCTCCACATCCTCGCCAGCATCTCCTGTTCTCTGATTTGCTCATTTTAGCCACTCTGACTGGTGTGAGGTGGTATCTCAGTGTCGTTTTGATTTGTATTTCCCTGATGAGAAAGGGATGCTGAGCATCGTTTCATATGTTTGTTGGCCATCTGGATGTCCTCTTTGGAGAAGTGTCTGTTCGTATCTTCTGCCCATTTCTTTACTGGGTTGTTTGTTTTTTTGGGTGTGGAGTTTGGTGAGTTCCTTATAGATTCTGGATATCAACCCTTTATCTGTTATGTCGTTTGCAACTATCTTTTCCCATTCCGTTGGTTGCCTATTAGTTTTGTGGAAACCAAAGGTGGTTTTTGAAGACCACTGGGTCATTCACTTACTTTTCTGGGTGGACCCTCCTTCCTGCTTCTCTTCTACAAATAATATCCTGATTGAAAGCCACACTTAGTACTACTGTTAGAAAATAACTCAACAAATCATGTTTGAACTCCTAGACACAACTGGTAGTCAAAAATGGCTCTTACAAAGTTTCTGGATTTTTTTTCCCCCATGTTTATTATTATTTTGGAGAGAGAGCACACGAAAGAGAGGGGAAGGGGGAAGGGCAGAGAGTGAGATTCCCAAGCAGGCTCTGTGCCCTCAGCACAGAGCCAGATGTGGGGCTTGAACCAACAAACTGAGATCATGACCTGAGCTAAAGTCAGACCCCCAAATGACAGAGCCATCGGGGTGCCCCACAATGTTTCCTTTGTAGCTTACCTGTACTTCTTTTAATTCATCATCAATTTTGTTTTTCCTTTCTTCAATTTTAACAACTTCTTCTGCTATTTTGTGCTTCAATCTTTCAAGTTCTGTCTTTTGCTCACTAGCATCCTATAGAAATATTTACAAGGCATTCCAATTAATTTTAAGGCACTCAATATTTAATATAAAAATATAAGTTATTTTAAAATAAGATTTTCTATTAAATACTTTTGTAGTGTTAATTGATATAAGAGTTTCTAAAATGCCTGAGAAACCAAAGATATAATTTACTGTATATTTACTATCAGGAAGTTTCTCTGCTTTATTTAACTTTTTCTGAATAGCAAAGCAATAAGTGCTATTCGTATCAAAATCAACTTAGAATTCCATAATTTAGAAAATTATCATAATACACACTTAACACTTGCAATAAATAACCCAGAGAAGTTAGTACAATTATGCTCATTTCATAAATAAACTAAAAATAAAGTCTTCTATACTTTTAACAATAAAGGCTAACAATCCTTAGGGACTCATTATAGTATATTCCAAGTTTGTGTTTCTACACTTTTAGACAAAAACTAATTCAAATCATGACAGTAACACGATGGAAAATAATCAACAAAAATTAGTACAGATTCAAAGAACATTAAATCACGAACTCTTCGTTTCCCAAATGCAAATATGCAGGGTCCCACATATGTGAAAATGCTAGCAATCATTGTGAATGTCCCTATTTCTTTTATCCATACTAAGTGAAAATCCAAAGAGGAATTTCATCCAGAAACCTTTCAGGAGGACTCACCTCAAGGGTCCTCAGCCCATTTACAATCACAACGAATGTCCTGTGTCCTATGCCAAATATACTGAAATAATCTCAGTGCAACTGAGGCATAGAACTACTTAGAGACTTGTCAGGTGGCTCCAATCTACGGCCCAGAGATTGGCTGAGGAGCAGATTCTTGCTCCCACCCAGCCTGTCCCCTCAAGTACCCCCTACCCCAGCGCAAGTGCTCGCGTCCACGTGCCCCACGCCTTCCCGCCTGCCTGTGTCACCGTCGCTGCTCAGGAGGAAGTCATCTTCTCCACCCCCATGTAACAGCCTTCAAAGGCCCAGCTCACGCGTTGCTACTTTTATTAACCTGCTCTACCAACTGGAAGTTCTCCCTATTCTGAGCTTTTATAGCATTTGTTACGTATTTTTTTATGTCACAAACCTAGAGTTGCAAGCTTTCGAAATTATAGTTTGATCTTTCAGCTATCTGTGCAGACTATACCTTTTTATAACAGAAAAGTCTGCTATTTATAATTAAGCACAGTTATCACCTTACAAGAGGGACAGTGACTCTTCTGCATCTCTGCTAGGCGACACGATGAGCTACGGTCATGGGAAACCTTTGCTGGGAGGGGCCTGGCCAGGGCAGAGGCTGGTGGCCAGCACCCCTCCTCTGGCCCACCCATCTGGGAGCACATGGGCACACGGTGCTGACTACATTCCTCTCATCAGCACACAGTTACCAACAATATTATCCTCTACGGAGCTTTCACGTTTCTTATATTCCAAGTTACTCTGTAAAGGTAAGTATTTGACAGCTTTTTTTAACAATAAAAATGGCTGGCTGCTTTACAGAAAGTATCTTATTAATTTGGTTCCAAAATACCCTGAGAAAATAATTATGCTCAAGTTTTATAGTATGAAAATTATATTTGATTTTCCTATTATATGACTTACTAGGTCAGGTACTCAATCCAATTATCTTGGAAACCCCGAATGTGTACGTAACCATCATGTTTCTGGAAATGTTACTGCCTTTGAGAATGTCCACACACACCAGTGGTCCCAAGCGGACCACTCGGGACTGTCTAGACAGCCCTCCCTTGAGGCTCCCACCCCACAGCCCAGCCCATCCTCAGATCTCCAGTGAGGACGAGCACACTTAAGAAGAAATCTTTTGGGGCACCTGTATGGCTCCATCATTTACGTATCTGGCTCTTGATTTCAGCTCAGGACATGATCCCAGGGTCATGGGAGGGAGCCCTGCATCGGGATCCACCCTATCAAAGTGGAGCCTGTGTGGGATTCTCTCTCCCTCTGTCTCTCAAAATAAATAAACAAACGTTTCTTTAAAAAGACAGAAAAAGAAAGCTTTTTTGTGAGTGAAACAGCCAATTAGGATAAAGGCGGTAAGTTATTTGGGAAACAGAAGGTCTCCTCAAGAATCCTCTGAGAGCTAAGCAGACGCCAATCAACCAAGACACAAACCAACAACAAAGGACACCGCCACCAGCACACATTGAGAGGCTGAAAAAAATCTCCTGAGAAACAGTATCGTAACAGATGAAAAACCAACAGGACAATTAGAAAATGAAGGAATTTTAATGGAGGTAGAGCCAAAAGAGAAGAAAAAAGATGAGAAAACATGAAAATTAGTGAACAAGACAGGGAAGTCCAAAGTCCAAAGTCCAATCAATGGGGATTCAACGGAAGGAAGTACCACCGAAGAGTTTAACGACACTTCCCAGAACTGGAGGAGAGAAGCGTTCTGGTGCAAAGAATCCACATGGTGTCCACAAAGTGAAGGAAAATAAACTTAAACCAAGGCAGATCATGTCACTTTCAGAACAATGAAAACAGAAATCTAAAAACTCTCCCGAGGAAAAAACAAAAAGGTCACCACAAAAGGATCAGAACTTAACATAGCTTTGAGAGTCTCTAACTTCCAAGAATGGAAGCTGGAAGGAAAGGGAGCCACACTCCAATGTCTACCAAAAAGGGACGACGTTTTCCTGATGATTAACAATGCGGACCAGCTCTCCACGCATTTACTGGCTCTTCTTCTTTCACACAGGGCACCTTGAAATATTTTGCCCATTTTAAAATTACATTTTTTGTTTTTTTATTATTATTACTGAGTACGTCATGGTTTCTGTATATTTTGGATACAATTCATTTATCAGATTTATGTTTTATAAGTAATGTCTCCCAGTCTGTGATTTGACTCTTAATTTTCTTCAGAACTTATTTCAGAGTATAAGTGTTTAATTTTTGATAAGGTCCAATTTATCAAATTTTTTCTTGTTCTATTTTGATAGCACATCTAAAAAATCTTTGTCTCACTCACTATCTGAAACATTTTCTCCTGTTTTCTTCCAAAGTTTTATAATTTTATGCTATACATTTAGATCTATGATCCATACTGAATCAATTTTTGTATAAGTTTAAGGTAAAGATCTGTTTTTTCTTCTCTATGTGGATACACAAATGCCATTTTTTTTAAAAAAACGATCCTTTCGCCATTTAATTGGCATTTTGTATAAAATCGACAACTATACACATGTTCACCCACTCCTGGCCTCCGCAGCTGGTGAGTGACCGCGGAGCAGCAGCGCAACACCCGGGCCACGCTGCCTCGATCACCTCAGCTCAGCAGTAAGCCTTTAAATCCTAAGTCCTCCAGCCTTACTATTTTATGAGTTTTTGTGCCATTTGCTATTATTGAGATTTATCCATGAGGCTAATAGCTACTGAAGTTACTTTCATTAAAAGAGACATTAGACTTGCAGTGAGGTTACTAGTCACCAACATGAAGACGGAGAAACATACTTGAGACATAATCAAGGAGGTAAACTAACAATTTAGTGACTCATTAAAGGTAAGGATTGAGAGGACACAATTCCAATATAATTTCTCAGTTCTGTCTTGAATAATTAGCTATAATGTCAAAAAAGACAAAAAATAACAGATATTGGTGAAGATGCAGGGAAAAAGGAACCCTTCTGCACTGCTGGTGTGAATGCGCACTGATGCAGTCACTCTGGAAAACAGTATGGAGATTCCTCAAAAAATTAAAATCAGAACTACCCTACGACCCAGTAATTGCACTATTAGGTATCTACCCAAAGGATACAGGAGTGCTCTTTCAAAGGGGCACAGCACCCCAATGTTTGTAGCAGCACTATCGACAATAACCAAAGTATGGAGAGAGCCCAAGGGTCCATCAACCGAGTAATGAATGGATAAAGAAGATGTGGTTTATAGATACAACAGAATATTATGTGACTCATAATGCTCATGTGATTTCTAAGAAGACGTGTCCAGTAGAATACTGGATATTTAGTCTGGTGCCCAGACGACGGAGTAAGGCTGATGGACGAAGATAACGAATTTGGTGGTAGAGAGCACCAGTTTCAGCGCAGAGTTGTCAGGAAAGAGGTAAAGGCAGGAGCGCCCTTAGAGGGCAGGCAGACACAACCACGACCTGAGCAAAGAAGAATTTCAAAGAAATATCCTCTGAAAGGTTCAACCTGCAACAAAGGTTCGACAAACGCAATGGCAGAAAGGGGATACCATCAAAGTATAAATAAAATTAATGAAGACTTATTTCATAAATCCTGACAGTATTAAAGGCAAGAGAAAAAAACCCTTGAAGCCTGAGGAGATAATTTTAAGAAAAATAAAAGGAAATATCAACTTAACTAGCAGAGAGTAAACAAAATTGTTTACAAACAAATCTACACCAAGTTAAAATGTTTATATCCGTATATTTATAACGTATTGTTTATATATGTATAATGAGAGGCTTTAGATAAATTAGTATTTGGTGAATTGAGAAAAATATAGTTACGATTTTAAAATAATATGGAAAACAGCGATGTCTGGTTGGCTCAGTCAGCTAAGCATCCAGCTTCGGCTCAGGTCATGATCTCATGGTTTGTGGGTTTGAGCCCCACGTTGGGCTCTGTGCTGACAGCTCAGAGCCTGGAGCCTGCTTCCGATTCTGTGTTTCCCTCTCTCTCTGTCCCTCCCCTGCTTGCACTCCTCTCTCAAAAAATAAATTAAAAACATTAAAAAATTTTTAATAAATTTTTTTTTTAAATAACATGGGAAATGACCATTCTCTTTCCAAAAAGCTCAGTGTTTAATACCATAAGTCTGACTCAGCAGACAAGAAACATTTTTTAAATCCACATCAGTAAGTGTAACCTTTCACAGCAACAATCCAGCAGACATGGGCTCCCCCTGCCGCCTGCACGCTGTGCCCAGGAAATGTCACTTGCACGGACACCGTGACCTCCCACCCGCACCCTGTGCCCGGGAAACGTCACCTGCACAGACACCGTGACCTCCTACCCGCACCCTGTGCCCGGGAAACGTCACCTGCATGGACACCGTGATCTCCTGCAGGGCGCTGTCCGCTTCGTCCTGCTTAGTCTTCAGTAACACACTTTGCTCGCCGGCTTTTCTGTTCAGTTCATCCACAAGGGCTTTAGCTTCATTCAGCTTAGACACACCAGCCTACACCGATAAAGCAAGCACTGGGAGACGATCAATAAAATATGGACTGGCAGCATTAGAAAAAGGTATTACATACACACAGTGTAAATAAAACCTGTAAGAAACCATCAAGAAAAAAATGTGTGTACACATCTAACACCTGTAAGTGGACTTGGGTTTTTCCTTACTGCCAGTTATAAATGACTTATTCAACCATATACCCAGTAAGATGTAATAAAAGACTCCACAAAAGCATTAAAATATACATACAGATTTTTTAGTATCACAGGAAACCTGAACAGATCAACACCTATTTGGTAGCCTGAAGACCAAGGTTTTCACCCAGTGCATTCTGAGAGAGGAAACAGAAAGTGAGGAAAAACTCAGTAAACTTCATCCATTCTTCTGCCGCACTGACTGGGTAAAAGGACTCAAGGACTAGTCTTGTCATCCTAGACACCATTTGGTTCTGTCTGTCCAGTTGCTACCTTTTTATAAGAGGCTGCCTCGCAGAGGGCTCTGGCGGGCTATCAATGGCAATGCCTTACCTATCCATAGGGAGGACATGTGACCCTGGGCAGGCCGTTATGGCACCCTCTCCCACTGCCCATGAATAATGAAGGAATAGACATGAAAAAAAATGCCCATTCTTCTATACAGAAGTTGGATTTTTGTCATTAACAAAAGAGGAGATTTGGGGAGATAGTAATAGCAAAAAGGAAATTCACTAATATTTACTAAGCACCCAACACAGAGGACAGCATCAAGCTGGTTCTTTGCATATGTATTTTATCTAATATACTCACATACAACTGACCCAAATAAGTTCTAGGTCAACAAGTTTAAGTAATTTGCCCACAACACCACAGAGAACTATATCAGGACGATGACCTTTAAAGGTAATGGCTTGCTATAAATGAAAGTGAATCATTACAAAGAGGGATAGAGATAACTTTTTGTCAGTTAGGATGGATCCTAGTTTATTACACTAACAGAGGCTCTATGACTTTGGAAAGGAAATGCTCCCAACTTCCAAGTCTGGCATTTTAATGTCACATTTAGGTTGAGGCTCTATAATTACAGAAATACAGAATGAAAACTGCTCATAATGTACTAAGTGAGAAAGATAAAAGTATTATTTTAGAAGGTATAATTTTGATTTTGTTTTTATAAAGATTACTCTCCATGTTTTCTTTTTTCACTTTTTTAATGTTTATTTATTTTTCAGAGAGACAGAGCATGAGCGGGGAAGGGGCAGAGAGGGAGAGGAACACAGAATCTCAAGAAGGTGCCAGGATCTGAGCTGTCAGCACAAAGCCTGATGCAGGGCTTGAACTCACAGACTGCAAGACGATGACCTGAGCTGAAGTTGGCCGCCTAACCGACTGAGTCACCCAAGTGCCCCTACTCTCCATGTTTTAATAGACATTTTTGAATTTCTAAAAATGCTTTCATGTTAAAGAAATTTTTAAAGATTACCATAAACCATCAAAAGCACATAAATGCCATTCAGTGAAGAAAAGGAATAGGGCCGCCTGGGTGGCTTAGTCGGTTGAGCGTCCGACTTTCGCTTAGGTCATGATCTCGCGGTTTGTGGGTTCCAGCCCCGCGTCGGGCTCTGTGCTGACTGCCAGCTCGGAGCCTGGAGCCTGTTTCAGTCTGTGACTCCCTCTCTCTCTTACCCTCCCCTGCTCATGCTGTCTCTCTCTCATAAATAAATAAAACATTTAAAAAATTTGTCAAAGGGGCGCCTGGGTGGCTTAGTCAGTTAAGCGTCCGACTTTCGCTTGGGTCATGATCTCGCGGTTCGTGGGTTCCAGCCCCGCGTCGGGCTCTGTGCTGACTGCCAGCTCAGAGCCTGGAGCCTGTTTCAGAGTCTGTGACTCCCTCTCTCTCTGACCCTCCCCTGCTCACGCTGTCTCTCTCTCTCTGCTAGAAATAAATAAAACATTTAAAACAAAAAAAAAGAAAAGGAATAATTACTAAATCTAAAAAAACTCACCAAACCATTCCTATACCTAGTGAAAACTACAGGTGGGTGGGACTGTTTAAGGCGGTAATACAGTACAGTACTTCTTTACACTAAATATGTGTCACGACAAAGGACTGCGAAATAACCCTTATTCCCGGTATATAGATAAAATGATCTGAGGTGAAAATACTGTACCTGCAAATGACTTTGTCTTTTTAACAATTCCTCTTTCTTGCTGTTGCTAATGGCAGAATACACACGTAAAAAGGTCATATATCGGCTTGGTGTAGCACCGTATGCTTTACAAGATTCGTGGATTAATAAAAATGACTTTAGAAAATCAGGATCAACTGGAAAGAGAAAACAAATTCGAGAACAATGTCAACTGTGTTTATTTCACACACGTATCTCCACCCTCATCACTCTAAGTGAGAGACACCGTCTGTTTTCAAGGGACACACGCATCCTAGGCATCTATTCACATTCAAGCTCCCCATTTCCATAGGGATTTGAAATTCTTAATTTCAGTGGTCCCTGCCCTTCCACTGTTATGTGTTTCCTCTGAACACTTGTAATGCTGCAGGAAAGATACACCTGCTGCCATAACATAAATTGGTTAGAACTATGTGATGTGTAATCCAGAAGCAAGCGCAATAAAAGCTGCTTGGAGGGAAAAGAGGGCTCAAACCAAGTAACAGGTATCCACTGTCCTACACACGGACAAACAGGACCAGAAAACAGATAGCACGCCCATCACTCAACACGCCGTTTCCACGTCCTTCCGTGTTCTCTGCGTCTAGCACTGAAGCCCACCTCTAATCAGCATGAAGCCAGGACCCTTCCCAGCGCCCACAGCCAGGGCGGAACCAAGCAGCCCCCGGCCTGCTTCTTCCTCTTAGTGGCCGCAGGGGCCCCTCCACGGGGCTCTCTGCCTGTCTGCAGGCCCTCCCCACACCGACCTGACTTCAGGAACCAAAGAATGGCATGGACCCGGAAACTTCCGTTTCTGAAACAAGACTCTGGTTACGTCTCTGCTAGAATCTCTCAATCACCCCACATCACCCACAGGTTAGAAGCGAAATTTCTCAGTCCCTCCTCCTCCTCCAGTTCTCTGCGACCCCCACATCCCTGCTGCAGTTGGGGGGCTGCTTGCCGGTCCAGCCAAGTGCCTGGTGTATGTCTGTCGCTCCTCCCTCTAACCACACCGCACTGCCCACCAGGGCCTGTCGGCCGGTGTCCGTCTGCTGTCACATCTGTCTGTAAGAGGCCTCACCTCAGGTGCGTTTCCGAAACTCCTACCATCATCTGTCTTGCTACAGCAGAGTTTACATTTATAACATAACCTAGTTCTTGCTATTTTTCACTCCACCATGAGCTCCTAAGTCACCTCTAGCTTCCATCCCAGTACCTAATATATCAAGTTCAGTAACTATTTGGTGACTAGATGCTTAAATAAATTAATGAATGTGCAATGATATATAAAAAAAAGACCACATTCAAAATTATCTTGGAATTGGAAAAAATAATTGGAGTATAATTAAGAAAAAATTATGTCCATACTCAAAGACACCATAAAACTTTCTCATGTACAAGTTGAGTGCTAGGACATATCGAATGGAAAGTGAAAACTCAGGAAAAACTTTGCCCACCAGCCAAAGGCCCTGTAACAGTGGAGCCAGAGCATCAGATTGTTTGGGTCAGATATAACTATTCCACTTCTTAGCTATAAACAACAGATAATGTCCTACATAAAGTGACATAAACATGGACTTAGAAATATAGAAAGCTTCAAAGTTCAGTTTTCATTAAAAGAAACCTAACTTGGGGCGCCTGGGTGGCTTAGTCGGTTAAGCGTCCGACTTTCGCTTAGGTCATGATCACGTGGTTCGTGGGTTCGAGCCCCGCGTCGGGCTCTGTGCTGACTGCCAGCTCAGAGCCTGGAGCCTGTTTCAGTCTGTGACTCCCTCTCTCTCTGACCCTCCCCTGCTCACTCTGTATCTCTCTCTCTCCTAGAAATAAATAAAAAACATTAAAAAAAAAAAAAAGAAACCTAACTTTGTTACTTAAGCATTATTCAAATTTATAATCATTGTGAATCTTTAATGAAGTTGTAACATTAGAGAATGGCAATTAATTCACAAACAAACACCAGGCAAAGTCGATTTCAAAAAAAGAGTACCTGAGTTTTTTTTCTTTCCTTCTTTCCTTTTTTTGTTATTGTATTTCTCTTCGCCATCTGCTTCACTGAGTAACATTTCTGGTATCTAGAACAGGAAGGGCATTTTTTTCCAACCTCAACTCAGTATGAAAAAGTTTAAACAAATCCAATACGAGAAGTTAAAAATAAAAAAAATTATTTTCTCCTAGGTTTCATACCAGACTCAGAGAAATAATACAGTCATCGTCAGAAGACATTGTTTTCTAGACATTTGACACATGTCAACCATCGAATGCAAATCAATGACAACACCTCCCTTGAAAAATGATTAGACTCTATGAAATGAAGGAAATAATTTGAATTTAATTAGAAAACAATCACAAATACCCTTTAAGATCATATAGTAATAATAATAAAATGCTTTTCCTGGCATCATGGAATAAAGGAAAGGTAAGGATTCTGAGCTCTCTTGAATAAAAACTAAAAGCAAATGAAAATCATTCCATAAGTGGGAATTAGAAATTTCATGATCGATTCCGAAAAACGAATCTGTTGTCAAGCTACTGCTATGTTTTTGCCACTACCTCAAAGAGGAAAGTCACGTTTCATAATCAGATTATTATAGAATATACAATAATTTAGTAAAAGTATTAATTTAAAATATCAAGAAAAAAAGGAAAGAATTCTTATTTTCCTGAGAAAAAATTTAAAGCAGAACTCTGACATTTTTGCAACAGGAAAGCACAGGTGTGCAGGTTGAAATATCATTTTCTGAATATCCCAGACTAAACACAATGTCAGACAAAAGATGTCTTAACGGATGAAGAACTTGAAGGCAGCAGGGCTCCTGACCAGAGAGCTCGGTGTCCTCAATCCTCACTGATCTCTGCCAGGATGCTGCTGGAGCCTCTGAGAGAGTATTTTAAATTTATCCTTTTAAATCAATTGAAATTTCTTTCTTAGGAAACTTGATTTTTTTTAAAATAGGAGAGCGCCTGGCACAGGTGTGCACACAATACTGCACAGAAGAGCACACAAGAAAGCCGGCGAGTGCAGACGCAAGTGCCCGGCGCAGGTGTGCACACAACAATCCCTGTGAGCACACACACGAGTGCCCGGCGCGGGTGTGCGTACGACAGTGCCTGCGAGTGCATGAGAGCGCCCGGCGCAGGTGTGCACACAATAGTGCCTGTGAGCGCACACGAGCGCCCGGCGCAGGTGTGCACACAATAGTGCCTGTGAGCGCACACGAGTGCCCGGCGCAGGTGTGCACCACAATAGTGCCTGTGAGCGCACACGGCGCCCGGCGCAGGTGTGCACACAATAGTGCCTGTGACGCACACGAGTGCCCGAGCGCAGGTGTGCACACAACAATCCCTGTGAGCACACACACGGCGCCCGCGCGGGTGTGCGTACGACAGTGCCTGCGAGTGCATGAGCGCCCGGCGCAGGTGTGCACACCAGTGCCTGTGAGCGCACACGTAGTGCCCGGCGCAGGTGTGCACACAATAGTGCCTGCCTGCGAGAGTGCATGAGAGCGCCACGGCGCAGGTGTGCACAATAGTGCCTGTGAGCGCACGAGTGCCCGGCGCAGGTGTGCACACAACAATCCCCTGTGAGCACACACAGAGTGCCCGGCGCAGGTGTGCGTACGACAGTGCCTGCGAGTGCATGAGAGCGCCAGGCGCAGGTGTGCACACAATAGTGCCTGCGCACACGGCGCCCGGCGAGTGTGCACACAATAGTGCCTGCGGCGCACACGGCGCCCGGCGCAGGTGTGCACACAATAGTGCCTGTGAGCGCACACGAGTGCCCGCAGGTGTGCACAATAGTGCCTGTGGCGCACACGAGTGCCCGGCGCAGGTGTGCACACAATAGTGCCTGTGAGCGCACACGAGTGCCCGGCGCAGGTGTGCACACAGCAATCCCCTGTGAGCACACACGAGTGCCCGGCGCAGGTGTGCGTACGACAGTGCCTGCGAGTGCATGAGAGCACCCGACGCAGGTGTGCACACAATAGTGCCTGTGAGCGCACACGAGTGCCCGGCGCAGGTGTGCACACAATAGTGCCTGTGAGCGCACACGAGCGCCGAGGCGCAGGTGTGCGCACAATAGTGCCTGTGAAAGCACACGAGCACCCGGCGCAGGTGTGCACACAATAGTGCCTGCGGCGCACACGAGCGCCCGGCGCAGGTGTGCATATGATAGTGCCTGTGAGCACACACACGAGCGCCCGGCGCAGGTGTGCGTACGACAGTGCCTGCGAGTGCATGAGAGCGCCCGGCGCGGGTGTGCACACAGCACACGTAAGTGCCCACCCGAGCGCCCGGCGCGGGTGTGCGTACGATAGTGCCTGCGAGGGCATATGAGAGCGCCCGGCGCAGGTGTGCACAGAAGAGCGCACAGCGGCCCCACCGCGCGCTGCCCGGCCCGACGCAACGGCGCCCCGCCCCCCACGCCGGCCACCGTCCCGGGGGGCCCGCCCTCCCACGACGCCACAGTCTCTCCGCCCTGCTCTTCCCTCCCCCGCGCCTCTTCCTCACGTGCACCGAGGACACGGCCCGGAGGGCCGGGCACCGCCGCCGCGCCCCACTGCCCCTCCCGCCGCCCCGCTCGCTCGGCACCGGCCCGCATGCTGTCCACCGGCCGGCGCGCGAGCACGTGGCGGCGTGACCCCTGCCCTCGGCGGCTGGCCCGTCGCTCTCGCTGTGCGAGCGGCACAGCCGCCGTCCCCAGCCACCCCCCCAAGCACATGCCGCCACCCGCTCCCGACCGCGCCCGCGCCGGCCAGCGCCCCGCCCCGACCGCGCCCGCGCCCCGGCCGCGCCCGCGCCCCCGCCCCGACCGCGCCCGCGCCGCCCCGGCCGCGCCCCCGACCGCGCCCCCGCCCGACCGCGCCCGACCGCGCCGCCCGAGCGCCCGCGCCCCCGACCGCGCCCGGCTCCCGTTGGTGCCGCAGCCCTCACTTCCCCCGGCGGTGCCCCTCCGCACAGCCGCTCGCGGGGGTGAAGAGCGAGCTCCGCGCCTCCGTCTCTTCCCTGCTGGTCGACACCTGTCCCCGGGCGGGCTCGCTCCAACCGCCACCGGGCCCACAACGCCGTGTTTCCTCCTGGGTGTCCGGCGCCCGCAACCCCCGCCCGCTCCGGGCAGTCTGGGCGTCTGACGGGTCAGATCAAGCACGTGAGACCGAAGCCCCACACTCTCCCCCCAACGCGCTCTGCGGCCCCCCGTTCTCAGCGACGCTCACCGGCCCTGCCCGGACTCGCGCTAACAAGCGTGCGAGTACCCCGGCCCTCACTCCCCGGCACGCCCGACCGCAAGACGCGCCCCAACCCCAACCCCTGCTCCCCCGCCCCCCGAAGGCACGCCACCCTCCTCCCTCGCCTGGCAGCCCGGCTGGCCCCCCTCTACAGTCCCTTCCCACCCTGCAAGCCAGGGCGGGCCCTTTCAAACACTCCTGAAACGGTTTCAAACACTCCTGCTCAGAAGCGTCCAGAGGCCCCCTCGCTCGTCCCAGCGGAAGGCAAAGCCCTCAGAAGGGCTCATACCGCCGTCCCAAGGGTGGTCCCCTCCCCCTCCCCGGGCGCCTCTCCGCGCCGTCCCTCTCAGTCCCTCTTCACGTGGCACTTCCCGCGGACCCTCGGAACGCCCAGGCCCGCTCTCGCCCCGGACGTTTCCCCCCAGACAGTCAGTGCACGTCCCAGTCCCGCGAGGGCAGGGGCTCGGGTCTGCGTTTCCTCTGCCACAGCCCGGGGCAGAGCCACGGCCCGACCAGGCCCAGCACGCGGCACTCGCTGAGGCCTCTTGGGCGCGTGGCCTCCTCGGACTAGAATACCTGTCCTGAAATCTAACGAAAACATCATCTCATCTGCAAAACCCCATCTGTTATCCCAAATCACATTCCTCCCTCTGACTCACGACAGGCAATAGTCTGTGCCTCTATTAACCAAAATGAGGAAAGGAATGATTGAGAATATAAATATTATTCAGAGACAACATGAAAATGATCATGGATCAGGCAACGTAAGCTTTCCAGGGAACGATGGTAGTAGTGCGTGATCATGCTTTACACACCCCCTCCAGACACTGAGCACGGCAACAACAGAGAATTTTTAAGAAATTTAAAATTTATACTTAAACTCTACTAAAATTAACACTGCTATGTTTTTATTATAAGCTGGCTTATAATAGGCCAGTTAATAAAATGAATGCGATTGTCAAAGAACACTAACTACGCAGTTCTTAACTGAGAACATAATCTTCGATGTGAAGGTCCCCACTCAACTAAACCATCCTACAAGGACATAAAGAGAAGAGAGAGGTTTTCAAATGTGTTAAGTTCAGTGCCACAATTAAGGCAATATTATAACAAACACCAGAGGGAAGTTGTGAAAATGAGTAACTTCAGAAAGAAAACATGCTTATTTTTCATTTCCATACTTCGGTGTTCAACTTACTTTCCTCATACTGCTGTCTGACCAGCCCTCCATCCACAACACCTGGCACTTCTTATGCAAAGCTGGATTACTCTCACAGTTTATTATGAAGTTTAAATTCGTACAATCCATTATCAAGACAATATGCAAGTTCTGCTGTATTCCTAAAAAAGTATAAGAAAATAATTATAATGTATATTATAACAATAATCATTGGGGGAACGCATATACGGTCTACTTCTTTGAGTTTCAAACTTTCTGAAATGAAATGGCTGTTTATTGCAAAAAACAAGCTACATAAAATAGGATTATGGTTATGATCTTTATGTATGTTAAAAAATAGGTGTATCATTATGTTAAGAAAAGAGATCCAGAAAGAATTCCAGAAGAGAAGGGTATGCATGTGTGTGTGTGTGTACGCATGTTAAGAGAAAGATCCAGAAAGAATTCAAGAAGTATATATACCATATTGCTACTTTGTATGTTACTTTTCAACAGTGATACTGTATTCTACTTTTCAATTTTTCTTTCAAGGATTTTGGTTTTACAAGCAAACTGATGTCTAGTTTTCTTTTAGGAGACATATACTTTCCCTGTTTCAGAATCAATATATCATAAAAACGACTGTAAACTTTTCCTTCATTTTCTATGTTCTGAAATTGTTTCAAATAGCATTGCGATGATCTGTTTCTCGGAGACATGGTAGAATTTCCTTGTAAACTTGATGGAGAGGGAAGGGAGGGTAGCTCTTTAACAACGTCTCTATTTCAATAATAAACGTTCTTTTAGGAAAAAAAGATAACTGTGGTAATAATGCCTGGGTGATGTTATCATTGCTTATATTTCCTTACTCAATTTTAGATTTCTATAGTGCACATAAATCTGTTCTGTGATAATAAAAAGTTGTTTAGTAAAAAAAAAAAAACTGTAGAGACTGGCAAAATCTAAACAGTTCAAGAATTTTCTACGATAGGAGGTCCTAAGCACTAATTTTACCAAACAGAAAGAAGGGCAGCACAGTAAATATTCCAAAGAACATTAGAACACTTTCATCCTTCCCTTTTGCTAAAATTGTGCTAACGTACTTTTACTACAGGTAAGCCTTCAGGCTATTTAGGTGTTTTCTAAAAGCACCGTTAAGAAAGAAAAAGGTCCCAAAATACCGAACAGACCCAAGATTTAAGATACCCTTGCAACTTAATTAGAAAACACCCCAATTAAATGGTACTTATTTCACATGAACCAGAGTTTGAATTGATTAACTGAGCATAATCACTTACTATATGTGAAGTAATTGAAGACTGGTCCAAAAAAACCATCCTGTGAAGCCTGATCTTTAAGAGGTAGCAGCAAAGGCTCTAATTCTTCAAGGGTATAAAGTCCAGGAACTTCACCTAGGGAATATGGTATTTCTTTTAAATTTTAGCTGCATTACCCCAATCCAAACACATTTTACATCCACAATACTTTCTCTACATTTGTGTTACATCCACAATACTTTCTCTACATTGTGCTCCTATTCAAGCTGTTTCCAAAAATACACAACCCTATCACCTCTGTATTACTCACAAACCTATCTGTCGCCCTCATTTGATAAAACTCAAATTCCTAAGCAAGCCGTTGCAGACAGTGGATAATCTAGCCACCCACCTGGTTCTTCTCTACCCCTCCCGTTTAAGACCTTGTATTCCAGCCTCTGAGCTTCTCTCTGTTCCATGAATATAGTGAATCTATGCCCACAGTCTTCCCCCCAAAATTCCTGTTACCCTATGAGAGATTACCGTGCCAACCACCACGCCCATGAGCCTTCCCTGGCTGCCATGTGCTGGGAAGCGCTCTTTCTCGGCCACGTATCTAAACATATCACAGCTAAGCATTTTATCACATCATACAATCATGAATAAAGTATTTTCCTTTCTTGCCCGATTCAGTATTTCCAGAAAACAAACATCTGATCATGTTCAATATTTATCTTAGAACATACTTAGCCACATATCCAGAATATAAATATTTACTGAATGAATGGATGGATGGACGGATGGGTGAACTTGTGCTATGAACCAGGAGAACTAATCCACAGCCCTGCTACAAGGCAACAGAATGATGAAAGCAAATCAAACTGGATCAAGACGACAAGTATTTACTAGAGGGCTGAACTAGATCTTACTCACCACTCTAAGTCCAGTATTTAGAACCAGGCCTGGCACATAACAGTGTCTAACAAATCTCTGAGCTGGTATATTTACAGTTTGCAAGAAACTCTGAGGATCCTTGGGCCACACGTGCAAAGCAGGCATTTGCACAGGTCCCACCACAACCAAGATCGACTTTCCTTCAGCCTCACTCAGACTCAGAGGTGTGGACTGCTGCCCAGCGCCCAAGCTGGTACGTACTCAAGCACCACTCGCGCCAGGCCTGGCACATAACAGTGTCTAACAAATCTCTGATAAGCTGGTATATTTACAGTTTGCAAGAAACTCTAAAAGGAAGTGAGGATCCTTGGGCCACACGTGCAAAGCAGGCATTTGCACAGGTCCCACCACAACCAAGATCGACTTTCCTTCAGCCTCACTCAGACTCAGAGGTGTGGACTGCTGCCCAGCGCCCAAGCTGGTACGTACTCAAGCACCACTCGCGCCAGTCGGCTCTGCGTCTTCCTCTAAATTTCAGCCATACCAAGGCACTTACGACTCGTTGGGATTAGCAAGGGATGTTTGCTCTACTTACAGGGATAGCCCCCACTACAGAAAATAAGGGTTTAACACACACAAAAAAGCGACATGGGTCTATTTTCTCTGAAAGTATTTTTCAAATACGTTTTTGGTAAAAATGCTGATAAAATTTTACTTACGACTGTTGCAGTTGTGACTTGATAATAAAGACCAATTTATCTTAAGACAAAAACAATAATTCCCACATCAATGCTTATCTGCATGTTTGCTTTCACCAGCAAAACAAAATGAAAAACCCCAAACAAAAAGCTCTGTCTGGGTGACCAGTTTACCTCATCCCTGATGAAATGCTTCCATCTAGTGGCCGGAACACACCACTGGATGCAATGCCTCCATGCAGTGGCCGGAACCCTGCAGGGGCTATTCTGGAAGAAGGTCCTGACCCTGCGAGCTTGCCTAGGACCTCCCACTCCCACGACAGCAGCCACGGACCTTGGGCCGGACACTGACCGGCCGCCTGTCAGCTAGAGTCCTGGTCTGCTCTCACTGCAAGCCTCAAGTGCAGAGACACTTGGTGTTATAAATTAGATGTTTTCATCAACCAAAGCTGTTAAGTTCTGAAAAAAGACTACTTTATCTCAGAGCTTGCCGGGCCCACAGCGAGCATCATGCAGGTCTGTCTGCAAGTCTCCACAATGAATTAGCTCAGACGGTTGAAACTAGCTTTTAAAAAGGTTTACTTTGCAGTTAAACAACAAAATGATCTTGGTTCAAATCCAAAACTATGCCAGCTCATACCAACTCTAACAGTGATTACTCATGAAGAGACTCTAATAAATTTCATATTAATTCTTCAGAAAAGGGAGATACATGGAAACCAGTCAGTACCTTCTCCAGGAAACCTCGACACAGGTCAGGCAGCTCAAGAGACAAGTGTGTACCACGACTGGGGACATGGGAGCCTTCAGATACTGAAAACACATCTGTACTCACGTATCCACGCTAAGGCCATTATTTAACTATTGCACAAATGTTGGCCAGGGAGGTGCCATCACATTCTTTATTCTAAGTTACACTAAGTATTTCCCTGCCTACTATTCTCTGACTTCTATAGGTGAGACTGCCACAGATGACAGACGTGCTGTACTCAGGGGCACGCACACCTGATAAACAGCACCGCTGGCAGGCCTCCCGAGGCCGGAGCAGCTAACGGCCCCCCAGACTATACGAGGCAGCAGCTCTGCAGCACATCCATTTACCAGCACTCGCAATCACACCCACGTACTTCTTCAATCTCGTGATTTTATAAAAACATGGTTTCTCAACTCTCCAGCTCTGCGGGTGCTTAACCCCACATCACCTTAGTAAACCCCATTCCAAATGTGCTCTGAGACATAATTTAGACAAGGTAATTTACTTGAATGATTTTCACATCATTATTTTTACTTTTTTGAACGGAAATCATTCACTTGCCTGAAGACAAAAGGCTATTGATCATCTCCAGAAAGGTCGGATGGACCAATTGGTGATCCTCAAGAAGTAAAACTACCTGTTGAGCTTCAACACCTGCAAGATGCAGCACCTGCAAATCACAAAATCTGGTTTTGCACCAATTACATATCTTAGCATGGTTACAGACTTCTGCCCTTTACGTAAGTAAGCCCTTTTCTCCTTCCTCCCTTCCTCTCTTGGCCTCCCTCCCTCCTCCCCTTCCTTTCCCTCCTTCCTTCACTCCTCTCTCCTTCCCTTCCTCCTTCCCTCCTTCCTTCCTTTTCTTTTCTCACCCAAATTAAAAATCAAACTCTAGCCATATAGTTTGGAAAGTAAATCCAGTCCATGAACAAACAGTTGGGGGAAATTTTAATTATTTTACAGCAAAGACAGACGATCATTTTTAAATATATCCACATACGTCCTATATAAATTCCATGCTTTTATCTTCCATGACCACCTCACCTCTCATAATCTGGGGCACCTGAGAGCTAGAAACCCTAATAAGAACCTTTTTCCTATGTGTACACAGAAATATAATTTTCTAATAACCATGGGGGAAATAATCATCACAATTATGGACTATGTTGCATATCAGAGACGTAAAGGTCTCTCTGAAGGCTTCCAGAATAACTAATTGTGATGTAAAACCAAAGAGAGCAAAAGATTATGAGTAACTCACATGTCTGAGATCGTTTTTGAACTGCTTCAGCTCATACCCTCTGGAGACCTTGGGAGAAAACAGCACGGCCCCGTGCATGTGACTGACTAAGGCAGTGGCGGTGCGGCGGCCCACCCCGCTGCGCCCCGCCAGCAGCAGGGAGCCCCCAGGGAAGCTCAGCACTCTGTCCACCCTGGACACGTACTCCAGGACTTCTTGGAAAAGTAAAATATCTAAGGTCTGGTTCTCTCGTCCATAATGAAGAAGACCCTTTTAAAAAATCACAAAGAATATTTTATACTTAATATATACCCAATTATAGAATAAAAATGTTAGCTATCTGGATAGATTCCATTTTGGATACACTGTGGAGAAGGGTTTAGTGTGACTGTACGTTGTCTCACACTCCACAGCCTATCCAGGAACCCAGTTCTACAGCACTTACTCCAAAAACCCTTATGTGATGCCAAAAAAGGTCAAGGCCTCACAACAGTCAGATACTTGTGGGCATCATTAATATACCTAGTAAGACATAGCAAGAGGTATCAGATTAATTACAAAAATTAAAAAAAACTCCCAAACTGTATTAGCTGTTTCAAATCAAATCAATATGTGCTGACCATAAAACAATCCTAAAATTGTAGAAACCCAGTGCCTAAAAACTAACTTGTGAACTCTTGTGAATACTCACTGCTTGGGAGTGAACCGAAGGGCCTACTAGCAGGCACTGTGTGAGAGCGTGAAGGAGAGGAAGGTCAACGAGACTTCACACACTTCACTTTCAACATACCCAAACCCAGCAATAAGCATGCGGCACACATCAGCCCACCAGATCATGACAGCCTTTTTATATCAAATCCATACTATCAAAATAAATATTAATTTTAAATCAATCACATGTAGTAGGTTGTTCTTCTTTATTGTAACTTAACAAACAAAGAAAAAACAACCTCTCTCGGACACCACTCCTAGTTTCCGTGTAGCAGCACCCACATCAGTACCCGCTAGAAATCTGGAATCGGACTTCCTCAGGATGGAACCCGGGAGTCAGCATACTTTCTGGTTCTCAAAGTGATTCTAATGTTTAAAAGGTTGACACCACTGCTCTAGGATCATGTTCCAATTAATATTACACTTCATTAATAACTAAACATTAAAAAATAGAATATTAATATTAATTATTAATTAATTAATTAATATCAATATATTCCAACATCAACCACCTTCTCCCAGCGCACACGTTGGCAAGCCTGCTCCATCCGTGTGAGCATGTGTGCGTCCAGTTAGCTCTGCCACAATGGACTACATTCCACGAGGTAAGAACCAGCTCTATATTATATCCTTTGCATGTCTCAAAAAGCTTGTAAGAGGTTTTTTAGATGCCTATAATCATAACTAAATCCCAACTCAAATTCATGATTGAGGTTATACCTTCTTAATAACATCTTTGAGGTCTGCAGAACTCAGTTTTCCAAGTGGTTTTCCATGTGGAGGCAGCATCTGCACAGGGGCTGCCCTTGCTCCTGAACTGTGTCTGGCTCCCCATGTAACATAGAAACTGTCTGTAGAAATAAAACGTATTAATTTGTCTTCTATGTGTTATTGGTAATGGCAGCATCAGGAAATACATTGCCCCTTTTTTTTCTTTTTCTCTTTTTTTGAGAGAGAGAAAGACCATGCAAGAGTGGGGGAGACGGGGCAGAGGGAGAGAGAGTCCCAGGCAGGCTCCACACCCAGCACAGAGCCAATGCAGGGCTCAATTCCATGACCTGGATCATGACCTGAGCCGAAATCAAGAGTTATATGCTTAACTGACTGTGCCACCATGTGCTCCGCTCACTAACCTTAAAAAGTTAATCAGTCCAAATAAGATGATCCCCAGAAATGCAAAGATTAATTATTACACAGCATAGTTCGAAGATCAATGAAATCAGTTACAACACCACCAAGACCTTAAATTGCACTATCAACTCTTAACTGATGGGGCCCCTGTCCTGCCTATGACTCCCCTTCTCCCCCAAAAGACACACCTTCCTCCTCAAGCCCCCCGTATTCTCCCTTCCACCCTGCTTCTCCCTCTTCTCTTCTCCTCCTCCAGCATCTCCATATAAAATTGGTAGATTAAAAATAACATATAAAACTGGCAAATAAAGCAAACTCAAAACTCTCCTTGAAAAAGAACATACCTTTATTAATAGCATCAAGAGCCCTAATTCTCAAATGAAAGAAAAATAATCGAATTTTTCTTTTGGTTTTCTTTAGAAAACAATAAACCCCAACCACTCCCCTTGAAGGCCCCTACAGAGCACCGCTGGGACCACACAGGGAAGTCTCCCAACCCATCTGGGAGGCAGCTCTGGGCAGCACCCTCCTAGGCACACGCCCGGCCCGAGTCCTCTGCTCTCCATCGCCACAGCTTCCCTTGCCTCACCTTCCAGCCGCAGCAACACTGAGCGACAGCCCCTCCTTAGGTACACGGCTGCCGTGACAGCCAGCCCACACCTCGCTCATGGTCATTGCACCCTCACCACCCGCTGGGCACACCAGTGGGCAGGGAGAGAGAGGGAGAGGAAGAGGGAGAGGGAGAGGGAGAGGGAGAGGGAGAGGGAGAGAGAGAGAGAGAGAGAGAGAGAGAATTCCAAGCAGGCTCCACACTGTTAATGCAAAGCCCAACACAGGCTTGAACCTGTGAACCGTGAGATCATGACTGGAGCCAAGATCTAGGGTCACACACCCAACCTACTGAGCCATCCATGCACCCCTAAAAAATTCATTTTCAAAAGCTTCAGAGTAACTCCCTCAAAAAAGAAATGAGTCTCTGACTCTTCTACATGTCTCACATCTAGCATTTATCCCAAATATATGCAGCACAGTTGGATTAATTGTACAACACTTCATCTTTTACGTGCACAAAGTGTCAGGGCATCAAGACACACTATCAGTAGTTACCCTGTAAACAGACTTTCACATTCGCATCCACCACCAGATGCATCCACCACCAGATTACACGTTTCTTGAGCACAGGAATGTATCTAATATATTTATAAGTCTCCAAGGTTAAATTTTTCTTAATTATTACTCTACTATGTGAAAATCTTATTTGCCTAGACAGAACATGTATCAAGGCTGTGTTTATTTGCCTAGACAGAACATATATCAAAGCAACCTTTCCTTGGAAAGTAATATATTGAGGGAGGAAGAAAGCATATATTATTTATTGAGTCCTACAAAGCAGGCTCTGAAAGACACTAAATTCTAGAGAATTCAGATACCCAATAAGATACAGATACCATCTACTGCCCAAAGGATATGCTCCTTTCTTTGCAAAAAGAGATATTATGCACCCAATTCTCAGACTGAGAAAGACGGCAGTGGTAAGGAAATGAGGCTCTCCATACCACGCATGAGAACTCCAGGCCTCCCTGACAAACCCGCACTCAGAATCAAGCCAACTCCCAGCTACCACCAGGCCTGCCAGCCTGCCTGAGCTTCTCCAACTCACTTCCTGCTGCTGAAACCCGAGTGGCAACAAGAACATTCCTTCCTTCAGTCTCACCATCTTCCTTACATTCAAGATCCCCTTTGGCTACATGCAGTTATGACCCTGGGACCACTATCAAATCTGGAAATGTACAACATGTAGAACATACTACATAAGAGAGTCTAACAGGATAGAAACTCATTCTGCAGCTGGAAAGGGGTTTTATTGGGAAATCCTTCCATGTTATAGTCTCCACATTATGGTATCAAAAGCCCTTTTGCTGTCATGGGTGTCATATTACACAAATGACCCCAGAGCAGTCTTCAAAATGCAGGCTGGGGGCGCCTGGGGTCTCAGTCGGTTAAGTTTCCAACTTTGGCTCAGGTCATGATCTCACAGTGCATGGGTTCGAGCCCCTCGTCGGGATCTGTGCTGACAGCTCAGAGCCTGGAGCTGCTTCAGATTCTGTGTCTTCCTTTCTCTCTGACCCCTGCTCACACTCTGTCTCTCCCAGTCTTTCAAAAATAAATAAACACTAAAAAAAAAAAACTTTTTTAAAAATGCAGGCTGGTTGTTAAGCAGTAACAGCTGCACATGCAACCAAGCTGCTCCCAGGGGGCAGTGCTCCGCTTGGTTTATCCAGGGAGCAGTGCTACGCCTGGCTTGTCCTACGAGGAGCAGAGCTGGTAACCAGGGCACGTAAGAAGTTCTGTGCTAATGATATTATGAGCAGTGACAGGAAGGAGAGTGACCATTACTCTTAAGCAAATCTTAATTATAATCAAAATATGGATTTTCCTAATGATCTCAAAGTTTCATACACATGTGGCTTAAAAAAACTTTGCCAGTAAAAATCCTTCAGGAAATAGAATACTGAATTACAAATATAAAACACTAGGGCCTGAATCCAAGAAAACAATTATTGTCATTATATTTTATTTAGCACATAATTATTGAAACCTAGCAAAAAGAATAGTCACCTATAGTATAAATTAAAATTATCCAAACTTTTTATTTGTATAGCATATGAAATCATGCTATTAGTAAGAAAAATAAGTTTACAGTTCTCATAACATTTATATATTCACATAAACTCTGTAATTAGATTACCTGCCATATTATCTAATATATCTGAGCCCCAATCTCCTTGAAACACCGATGTTAAAATGCTGTCAAATAAATGAAGTTCCTTTGCACCAACAATCCTGTCACGAAATAACCGCCGGGCTTCATATGCGACGATTTCCAACACGTAGTCTAGTGGGTGGTTTGAGGACCCTAAAAAGACAACAGTTTCTCAGTTCTAAGAAAATTCAAATGACTTGCAAATAGTCTATTCCAACACAGTATTAGAAATAAAGAAATAACACAGTAAAGAAACAAAGAATGAGAATCTGCATACCGTCACATTGGCATCAGATACGCAAAAAGGAAGGAGAAAAAGTTAAGATTCAATGTGTTAATAAGTTGGTAAAGTTGTTTTGATCACTTAAAAGATACAGTATGCATTGTTATCTCTAGTTCAATAAAAATATTGTTCCATAAACATATAGACACGAATAATGATTTTATTTCTCCCCAAATAAAATTTTGACAGTGAGGATCATAAAGTTTAGAAGAAAAATCACAATGTTATATTTTATTATGAAGGTTTAAATTTAATATTAATATTTAAATTAATATTAACATAATTTTAATTGTAATTTTTATAAGACTGTAATCAGTTACAATACTCAACAGACCTATTATAAACACAATATACAGCATAAATACATACGCACATGTGTGCACACAGATATGCTGTGGCATTCCAGAGAAAGATACGTGATTTAAAATCATGAGAGCAAAACTTACCTCCTTCTAAATCGTATCTAAATAAGCCAAGAACCCACTGGGTGAGGATGCACGGAGTAAACAGATAGTGACTATAATCATCAACTGTGAATTTGGCTCGCACCTGGAAAAGAATGTAAACCATCTGTCTGCTATCTAAATATATAATATATAAGTACTGATAATATATTTCTAAATATATAATAATGCTATAAGCTTTTTGTAGTCACTGCAGACTCATAGGAATGCCCAATTTGTACTAGTTAGGAGAAAGTGGGTTTCAACAGAATTGATTTCCTCAGTTACCTTTATATTTTATGCATTTAAAAACATTATCTAAGAGGCGCTGTTCATTGGCTTCAGCAAACTGCAAAGGTTGACCACAGAAAAAATAAGATAAAAAGTCAAGAGCTATACCAGGGAAAGGGACTCAAGGAAGGCAAGCTGAAGCAAGAAATCTGTGCAGGGGCTGAGATTCCACGGCTCCCAGGGCTAGGGACTGCAGAGCTGCCTTCTGCTCACAAGGTCACTGAAATTCTAAGGACCAAAGTGTCACTTCCTGACACACAACCCCTGAGGAGCGGTGCCTTACTCTCCACCCAAGGGCCACTGCTCTCATTCTGGACTTGGTCACTTAACACCTGCATTCATTTACAGTGGAAATGAAGGAACTTCCTGCTTGCTGACTCCTCCTTCCCCACTGCTACTCCCAAACTACAAACAGTGCCTTCACTTTCACAAGCTAGTCCTTTTCCCTAGGAAGATCCTTCCTCTCCGGCCACTTTGGGAATTTCTGTTCCTTTTTCAAAACTCAGATCACATTTCTCCTCCCCTTAACAACTACCACACACAACAAAGTTACTCACTTCTTCTACACAGCCTCTGTAACGTATGTATGTTGTCACCGTTACACTCATAACACTATTAATAGTTCATGGCCATGACTGGGCCCTCACTGGTCCATCAGCTTCCAGAAAACAGAGACTCCATCATCTCTGCACCCCTAGGACTAACACTAGAAAAGAAGGTACTCAACACACATCCTCCGCACCTGTAATGCCTATTTTTAAGCACTGTCCATACTTCACCCAGGAAAGACACTTGAGACATTTTCTTACAAGTAACAAGAAAGAAAGAAGCCTCAAAGACCACTCTCAGGTTTGAAACCTAGAAGACAGAAACTGATGGAAGTCAGGAGAAAGACATAGTTTGGGAAAGAAGAGGAACATTCTAAATATGCTAAATTTTAGCAGGTAACAGAAAAACCATCCACCACTGATCCATTCATTCAATACTGACTATCTACTGTAAACCGTGCCAGGAGCCTCAACGGTAAAGAAAGCACACGGAGCATGTTCCCCTCACAGAGCTCATCCCTGAGTAGAGAAGTCTAATAAAGATGATGGAAAGAAAGCTGAAGTATCAACCTAAGTCAGCATTAAAGACAGTCCTTTGGGAGTGAAAGCAATAGCACAATATAAATGAGTATATATACCTGTTCATACACTTGTACCATAGACCCTGCTAAGAGATAGATTTTAGATGAAGAACCCCAAATAGAATGATTCTTCAGATTTTTATGTAGAACTGGTTCCAAATATGCTCCATAAATTGTCTGTAATTGCTCTCTTTCTGGGTAACTGAAAAAGGACATAGGAGAAAGTTATTGAAAAAAAATCAACATTCTAAATTAGCATTTTCAGGTTCAGCTACAGCAGTGGTTCTCCAACCGTGCTGTCCTGAGATGAAGACACCAAGTGTCCCCAGGGAGCAAGGCCAGGCTCACGATCCCGGCTCGGACTTCAACCACATGAGACCCCACATATCTGCCCTCAAACACTGAAAGTCCTACTAGAAGATGCCAATGAAATTACTTAGAAACGTAACTATTTAAAAACCATGATCTTTAGAAAAGGCCCAAGGAAAATTTTGCTTAAAAAACAGTATTATGTGTTGAGTATAGCCTACCCATGGAGCACTAACCTACCTCAGCACTATAAAAATAGGACTAATCACACAAATGAAATCGACCTGTTTCTCTCAAACTAAAACCTATTTCAATACAGCTTAACTGGTGGCCTTAACACTTCTGAAAGCAGAATGTTAACAGACAGGTGCAATTAGCAAGAAACCGTCAATGCAAGATTGTGTAGGCCAAATGGAACCCAGGACGAGCGCTGTAACCATACAGCCTGCAGGTCCCTGCGACAATGACGGGCTGTGGTGGTGGATGCTGCATCAGGATTAAGGCCACATCACCACGAATGTGGCCGACTCCACTTCATGCACACTGTGTAAAATCTGGTACTATTTTTGTTTTATGAAACCCATAAAACACTTAACTCTAAAATCGATCATTCAGATTCCTGACACTGATATTTGAGCATAGAAATTATATAAAACAGTTATGTTTTATTTCTAATATTTAAGAAGTGCTAATTAATGCCTTCATCTCCCCAAATTATGGCCTAAAGTTTAGGAAGTGCAGAGGAAAAAATACCCTAACTTAAGTTTGACTATTTTTATATTCTTCATTTTGAGACAATATAAACGGATACCTTCAATAAAATTCAACTACATAAGACATCTCCCCAAATTAAAAACACAGAGATACATACTCCACGGCACAGAGACGGACAAGAGAAGTAAATCGGGTGGTGAGCTTGTGTCTTCCCAGTCTTCCTCCAGCTGACATAGAAGCCACAATGTGAATATTTTCTAAACCAACCCATTCCAAATTTTCATCATAAAATCCTTGATATGTCAATACCTATTTGAAAATAAATGTATTTTAAATGTTTTATGCTTAGGATTTTCTAATTCTGATATTAAAATACTTTTGCGCAAAATTCAAGTGTTTCCAAACGTGGCCATCATCCTCTACCCAATCAAGAATTTAAGCTTGAAAAAAAAACACTCTTCAAGACATTGTATTCAATTAATGTCAGTTGAATTACCCTTAGTTTAAAAATGCTTTTTCTCTGTAATAAACATTGAAAACCAGATGACAGGAGTGATGAGCCACAGCGAGCGGTGGTGAGCTGCCCCGAGTCCAGGGGAAAGGAGAGAGAAGCTGAGAGTGCTCACAGAACCATCCCTGGAGAAGAGAAAAACCTCGGCTTGGAAAGAGTGTGTTTTAGGTCTGGCTGGGGGGCTGACTTAGAACTAGGTGCCCCGGGTCCCAGAAGGCGCCAGGAAAAACTGCTCTGCAGAGCACCCAGCACCGTCCCCAGCGGCGGCGGCCCGGTGGCAGCGGCGACACTCTGGACCAGAAGATGCTACATTCCCCGCAGGCACTCAGGTTGTATCTCTGCTTGACCCCGCAGATCTGAGGCTGTGACACATCCCCCACCCCCCACTCAACCCCCGGCAGCAGGGAAGCAGCGACCTGCGGGACTGTTTTGGGCGGTATAAACAACGCCCGCGGACTGGGACCTGGAACCGAGGCGGGGCGCGGGGCACAGAACTCAGCCCACCGTGGCTACGTCCTCGGCACAGGGAGATCGACCCGAAGAAGTGATTTGCAGCACTTGGCTGAGAAGGGACTGGGGCGACGCCATTCTTCTCCCCACAACCACCAAGGCAGGGCCTCAGGGAGCGGCCAGCAGGTCACAGTGGAGGCGAGACCTGCCGACACCAACCACGCCCAGCCCCGCCAAGAGCTGTTTGCTGTTGTTGTTGTTGTTGTTGTTTTTACCTGAGCCTGGGTTTGCACGTTTACTGGCTTTGTCTGTGCGTTTCTGTAACTGTTCCCTCTGTCGTTGTCTATTTTCTATTTCCATGGCTGCCTCAAAAACTAGCCAAACTACACATGGTGGAGAGTCCCAAATACCACTACGAGTAGGGAAACAAAATAAGCAAACACTCAACAAGAGAAACCAAGACACACCATTCAAAGAACACTTCCTGAACAGACAGGCCCTGAACAGTCAAAGAGCCTTCTCTAATACAGCAGAACTCGCAGGGGCAGAGTGTACAACAAGCTTTTAAAATTAAAAAGAATAGAAAACTAACCAAAATGATGAAACGGAAGAAATCTCTTCCAAAGAAATTCCAGGAAGAAATGACAGCTAAAGAACTGCTCAAAACAAATAAAAGCAACATAACTGAACAAGAATTTAGAACAATAGTCATAAAATTAATCACTGGGCTTGAAAAAAGCATGGAAGACATCAGAGAAACTATTGCTACAAACACTATGGAGCTTAAAAATAGTTATTTTGAATTTAAAAATGCTATAAATGAGATACATAATAAAATGAAGGTGTCCAATGCACAGATTGAAGATGCAGACAGAGGATGTGATTTAGAAGACACAATTATAGAAAAAGAGGAAGCTGAGAAAAAGAGATAAACTGTTCCAGGAACAAGAAAGAAGAGTTCAAGAGCTCGGCGATACAATCAAACGGAACAATATCCGTATGATAGGAATCCCAGAAGAGGAAGAGAGAAGGAAAGGTGCTGAAGGAGTCCTGGAACAAATTATAGCAGAGAACTTCCCTAACCTGGGGAGGGAAGTAGATGTTGAAATACAAGAGGCACAGAGAACTCCCCTCAGGCGTTACCTGAATTGATCTTATGCATGACATATCATAGTGAAACTGGCAAAATATAAGGACGAAGAGAGAATTTTGAAAGCAGCTAGGGAGAAATGGGCCCTAACACACAAAGGGAAACCTATCAGACTGGTGACAGACCTATCTACTGAAACTTGGCAGGTCAGAAAGGAATGGCAGGAGATCTTCAATGTGATGAACAGAAAACATATGCAGCCAAGAATCCTCTATCGAGCAAGCCTGTCATTCAGAATAGAAGGAGTGATAAAAGTCTTCCCAAAGAAACAAAAATTGAAAGAATTTGTTACCACTAAACCAGCCCTACAAGAAATCCTGAGGGGGACTCTCTGAGGGAAACGTTGCAAGGAACGCAAGATGCCAGAGACACCACCACAAGCATGAATCCCACAAACGACACAATGACTCTAAACCATTGTATTTCAATAATAGCAATGAATGTAAATGGACTGAATGCTCTAATTAAAAGACACAGGGTAGCAGAATGGATTAAAAAAATCCATCTATTTGCTGTCAACAAGAAATGCATTTTGGATGGAGGACACATTCAGATTGAAAGTAAAGGGATGGAGAAATATATATCATGGTACTGGAAGTCAAAAAAAAGCTAGAGTAGCTCTACTTATATCAGACAAACTGGACTTTAAAGTAAAGACAGTAACAAGGGATGAAGAAGGGCATTATATAATAATTACTGGGTCTATCCATCAGGAAGAACTAACAATTAAAAATGTATATGCACCGAATATGGGAGCACCTAAATATTTAAAACAATCACAAATAGAAACAATCTTATACATAAGAATGTGTTAATAGCAGAGGACTTTAATACTCCGCTTACAGCAATGGATAGATCAACTAGACAGAAAATCAATAAAGAAACAATGGAATTGAATAACACATTGGAACAGATGAATCTGACAGATATATTTAGAACTCTACATCCTGAGGCCAGGGAATTCACTTTCTTCTCAAGTGCACATGCCTCAGTCTCCACGACAGATCACATACTGGGACATAAAGCAGCCCTCAAAAAATATAAAAGAATTTAGATCATTCCATCCACAATTTCAGATCACAAAGCTATGAAACTGGAAATCAATCACAGGAAGAAGTCTGGAAAACCTTCAAAAACATGGAGGTTAAAGAACACCCTACTAAGGAATGAATGGGCCAATCAGACAATTAGAGAAGAAATTTAAAAATATATGGAAACAAATGAAAATGAAAATACAACAATTCAAAATCTATGGGATGGAGCAAAGGCAGTCCTAAGAGAAAAGTATATTGCACTCTAGGCCTATTTCAAGAAATTAGAAAAAGCGCAAGTCCAAAATCTAACAGCTCGCCTAAAGGAACTAGAGGCAGAGCAACAAGAGCATCCAAAAGCCAGTAGGAGAAGAGAAATAGTAAAAATCAGGGCAGAAATAAACAACATAGAAGCCAAAGAAAGAGTTGAACAGAGCAATGAAACCAAAAGTTGGTTTTTTGAAAAAATAAAATTGACAAACCTCTAGCCAGACTTATCAAAAAGAAAAGACAGAGCATCCAAATAGACAAAATTATGAATGAAAATGGACTTATTACAACCAGCCCCTCAGAAATACAAGCAATTATCAGGGAATACTACAAAAAATTATATGCCAACAAATTGGACAACTTAGAATAAATGGATAAATTCCTAAACACACACTCACTCCAAAATTCACACAGGAAGAGAAAGAAAATCTGAACAGACCTATAATTCGTGAAGAAATCGAATCAGTTATCGAAAATCTCCCAACAAATAAGAGCCCTGGACCAGATGGCTTCCCTGAGGAATTCTACCAAACATTTAAAACAGAATTAATACCCATTCTTCTCAAGCTCTTCCAAAAAATAGAAATTGAAGGAAAACTTCCAAACTCATTTTATGAATCCAGCATCACTTTGATTGCCAAGCCAGACAGAGATCCAACAAAAAAAAGAGAACTTCAGGCCAATATCCTTGATGAATACAGATGCAAAAATCCTCAAGTACTGGCAAATCAAATCCAAAGCACATATTATCCACCAAAATCAAGTGGGATTCATTCCTGGATTACAGGGCTGGTTCAATATTCGCAAATCAATCTATGTGATACATCACATCAATAAAAGAAAAGATAAGAACCATATGACCTTGTCAATAGATGCAGAAAAAGCATTTGACAAAATACAGCATCCCTTCTTAATAAAGACCCTCGAGAAAGTCGGGATAGAAGGAACTCACTTAAACATCATAAAAGCCATCTATGAGAAGCCCTCAGCTAACATCATCCTCAATGGGGAAAAACTGAGAGCTTCCCCCCCGAGATCTGGATCATGACAGGGATGTCCACTCTCACCACTGTTGTTTAACATAGTCCTAACATCAGCAATCAGAGAACAAAAGGAAATAAAATGCATCAGAATTGGCAAAGAAGAAGTCACACTTTCACTTTTCACAGACGACATGATACTCTACATAGAAAACCCGACAGACTCCACTAGAAGCCTACTAGAACTGATCCAAGAATTCAGCAAAGTTGCAGGGTACAAAATCAACGTTCAGGTATCGGTTGCATTTTTATACACCAACAATGAAGCAACAGAAAGACAATCAAGAAATGGATCCCATCACAACTGCACAAAAAGCCATAAAATACCTAGGAATAAACCTAACCAAGGACATAAGAGATCTGTATGATGAAAACTATAGAAAACTTACGAAGGAAATTGAAGAAGACACAAAGAAATGGAAAAACATTCCATACTCATGGATTGGAAGAATAAATATAGTTAAAATGTCATGACTACCCAAAGCACTCAACACATTCAATGCAACCCCAAGCAAAATGGCACCAGTATACTTCTCAAGGCTAGAACAAACTATCCCAAAATTTGTACGTAACCACAAAAGACCCCGAAGAGCCAAAGTGATATTGAAGAAGAAAACCAAAACGGGAGGCATCACCATCCCAGACTTTAGCCTCTCCTACAAAGCTGTCATCATCAAGACAGTATGGTCTTGGCACAAAAACAGATACATAGACCAATGGAACAGAATTGAGAACTCAGATTTAGACCCAAAAGTGTACAGCCAACTAATCTTTGACAAAGCAGGAAAGAATATCCAATGGAAAAAAGACAGCCTCTTTAACAGATGGTGCTAGGAGAACTGGACAGAAACATGCACAAGAATGAAACTAGACCATTTTCTCACACCACACACAAAAACTCAAAAGACCTGAACGTGAGGCAGGAAACCATCAAAACCCTAGAGGAGAAAGCAGGACACAACCTCCTTGACCTCAACCGCAGCCATTTCTTACTTGACACATCCCCAAAAGCAAGGGAATCAAGAGCAAAAATGAACTATTGGGACCTCATCAAGATTAAAAGCTTCAGCACGGCAAAGGAAACAACCCACAAAACTAATAGGCAACCAACGGAATGGGAAAAGATAGTTGCAAATGACATATCAGATAAAGGGTTGATATCCAGAATCTATAAGGAACTCACCAAACTCCACCCTCGAAAAACAAACAACCCAGTGAAGAAATGGGCAGCAGATGTGAACAGACACTTCTCCAAAGAGGACATCCAGAACAAACTGAGGGCAGAGGAGATGGGGCGTGGGGAAGGGGGTGATGGGCATGGAGGTGGGCACTTGTGGGGAGGAGCACTGGGTGTTATATGGAAATCAACTTGACAATAAACTTTAAAAAAAAACAGATAACAGTATAAACCTACCAGCAATTATGGGGAAAAAAGTGAAAGAAATCAGGAAAAATAAAAGAAAAATATTTTGTTTTACTTCTATAAATATTTTATCATATTCCACTGTTGCACAGTGATGCTAAATCTGAACCCCTAAAAAAGTAGTAAACTCTAATGTAGACCTTAGGGTCTCTCATGTGACGTAAACCACACTGAGAGAATGTACAGTCTCCAACCTCTGCCTTTCCACAGGCAAAGCCGGAGAGCCACGGGCTAAGGAAGCCAGAGAGGGGCACAAGTCTCCCTGCTCTCTGAAGAAGGAATTATAAGAAAAATGCAGCAAAAACTTCCCCAAATCCCACATCACCCCCAGCTTCAGCTTTACTCCTGTTTCAAGAATAAAGAACGGGGAAGAAGGGTAGGGCAAGGTTGTTTTTACTCTTCCTGTCGTACATCATCTCTACCTAAGACTGACTTCTATAGGGAAGAAGGTCAAAGAAAGTAGCTTTATAGGCGTGCCCAGCAGCCTCAGGCACAGCATGAGACTCTTGATCTCAGGTGGCAAGTTCCAGCTCCAGGTTGGATGTAGGCATAACTTAAAAATAAAAACTTAAGGAAAAGAAAGGTAGCTCTGGCCCAAGATCACCACATGTTTCAGGGGTTTAATTTCCTCAACACGCTGGATACAACTGGCCCTACAGAGGAAAGCAGGTTTCCTAAGGGAAGGTAGTGAGATTAAATTGTGTCCAATCACACCCGAACCCCTGAAGGAGGAAGACTCACCTGCTGAAGGAAGGCAACCAGGGTGCTGGTGCCCCATTTGTCCAGCTTGGGCAGGTTGATATCTTTCAAGTACAAGACAAGCCTCTCGCAGTCCTTGGGCCTGTACACGCGGCCAGTGTTGGTGCTGATCACCAGGCAGGTCTGGCTCAGCTTCTGCAGCAGGTGGCGGGGCGCGGTCTGGGCGCTGCAGTGAACCGTGGCCACCTGCGTGGATCGCAGCTGCGAAAAGGCGTACCTCAGCAGCATCCTAGGGCGGAGCAAGGACACCTGACGCTGCTTCCAAATACAGCACGCAGTTTACACTCCATCTAAAACTCCTCTTATGTACATACTTCCGTTCCTGAATTACGTATAATGATGTTTACAGGGAAAGTTGTAAACACAGATGTGGTGTATCAGGCAACTTTCTATTTTTTACAATATAAAAAAATACATTCATATTTTAAGGCACTCTTGAAAGTCTTTCACCAAAAAAAAATCAAAGTTTACAGAAATAATTTAATTTGATAGAGTGTATATAAAAATTACCAAATGTTTCCCTACAGTTGGAGAGTTAAAAAAAAAAAAAGTACAGGATTTTATAAAAATTTTTAAATTTCTACTAAAAACGTGAAACCAATAAGCCAGGTCTCTCTTCCTTTCAGAAACTACACCCGGTAGATAAGAAAAACAGGCTAAACTATACCAATATAAATGCTGTTTTTAAATAGAAAGCTAGCTTCAAGATTCATAAAGCAATCACTGGTAAGCATATCTGAGGTATTCAGTTTTTGCTGTGATTGTATGCACATTTTCTTGTGAAGAGTATCTCCTCAGATTGTTCCTTCCCCTAGAAAACACAAAACCTGGCAGGAAAAAAGACCTATTCCGTTCTAACCTAAAGTCATATTATTTCTACAAGTAGGGACAGTGGAAAGAGTCCTTCACGAAAATGAAATGCTACTTTAACCAAAAGAAAGGTAATAGGGCTGTGAAACTGTTTCCCCTGAGGAGAGGGTGCAAATCCACAACATGCACCTCCCCAACACTTTTCTGCCCTTACCCTTTGCCGCATCCTTCAGGTCCAACAAGAATAAATGGTTGCTTAGTATCAGAACATAACCAAGGTCTGAAGCAATCCAGTGCTCGTTGCATGTCAGGAATCTGAATGACGGGGAGGGACTGGCCATTGCCGAACTCCTCGGCAGTCAGGTTGTCTGGCTTCTTCAGCACATAAGATGCTAGTCGCCCTCGACTCGAGTCGTAGTAGGCGTCCATTGGTCTGTGAGGGTCTGGAGGAGACTCTCGGGCCCAGTTAAAAACCTTAAGAGGAGAAAGTTGTGATAGACACTTCAAAAAGTATGTGACACTTTGATTGTAAGTGCTGCCAAAGTGAGCACAAATATGTGAAATTTTAATTCTTCAAAGTCAATGTTCAAAAGTCAGTCATCTTATTTTAAAAACAAAAATTTGCATATACTAAACCTACTAAATATCTTTTATAATTAAGGTAACATTTTATGTCAAATATTATTCTCTAAATCATCACTGAGGTAAATAAATGTCATCTACTTTGCCCATGTATCAAGGTATAAATACATTCAACTTTTAAATGAGGTGGGTTTTTTTCTGTTTATCTTATTTTTGAGAAATAGAGACTGTGAGTGGGGAAGGGGCAGAGGGAAAGGAGCACAGAGGATCTAGAATACAGCTTTAAATTTATTAAAGAAAACATGTATTACGCTGAATCCACCCTGGCCTTCCTAAGTGCTAAAACTGTTCTGGTTAAACACATGAGTGAAAATATGTATTACTGTACAATTAAAAATGAATGAAATAGGGGAGCCTCGGTTAAGCGTCTGACTTTCGCTTAGGTCATGATCTCGCGGTTCGTGGGTTCGAGCCCCACGTCGGGCTCTGTGCTGACTGCCAGCTCGGAGCCTGGAGCCTGTTTCAGTCTGTGTCTCCCTCTCTCTCTGACCGTCCCCTGCTCGCACTGTCTCTCTCTCTCTCTCTCTCCCCTAGAAATAAATAAAAATATTTTTTAAAAAATGAATGAAATAATTATATTTATTCATATGGATAAGTAGCTTCAAAAATGTCTAACAAAAAAGATACGGTCTAAATTACAGCCCATTAAAACATTATTAAAGCATGACTTTATCAAACTTTAATATCATAAAATATCATAAACTAGTTCAAAGGAGAAAATAAGTATATATGTACCTATTGGTAAATGCATTATTATTCATTTAATGCATAATTTCAAAAGTAAAAGAGTTTATACAGTTACAAATCACTGTAATTTGACAATTAAGAGTCAATGAAAATTGAAGAAAACATTGACTGAATATAGGTTTTAAATATGCATTACCTCTTTGGTGAATTCCAGGCGGGATTTCATGTTCAGATTTCCACCAAGCCCCCGGATGAGATTAATAACAAACTGGTCATGACTTTTGCATCCACAAAGATGTGACAGACCATTCATCACAGTCCCAACCAAACTAGTTTCAACCACATAGTCATTCTGTTGATTAAAATCCAGGGGCAGACAAAAAACAAATACTGATCATGGAAACATACAGATTTACATTCACACATCTTTTCAACTATGATCTTTAAATACATCCCTCCATACAAGTTGTAGAAAGTTTACATATGATTCAGTTTATATGTATAAGCTTTGAAAGTAAAAAGTAATCATGAACATGCAATTGTATATTCCTAGCTTCAAGTGCTGGAGTCCTTAACTAGATATATGGCTTCTTTACTTCTTAAGTCTAAAGAATATAAAAGAAAATCATTGGTGTGAAAAGAACAGTGCCTCATAATGTCTTCCTGACAAAGAGGAAGCTCAAGGTAAGGACACTGGACATTAAAGGCTGGTAAAAGCAGACTTAAGACAAAAAAACATCTGGAGTTAGTGCATTACACAGACTTTTAAAATGAAACTTTGGGTTGCAGTGTGTACATGAATTCGATGCGTGGGCCTCTGGGACCCCTGTTAACCAGGGGAGCTTAAAAGGGGAAAACATTCTCATTCATTCAATCTCCAAGTATTTACTGAGAACCAATTATGTATTAGGATGTCCATGTGGTGCTGGGTATTTTTTTTAAAAAGGTGAATCATGTAGAGACTTATGTTCAAATAACTCGTCTAGTAGAGAACATGGTCACCAAGTTACAGCAAAAGCTACAGAGGAGCGGGACACGTGGGTGGCTCAGTCAGTTGAGCATCCAACTTTGGCTCACGGTTCATGGGTTCAAGTCCCACATCAGGCTCTGTGCTGACAGCTCAGAGCCTGGCGCCTGCTTCATATTCTGTGTCTCCCTCTCTCTCTGACCTTCCTCTCCTTGTGCTCTCTCTCTCCCGCTCTCAAAAATAAACAAACAGTAAAAAGTTTTTTAAATCCAAAAGCAAGCTACAGAGGAGAAGAGAGGACTCATACGGAGAGCTCAAGCGCTCTGTGAAACAGGGGACACTGAAGCTCCCACCTGAAGGACGAGACCTGCCTGGCGTGAGGAGAGTGCAGCACATGCAAACACACACCACTGGTGTGGGAAAGACACTGGAAGAAGCTTATGCCTGAGTGAGCAAAGAAGAGTACGCTCAGGGCACAAAGCCGGGCAAGGGAGAACAGGCAGAACGCAGGGCCATGGGAAGGGGGGCGAATTTTATTTTCACTACTTATAACATGTTTTAAATGAGATTAAAATGATCCAATTTGCATTTTTTTAAAGATTACTCTACCTGCATAAGAAATGTTTTTAGAGACTAGAGAAATGGGAGGAAGACCAGGAAAAACGGAAAAAGATGAGTAGAAATCCAGCTGCCTCAGCCATACTAAGAGCTCTAGACTTTAAAGGCAAAATATATATTTTCACATTGTCTAATTTGCTGAATATAAGAAAGCAAAACTCTAGTTATACATAAACTCAGCATTTGGTTGGAGTAACCATTATAGGATATCTCTCAGAATGCGAACACAGTAAACAAAGCACAAAATAAAAAGGAAGTCTCAACACATAAAAACAATTCCAACTGTAACAGGGACCTGACCTGGAAACAGTCAGTTTATTCTGTAACTGAATCTTTGGTATATCCACTCTATGGCTTGATCACCTCATATGGTCATCGTGTCTACAGTCCCCAAACCCCTACATACCAATCTATCCCATCCAGTGTTATATGTTTCCTTCTAACATCAAGAGCATACAAGTGGATGACCTCAAGGTATTTGTCCTAGACAGCCTTACTAGGCTCCATATATTTTATATTAATGAAATAACCTATCTGCTGAAAAGGTGCTACAAGGGAGGCAGCAGGTATGGAATGTAGTACCTACACTCTCGTTCATTCATTGCTCTGTGACCATACTTGATTCTGGGGATACAATAAAGAGTGGTCCTGGCACACCATTATCCTAGGAAGGAGGAGACCGATCTGTCAGACTGAGGGCTGGAGGAAGTGGTTCTCTCCCTGAGGCCTCCAGGAACCCATCTCACATGTGTCTTCTCCCCAAAAATCCCTATCGCTCCACCTCATCCTTACAGACAGCAAAGAGACACCCTGAGAAAACTCAAGGGAGATCTCCATTTCTCTGTCAATCTTCTGCAATCTTCTGCAATGACCACTAAACCAACTTCGGGTTAACAATCAGATACTTTCAAAAAGCACTTTCAATGCTATTTATTTCCTCTATTTTTTATAGGTTTACATTTTTAATAAAAGCAATGCCTGACATACAAGAAAAAAGTAACTGAACAAATCATACAGAATATCAGATAGCCCTACACAGTCTTCTGTGCAAGTCAATTTACAATTCATGCTTCAAATTCAGAATGAAGTGTGATCACCGTTTTGAACTCTCCTAGAGGACGGTTACACTCTTTTCAGCTCATTTTTCTCCATTAGGCAAACCCTTTCCTGAGGAAACAGAGTGTCCTACTACTGTCCACCTCTTAAAGTCTTGTCCAGTGCTGTGCATGATATATATATTAGTCATTATTTTTTTGAATTACCAGATGTTTTTAATAACACTGTAAATAACTTATCATCCTTTTTCTACTGTAGTATTAACTTGACATTATTTTTAACATGAAATATATGCAGGTATTTATTGAAAGGTATGCAACAGCAACATGGCTTTTCTAGAAAAATGAGAGATTCCACTATTCAAGATTTTTAGGTAAACAGTTCAAGGTATTATAGGTGAGAGAAATGAAGTGTCTTAAGACTACCATAATAAATTCTCAACAAGATAGTAGCAAATCAAATCCAATAGATTAAATAAATTATTCACCATAATCAAGTGGGATCTATTCCTGGGCTGCTGGGGTGGTTCAATATTTGCAAATCAATCAACGCGATATACTATATTAATGAAAGAATAAGAACCATACGATCCTGTCAACAGATGCAGAAAAAGCATTTGACAGAATACAGCATCCTTTCTTGATAACTCTCAACAACGCAGGGATAGACAGGGGGACATATATCAACATCATAACCGTCATATGTGAAAGACCCACAGCTAATATCATCCTCAATGGGGAAAAGTGAGAGCCAGTAGCAGGAACGAGACAAGGATGTCCACTCTCACAGTTAGAATTTAACACAATAATGAAGTTCTAGCCTCAGCAAACAAGCAACAACAACAAAAAAAGGGCATCCAAATCGGCAAGAAGCAGTAAAACTTTCACTATTTACAGATGACATGATACTCTATGTAGAAAACCCAAAAGACTCTACAGGAAAAAAAATTACTCGAATACATGAATTCAACAAAGTCACAGGATGTAAAATCAACATACCGAAATCAGTTGCATTTTACACACTAATAATGAAATAGCAAAGAAAAAAAAAATCAAGGAATTATCCCATTTGCAACTGTATCAACAACAGTAAGATATCCAGGAATAAATCTAACCGAAGCTGTAAAGATCTGTACTCTGACAACTACAGAAAGCTTATGAGAGAAGTTGAAGACAACACCAAGAAACAGAAGAACATTCCATGCTCATGGATTAGAAGTACAAATATTGTTAAAATGTCTACACTACCCAAACCAATCTACACATTCAATGAAATCCCTATCAAAATAACACCAGCATTCTTCACAGAATTGGAACAAACAATCCTAAAATTTGTATGGAACCAGGAAAGACCCTGAAGAGCCCAAGCCATGTTAAACAAGAAAACTAAAGCTGGAGGCATCACAATCCCAGACTTCAAGCTGTATTATAAAGCTGTAATCATCAAGACACTATGGCAATGACACAACAACACTCAGATCAACGGGAAAGAATAGAGAATCTAGAAATGGACCGACAACTATATGGTCAACTATCTTCAACAAAGCAGAAAAGAATATACAATGGAAAAAAGAGTCTCTTCAGCAAATGTTGAGAAAACTGGACAGAGACATGCCAAAGAATGAACCTGGACCACTTTCTTACACCATACACAAAAATAAACTCAAAATGGATGAAAGATCTAAATGTAATACAGGAAACCATCAAATCCTCAAGAAGAACATAGGCAGCAACCTCTCTGACTTCGGCCACGGCAACTTCTTACCTGACAAATCTCTGGAGGCAAGAGAAACAAAAGCAAACATGAAGTACTGGGACCTCATCAAGATAAAAAACTTCTGCACAGTGAAGGAAACAATCCAGAAAACTAAAATCCAGCCTATGGAATGGGAGAAGATATTTGCAAATGGCATATCAGATAAAGGGTCCATATCCAAAATCTATATCCAAAATCTATAAAGAACTTATCAAACTCAACACCCAAAAAACAAATAATTCAGTAAAGAAATGGGCAGAAGACATGCATGGATACTTTTCCAAAGAAGACATTCATGTGTCTATTAGACGGCTAACAGACACCTGAAAAGGTGCTCGACATCGCTCATCATCTGAGAAATACAAACCAAAACCACAATGAGACACCACCTCACACCTGTCAGAATGGCTAACATTAACAACACAGGCAACAACAGGTGTGGGTGAAGATGTGGAGAAAGGGGATCTCTTTGGCACTGATGGTGGGAATGCAAGCTGGTGCAGCCACTCTGGAAAATAGTAGAGAGGGTTCTCAAAATTAAAAATAGAACTACCCTACGAACCAGCAATTGCACTACCAGGTATTTACACAAAGGATACAAAAATACTGATTCAATAGGGTACTTGTACCCCCATGTTTAGAGCAGCGCTATCAACAATACCCAAAGTATGGAAAGAGCCCATAAGTCCATGGACAGATGACTGGATAAAGAAGATGTGGTATATATACATAATGGAGTATTACTTGCTCATCAAAACAAATGAAATCTTGCCATTTGAAATTATGTGGATGGGTCTAGTTTATTATGCTAACAAAATAAGTCAGAGAAAGACACAGACCATATGATTTCACTCTTACGTGGAATTGAAGAAACAAGACAGATGAATATACGGAAAGGCAGGGAAAGAAGAGGAAACAAACCATAAGAATCTTTTAAAATTTTTTTAAGGTTTATTTATATATTTGAAAGAGAGAGAGACCATAAGAGGCTCTTAACAATAGAGAATAAACTGAGGGTTGATGGAGGAAGGTGGGTGGGGGATGGGCTTGGTGGATGATAGGCAATAAAGAGGGTACTTGTGATGAGTACTGAGTGTGGTATGCAAGTGATGAATCACTGAATTCTACTCCTGAAACTAATACTGCACCATATGCTATCTAACTAGAATTTAAATGAAAAATTGAAGGGAAAAAAAGAGGGCTATAATAAAAAGTTAAAAGCCAATACAGAGCAAGACAGCAATGAGGACACCTACCTCTCCCTGGACCCCCACCATCTGGCTGAGTTCCACTGAGAGGCCTTCTCTGAGCAACACTCCAATCATGGCTCTTCCTGCCTAAGTGGTGAATTATGAAATTATGGCTGCCTTACCTGCTTCAGAACCCACTGCAACGCTTTCTCAAAGTAATCTCCAATCCAGTTTTCAAGATTATTCCTATAATCAGAAGGCTGATTCTTCAACCAAGATTTTATCAGAGAATTAAGATCTGTCTCTTCATCGCTGAAACAGTTTAACAAACATGTGAGAAATTATTTAGGAAGACATTGTCAGTGTGCTTTCAAAATTAACTTCTGTTCCAGTACACATTATTCTACACAGGTGTTGTATCTGCTCATATGGAAGACTTGATTTTAATTATTTCTGTATGTCTATGTGTGTGTATATTTAGTTACACGTACACACACCCATACATATATGTGCATACAGATATATGTCATTTTCTGTAAAATAAAGCAAATAAATTTCATCTATATTATAAACACAAATTAAAGAGAAATACATATATGCAGGTTAGCCAAAACCTGATCTAAACCCTTAGGAACAAAGAAACAGAATCCCAAGTCCCATCTCAGACTCCACTCTAAGTAAATCCCTGGGTGATTCAAACACACAGTAGAGCTCAAGGACACTTGCATCTGAAAGCAGAGTTTTAAAAATATTTTTTCTTCTCTATTCCAAAAAAGACCAACTACCTAAATTCTCATACCACTAGTTAAAACTCAAAGATCCTCCTGAAGTAAAATAAGATTCTTCTAGCAAAGCACCTAAATATATGAGTCACATCCAATGAATTAAATGTAACACTATCTTATTAAAAATTATAGTTTAAAGAATTATAAAAAATTATCGCAAACACAACTCCTAGATTAATAATTTTACAATGGACAAGGGCTCAATATTTTGCCACTTCCTTCCTATGCTCTACTTCTGTTTTGTAGCAGCACTAGTAAATACTGAACTCTTGAATTCCTCCTTCCATGCTTCTATCCAGGCTGAAAAGGAAAAGAAAAATGGAATAATCCAAGGTAAACATCAAAATTCTATTGGACCAGCTCCAATCAGACAAACCAGACCTGACAGCCCTGAAGAATACAGACTTTGTCGGCAAGGGTGTCTGCGCGGGCCTATGGCAGCCGCGTGTCCACACCCAGGGCTACGGCAGCCGCAGGTCTTGGTCTGTTGAAGACCACCCTGCTTTATACCAGCCGGCCCAGCGTAGTTCATGGCATTCTCTTTCACTACTACAAGGTCCTTCTTTGGCCTAGAACATATCAAGTGCTCAACAAGTATTTGCTGAAGAAACAAATGAAATCTGAAACCAAGGTACAAGGTAATCAAAAGCAGAAAGGCCAAAAACGTCAGCATGTGCTTGTATTTTACACTTAATCATGTATGCTCCTTATGCACAAATGATATGAGGTTCACCAACCATTTTCAAATCCGGTGAAGCAATGTGTGGCCTTCTTTTCTGCAAATACCCATGGCACTCCCCTGACAACCTACTTCATGTATATCCCATCCTGAGCTAGCCATCACTGTTGTCACATTTACTTTATCTCCTACACGTGAAGGGATACTCAATAAAGACAAACCCTCTGAAAGGGTGAGCTTTACCCCTTTCTTGCTCTGTGTCTCCTAAAATGCCTGACTTGAGACCATATATTTAATAGGCATTCAATAAATATTTTAACAATTATTTAAAAACTTGCCTTTTATCATATTTTTTCTCACAAACTTACTAAGAATGTAGAATAATGAGAAGTTGTGTGAAATACTAATACAAAAGTTATAAACACAATGTTTCTGGGGCACCTGGATGGCTCAGTCGGTTAAGCATCTGACTTCAGCTCAGGTCATGATCTCACGGTTCGTGGGTTCGAGTCCCACATCGGGCTCTGTGCTGACAGCTCAGAGCCTGGAGCCTGTTTTAGATTCTGTGTCTCCCTCTCTCTCTGACTGTCTCCTGCTCACGCCCTCTCTCTCTCAGAAATAAATAAAACATTAAAAATTTTTTAATAAAAATGAACACAATGTTTCATATTTAGTAATACCTAAAAATATTAATTATAGTTCATGACTATTTAATATAAATATTCCCTACAAAACTATCAAAGAAGTAAGCAATTAATTTTGGAAGCCATCTGAATCCACTGGATAACACCATGTGTCAATACCAAAAATGGCTTGAAATGACCCAAAAAGGGTAGGGCACTTTATACAGACTGAAAAGTATCAAGTTCTAAAATGTCAATTCAAAAAGCAAAAGAAAGCTCTCTAATAACTCATTTTGGAAAATGAAATTGGCAGCAATGCTGACATTTTGGTATGTGACTCCTGGACATGGTTCTAATATTAGCCTATTCTTCATATTTGCTCTCTATGACTCTTCCTAATACACTGAGGAAGAAAGCCAACATTAAGTGAGGAAGTTTCCAATTTGTGAGATGAAAGATTGCACCACAGGACCTGTTCATCCTAGGATAGCCCTAAAATTCTACAAATCTAAGATCTTTGATAAAAATATCACTACTCAGTTTTAGATTATTAGCCTCTAGCTCATATCCAGTACGTTCACTTTTCTCACTTAATTGTAACATTTAAATAAAAGTAATAAGGGGGCGCCTGGGTAGCTCACTCAGCTGGGCATCCAACTCTTGGTTTCAGCTCAGGTCATGACTTCACAGTCATGAGATTGAGCCCCAAGTCAGGCTCTACAGTGATAGCACAGAGCCTGCTTGGGATTCTCTCTCCTCCTTTCTCTCTCTGGCTCTCTCCAACTTGTACTCAAAATACATCAACTTTTTAAAAAGAGGGAAAATATTTTTTAAAAATGGGGAGGAGGTGGCACCTGGGTGGCTCAGGGTATGACTCTTGGTATCAGCTCACATCGTATCTCGCACATTCATGAGTTCGAGCCCCACATTGGGATCTTCACTGATAGTGCATAGCCTACTTGGGATTTTCTCTCTCTCTCCCCCTCTCTCTCTGCCCTTCCCCCAACTTGTGCTGTCTCTGTCTCTCTCAAAAATAAATAAACTTTCAAAAAACAAGAGAGAAAACGAAACAAATTAAATACTCACTTTTTCACTTAAGCAAACAAAATTATTTAGTAAATGTACTATGACTGAACTGCTCAAACAATTTAACTGCGATAAAACAAAAACTCCCTGAATGAATTAAAATCCAGCAATAAAAGAAGTTAATCAAAAATGAGGAAAACACATATTTATACATTATTCATACAACACTTATTTCACTTAGCTATGAAATCAACTAATAACTGAATAATGTCCTACCCCCAAATGCCCTTATGGTTTACCTAAGAAAGATCATTCCCATTCTAGATATTGTAGCTGGCGAGGCACAACTTAAATCATGAGTTTCAAACACAAAGTTAACATTTGGGCCGAATTGAATCCTTTCTCCACTGGGCATAGTGAGTAGTCGATTGTCATCCAGGACAGAATTCAGAGATTCTATCCATTCAGGGTCAATATCACCATCACATATTATCCATGAGCTGACATCTGCTTTCAAAACACAAACGTAGAGGTCAAACAAAAATACATGCAGTGACAGCAATTAAAGATGAGGAATAAAACAATTATCCTCCTCTTTAGAGGAAACGTCCAGTCAGTACAATTTCTTATCGATGCGTGTGAGCAGCAAGAGCGCGAGGTGAGCACGCGGACACTGTCCACGCGAGGGCGCACCACCACCGTGCGGAGGCTGCAGGCCCACAGGCGCTCCCGGCTCAGGTGCCGGAGACTCGGTCACGTCCACGTGGTAACGCTCTCCTCACCCATCAACGCACACAACTTGAGTGTCGCTAGAGCACAGATGGCGTGCAGGGCGTGGGTGTGACCTGAGCGGTGAGCCTGGGACGCACTCCCCACAGCCTGCCGCCCAGCCCGCCGTAAGAATGGGCAGGTGCCGCGGTGTAACATATCTCCTACAAAACACAGGAAACCCACTTCAGCGTCCTACCTGAGAAATACAAAACTCCCCTAACTCCTTTGATATATAAAAAAGAGACCTCAAAAGGGAGAAGCAGTGCTGTGTACAGAGGTCTTTTCAGAGACAAAACTTTTTTTTAAATCCATCCTTCCTAAGCTGAGAGTGGTTTCAAGTTGAACTTGGACGTTTGAAACTGTCAAAGAAGAAACTACCACCAATAAAAGGGTGACAAAAGGGTGACAAGTACTGCTATATCCCTTGGGTCAATTCCCAGCAGTGCTATTGCTAGGTCACAGGGGAGTTCTAGTGTCATTTTTTGAGGAACCTCCACACTGTTTTCCAGGGGGGCTGCACCAGTTTACATTCCCACCAGCAGTGTAGGAGGGTGCCCGTTTCTCCACATCCTCGCCAGCATCTAGAGTCCTGTGATTTGCTCATTTTAGCCACTCTGACCGGCGTGAGGTGGTATCTCAGTGTGGTTTTGGTGTGTATTTCCCTGATGAGGAGGGATGCTGAGCATCGTTTCATGTGTCTGTTTACCCAAGGGATACAGGAGTGCTGATGCACAGGGGCACATGGACCCCAATGTTCACAGCAGCACTCTCCACAATAGCCAAACCATGGAAAGAGCCTAAGTGTCCATCAACAGATGAATGGATCAAGAAGATGTGGTTTATCTATTGCCGGGAGCCGCACCAGCCTCTCTGGATGGCAGTCACAGCAAGGGAATGGAGTGTTTGCAGCTCCTGCCATGAGAAATGAAAACTGGTATCTCTTTCTGCTACTACTGGCTCGTGTTGGAAATAAGCCTGCTGGTATTGACCAGGCCTCCCAATATTCCATATCAGACCCATATTCTGAACACAGATACCTCATAAGGAAAAGCATATTCCTGCCTTTACAAAAGAGATTTTAGATGAAAGCTCTATGGATGATTGTCAAAAGGCTCTTCCTATGGGCCTTGCAGACCCAAGACTTGCATAATAAAGGGGGTTAAAAACATAAGAGTTACAATTGAGCCTGGCCCTGAGACAAAGAGCCTATTTTGGGGTTAAGGGCAGAACAAGGCTACTACATATATCTTTGCTAATTGGTGAAGCATGGCAGCCTCATCCTCAAGGCCTGCATTCCACAAACACCCTCCCTTACACTGGCAACTGGGATGAGGATAGATAAGAGTAGCTAAAACATAAACCCAGGTGCAAAGACTGACACATTTAGGGCCCCCATGGTCGTTTCCACAAACAAACCAATTCAGAAACATTCATCCTCTTGAGAGCCAGACAGAATAACTCCTAGCTTATCTATACAATTTAACTTATATGTTATCCTGTTTTTCACTAAGAACATTCTGTTATTTCCTTGGTCGGAATAATTCTGCAATTGATATCATAAAAGGCCTCCCATTGTAAGAAATTCTTTTCTCTGACCTCATGGTGTTGCTGAACTTTTAAATAAAGACACCAAAACCAACAGAACAGAGATGCCTGCCTGGTGATCAGAAAGAATCTCGGGGCTCTCTCATTCTTTTGCCGACACCGTCCATCCTTCAGGGACCCCAGGACCTGTCGGAGCCGGCACGGCCTCCGGCAATCTATATGATGGAATACTACATGGCAATGAGAAAGAATGAAATCTGGCCATGTGTAGCAACATGGATGGACCTTGAGGGTGTTATGCTGAGCGAAATAAGTCAGGCAGAGAAGGACAGATACCCTATGTTTGCACGTATAGGAGGATTAGGAGGAACTTAACGGAGGACCGTGGGAGAGAAGGGGGGAAACATTGGGGAGAGGGACAGAGGCAAACCATGAGAGACTCTTGAATGCCGAGAACAAACTGAGGACTGATGGGGGTGGGGGGAGAGGGGAGGGGGGAGATGGGCATGGAGGAGGGCACTTGCGGGGATGAGCACTGGGTGTTACATGGAAACCAACTTGACAATAAACTAAAAAAAGAAAAAAGAAAAAAAATAATAAAATAAAAGGGTGACAAGTAAATACAGGCCATGTCTGGATTTGACCAAATGTGACATTTGAAAATGAAAAATCTCATTAAAGTCTCTTCCAGTCTCACAGAAGTTCTAAACATTTCACTCATGGGCTTAGAAAAATGACTGTTGATTTAATTACAACCTACAAAAACCAGGGAGTCTTCCCAGACTCTGGCCAAAAATTCTTGTAAATCTCAAGCCAAAAAATTGAGACCAGGAAGTCTACAGTTTAACGAATTTTCAAAATTATTCAAGCACTGTATTCAAATTAGTGAGTGAAAAGTATTCACCACATACACACACACACATTTTAACCCCAAATAAAAATTTGTCATCTTGCTTATTTATGAGGTACTAAGATATTAACCTAGCAAAGATTTTATATTGTTTCAGCATCTTACTGTAGTTGTGAATCACCCCTCACCCAGACTACTCTGAGTTTCTATTCTAACGGAAGCTCCTACAGCGTACAGATCAACGTGACGGCACACGTCAGGCCCCTCTGAAACAAAAGCAAAGAACATCATTTACAAGGCAGTTTACGGTTACATGTAAGACTTGACAAGAACAGCAGTACAGACAATTCTGCACGGAGTCACAGGACACACACAGACCTTGAGGTTCCCGAACGACCTGGCGAGCACTGTTGGTCAAAACACCATCAGACCATTCCCGTGTGTCCATGTCGATGTGGCCTAACAACTGATGTCTGGGCATGGCTTTGGGGTTCATGGTATACTGTTTCACCACTCTGCCAATTCTACAAAGTGCTGCCCTTAACATTCTCCAGAGAGTTGATTTTCCAGCGCCGCTTGGACCAACAATGACCACTCCCATCCTCTGGCGTAACTGCTCGTACAATTCTAAAGCCTTCTTGATCTAGTAGAAAGGAGACATGTTTGCTCATGACTGACAGACCATGACCACGCACAGTCCTCTTCTCATTCTAACAACTGTCCTATCCCACACATAAAATTAAGCCTTTGGTTTCTTCAATGGAAGATACAACCTTAAGTAAGAGAACACCTAAATAGATCTGAACAGATTTACAGTGTGATCTTTAAATCCAGTATTTCTTTAAGAGAAACAAGTATGCTTCCTAAGTTCTCTGGCAATATAATATGTTCATTATTTTCTTCTCTTCACTCATTCATTCAAATATATTCATTATTTTATTCACTTGTTGATGCATGCATTTGTGTCCTATATCTCTCAAAGAGAGAGAGAAAGAGAGAGAGAGAAAACTCAAGGGAAAAATGTTCATTTTGAACACGTACTTGTGCTACATAAAAAAGCTACTAAAAAGAATTTCTCCTAAGAAATCATCGAAGTAAAACTAGATCACATGTAATCAATTATCAAAATTAGGTGCCAGGCTGGGGCGTCTGGGTGGCTGAGTCAGTTAAGCATCTGACTTCAGCTCAGGTCATTCATGATCTCACAGTTTGTGGGTTCAAGCCCCATGTCAAGCTCTGTGCTGACAGGTTGGAGCCTGCAGCTTCCTTCAGATTCTGTGCGTCTCTCTCTCTGCCCCTCCCCCACTCACACTGTGTCTGTCTCTCAAAAATAAATAAACATTAAAATAATAATAATAATTTACTATACCAGGCTCTGTAAAAGGGACTAGGAGTAAAATACTGAGCAAAATCAGACACGGATTCCACCTTCTATAAACACCACTGTCTCATAGGGAAAATCAGTACTAGTCAAAAACACAATTAAGCATTAGTAAGTACACATAATAGAAGTAATGAAAATACCCAGCAAGCACACCTAATCTGGACTCAGATCAGGGAAGGCAATTAACTGTGAGAAAGGATCAATATATTATAAAATATTGACAGGCACCTGATTTGGTATGATTTCATAATTGGCCTCCTCGAAGACATGCCGTAATGCAGAAGTCAGCTCATCGTACTCTACTTCTTTAAAGTTAATGCCAGGAAACACATCTTTAATCAGTGCGTCAAACCGTGTGCAATCAGCAAATGTAAACTTGGACATCGTATTAAGCCTCAGTGCTTGTACCACAATATGACTTTCATCAACTAGAGAAAAAGTTTCATTTAAAAATTGTCAGTTACTGACTTTACAAAGTTTTAGTGACTGTAAAAACAGTTGTTGAGAGCCATGATATGCATCATTAGTAATGAAACAGATGCGGGAGAACTTAGAAACATTTAAAGCCATATGCTTCCACAGAACTAGCAAGCTCACCTTACTTACCATCTTTTGTCCACTGAGGAATAAAGATCCCTCTATTTGCAGCTCTGGACTCTTTTCTGTAGAATTGGAGTCCCAGGGTTCCCAGACTTTAGTAACAATCATTATCACTTATATTTGTATAAAACTTACCACTTTTATGTGATCAAGTAAGAAGTACTGTCATTTTTACTCTGACTTTATATATGAGAATATCAAATCTCTAAGGGTTTAAGCGCTTTACCTGCAAAAGCACAACAGCATTAGAGCTGGGGATTCACACCCAGATCAGTGATGAATTCCAGACTCAGGTGCCTCCCAGCACTGGCCTCCCAGAGATATTAAGTCCTGAAACTAAAACCTAACAAGCTGAGCAATAATCTGTCATCAGCTTTACTCAAAACTGTTCATAAACCATCCCTTAAACAAATATAAATGCTAATACCACTGCCAGACTCTTATTTTTTCAAGGATAATAATTAGCTGATTGATAACATATCTATGAAGACAAGAAACTATCTTTTAGTCTGATATTTCTCCAAAATTGCTTCATATTCCCATGTTTAAGTGCACACAAAGAAGCATGGCCAAACTGGAGTTAATTTTAAGTACTGGACTCATTAATAAGCCATTCTGAATACTATAGGTTTCAATAAGTCTTAAAAATCAGCAGAGACAGACAAGAGAAAAACAGTAATTTAATTAACTCACCAAATGTCTATCTTCCCTGGCAAATGGCAACCCACTAAGAGACCTAAAGCAACCTCCTTTTTCAATATGTAGACTTTGATCATTTTAAGTCCAAAAAGATAATTTCACATGGTCCCTTTTTCTATGCTAATTTTCAGTGTTTTCATTTAGTCTTATTAGCACCTGAAGAGCTGAACAGTCAGACTTTCATGAAGGCACACATCCAATGGGGGGGTGGGGAGGAATCATTTATTTTATATAAATGGGGGAAAAAGGTGGTAAAGTACAATAAAATATCATGAGTCCATACTGATCTGAACAGCTGATTTAATAAATATATACGCAGGGAAGAGACAAATCTTATTACGTAAGAGTCTCAAATAGTATCTGCAGACACGCTAAAAGAGCTAGTGCAATCCTTGCCACCCACGCAGAAGGGGAGCCCCACTCAGTGACTAGCTTCCAAAGAGTAGAGAGGAGAAATGGGAGAAAGTAACTGCACAGTTACTATTACAGTGGAGAAAACTGGCCAACACCAAAATAATCAATGAAGGTGAACATCACCAGAAAAGCCGTGCAGTCCTTATGTACCCACTGATGTGATGAGATGCGACAGGTCCTTCACTCTCTGCAATTCCTTCCATACGTTGACAACCAAGTCTAATCATGAGAAAAACGTCACAAAAAACTCAGACTGAGGAAGAGTCTACCTGACATCTGGCCAGTGCTCTTGAAGAATGAGAGGGTCATGGAAACACACTGAGAAAGGGTCACAGAGCTGAGACTACGGAGACATGACAACTAAATGCACTGAGGCGCCCTAGTTTCGATCCTCAAACAGAAAGAGGACATTAATGATTAAACAAGTGAAAATCACCTCAAGTCTGGAGGTTAGTTAATATGAATAGACAAGCCTCGGTTTCCAAGTGTTGACAAAAGTACCACAGTAAATAAGACAAAACAATGCGAACGCTATCTATGCAACTTCACTGTAAATCTAAGATTATTTTAAGGCTAAAAGGTTTTTTTTTGTAATCGTAAAAAAAATTTTTAAGGATAATTTTGCTTGGTATGCTATCTCTTTGAAAGAGAAAATCACCCCAGGGTGCCTGGGTGGCTCAGTTGGTTGAGTATCCAATTCTTGGTTTCAGCTCAAGTCATGATCTCACAGTTTATGAGTTCAAGCCCTACATCAGGCTCTATGCTGACAGCACGGAGCCTGCTTGGGATGCTCTCTTCCCATCCCCCGTCCCTTCCCCTGTTCACACACACTCTTACTCTCTCAAATAATAAACTTGGGGAAAAAAAAAGAGAGAGAGAGAGAAAATCCCTATGTGTTCCTACGATTTCTGTTCTCCTTTTCAGACAAGTGAAATTCTCAGGCTCTGCTCCAGACCTACAGAATCAGGAAGCTCAGAGTGAGGATCCAACACCAGTGGCTTTAACAAGCCTCTAGGTGATTCTAATAGACATCAAGGATAGAGGAGAAGTGGACGAGACTATACCTCTACATATCACAACTGTTTAGTATCTAATCACATTTCAAAGTTATGAGACACTGGGTAAGAACTAGAGAAAACATGAATACAGTATGAACCACTGGCTGCAATAAATGCAGTATTTTAACGTAAGACATTAACAACAGGAGAAACAGGGCTGGGGATTCAAAACCATCTTTACTGTATTTAGAGCTTTTCTACAGATCTAAAACCATTCTAAATTAAAGTTTATTTTAAAACCTAAGATCACATCTGAATCACGGGCCCCACCGTTGTGTTTACCGCCGGCTCTCCGCAGCTGTCTAAGAAGACCTCCGCTTCCTCGAAGAACCGTCTTCAAGGCTCGCAGACCCCAGTCGTAATGCTGCTGAGGCGTCAAAAGTTCCCTTAAATAGAAATGGAAATCACAAAGCACAGATAGCTAGAAGAATTTATTCTTTTCATCATATTTAAAGAGATACAGAACATAACTACTGACACAGAGAAATGAGTACTGATATGCTATTAGTTTATATAAAGGAGCCATCACAGGAAACGATCACTCCAGTAAAGTGATGAAGATGGATGATTCCCAAGGATCAGGACAAACCTGTCATGACCTGGAGAACCACCTTAATGAAGACACGAAATGACAAGTGCCTATTACCTTTACCCCTAAAGTCTCTACTCCAACCCTGCGGCCCTCAGTTTCCAGAACCCCAGCTCTCTCCTAAGTATTAACAGGAACAGAGAGCTAGGATGCCCAAAGAAGACAGATCTTCATCACTATTACTAGAATAAGACATGAGAAAAACTATGGGAAATTCCCTCCAAAGAACAGGTTTTGAGGAGTCTGATTATTTCTTCAATTAGCATCATTTAGCTGGAGCACCCCAATAAAGATATTTTTGCAGAAAGGAAGTCAGATCAAATTAATAGTATTTAAGGAACAAGTAGTTTTGAGTGAGAGGTTTCATTATTCAAACTAAAATCTTCCCTACTGACACCTTAAGTACAATACAATCACCAATATGAAAATCACTAACTCGATAAATTGGACAAACATGAAAAAGAGTCATAATCAATCATTGGAGCTAAAAACTATACAAATACTTAACACAGAAAAACTCACCTCGATAGATTGAAGACAGCTACCAATTTTCTGCCCAGGACTTTGGCCTCTTTGAAGCCCTCCGAATAGAGAATGACCTCCGCAATGAGCTCGTTGTCCGGGCAAGACATGGCTACTGGCCGGAAAAGCTGTTTAAGATTGTCAGGCAGCTTCTGTCTTCCTCCGTAACCTTTTCCAGCAGGATTCATGGTGATAAAAATCCCAGAATTCGAACTGATTTCCACCTGAAATATTAATTTACAATATGGGCATCAAGGATATATAACTATGAAATACATGGCCCACGAAATTTTACTGTACACGCTTTACACACAGATCTTAGAACTCTATGAAAAGTAACTGCTAATGAGCTAAGGAGCTCCCTGCTCAACATACAATAACCTCCTTGGGAACTACTCCATTTACAGAGGCACTTTATAATCCAGTCTGTGAGGCAGAAAGTTAGTTGGTGGTAACTCACTTGAGCATCTGCTCCTGTCTGTGTTTACTACAAGCCTCCTTGTATCAGAAAACAACACAACTCTGACCTAAGGTAAATAACGGTTTATATCTTCCTGCAGCTTACGGTCTATAAGCAATCTCAGTGTGATTGATGCTTTAATCAGGCAGAGCAGGGTATCATGAGAGCACCTAGTAGGAGCATTTTCAACAGCACACTGAAAGCTAAATCAGAGTGTAAACAGCAAATGGGGAATTAAGTAGAAACACCTAGAGTAAACAAATCTGGCTATAAAGGACACAAAGGAGCAAGAGAAGTGATTGGAAAGGTAAGTGAAGACAAGGTCTGCATATGCTTTAACTACATCAAATATTCTAATATTGTTACACACGACATACTATTAAAGAGGACAAGATACAGTGGTGTTTAAGGCCAGCGACAAGCGCGCAGACGAGGAAGGGCTAAACCGTAACAGAGGGGCCAAGAGGGACACGGCCCGGCAAGTGAGCAGGTTAGTGTAGACAGGGAGCAAGGACAAAGGAGAGGAGAAAAATCACGGGGTGTGGAAGAACGTAAACCATGATGGTGTAAAGAAACATAATGGTCTCTCTTTTCTTTATGAAGAGTTTAAGCATCACATGAATAACCTGTTATAACTGAGAACTGCCCTTCCTTCCTTGCCCCGCCCTGAGAAACCCGCACCGGGAAGACGCCGAGAGGCTCAGCGGGTAACTCCATGGCTCCTGACTTTCAGCGTTGTCAGGGCTACGCTTCCACAGGCATCCATTCACGCTCTCCTGACGGTAGCGTGGATCTCCTCTGGGGAAAAGTGAGGATCAGCAAAAGAGCTAAGTGCTTACTTTTCTAAGATTCATAGAGAATGTTGATTAAAGGGGCGCCTGGGGGGGGCTCAATCGGTTGAGAGTCCGACTTCAGCTCAAGTCATGATCTCACAGTTCAGCCTTATGTCAGGTTTTTTTTTTTTTTTTTTTTACAAATAGTCAAATCAGTTTCCACATAACACTCAGTGCTCATCCCCACAAGTGTCCTCCTCCATGCCCATCCCCCCCTCCCCCCCCACATCCATCAGTCCTCAGTTTTTGTCAGCATTCAAGAGTCTCTCATGGTTTGCCTCTCTCTCTCTCCCCCACCATTTCCGCCCTTCTTCTCCCCCTTGGTCCTCTGTGAAGTTCCTCCTAATCCTCCTACACATGCACACATATGATATTTGTCCTTCTCTGCCTGACTTATTTCGCTCAGCATAACGCCCTCAAGGTCCATCCATGTTGCTACACAGGCCAGATTTCACTCTTTCTCATTGCCATGTAGTATTCCATGGTATAGATAAACCACATCTTCTTAATCCATTCATCTGTTGATGGACACTTAGGCTCTTTCCATGTTTTGGCTGATGTTGAGAGTGCTGCTATGAACATTGGGGTACATGTGCTCCTATGCATCAGCATTTCTGTATCCCTTGGGTAAATTCCTAGCAGTACTATTGCTGGGTCATAGGGGAGTTCTACTGTTAGTTTCCTTAGGAACCTCCACACTGTTTTCCAGAGGGGCTGTACCAGCTTCCATTCCCACCAACAGTGGAGGAGGGTGCCCGTTTCTCCACATCCTCGCCAGCATCTAGAGTCCTCTGATTTGCTCATTTTAGCCACTCTGACTGGCATGAGGCGATATCTCAGTGTGGTTTTGGTCTGTATTTCCCTGATAAGGAGCGATGCTGAGCATCGTTTCATGTTTGTTGGCCATCTAGATGTCCTCTATGGAGAAGTGTCTGTTCATATCTTCTGCCCATTTTTTCACTGGGTTGTTTGTTCTTCGGGTGTGGAGTTTGGTGAGTTCCTTATAGATTCTGGATATTAACCCTTTATCTGATATGTCATTTGCAACTATCTTTTCCCATTCCATTGGTTGCCTATTAGTTTTATGGACTGTTTCCTTCACTATGCAGAAGCTTTATCTTGATGAGGTCCCAATCGTTTATTTTTGCTCTTGATTCCCTTGCTTTTGGGGATGTGTCAAGTAAGAAGTTGCTGCGGTGGAGGTCAAGGAGGTTGTGTCCTGCTTTCTCCTCTAGGGTGTTGATAGTTTCCTGTCTCACGTTCAGGTCCTTTATCCATCTTGAGTTCATTTTTGTGCATGGTGTGAGAAAATGATCTAGTTTCATTCTTCTGCATGTTGCTGTCCAGTTCTCCCAAAACCATCTGTTAAAAAGACTGTCTTTTTTCCACTGGATATTCTTTCCTGCTTTGTCAAAGATTAGTTGGCTGTACACTTTTGGGTCCACTTCTGAGTTCTCAATTCTATTCCATTGGTCTATGGGTCTGTTTTTGTGCCAATACCATACTGTCTTGACGATGACAGCTTTGTAGTAGAGGCTGAAGTCTGGGATGGTGATATCTCCCGTTTTGGTTTTATTTTTCAGTATTACTTTGGCTACTCGGGGTCTTTTGTGGTTCCATACAAATTTTAGTACAGTTTGTTCTAGTTTTGAGAAGTATGCTGGTGCAATTTTGATTGGAATTGCATTGAATGTGTAGATAGCTTTGGGTAGTAATGACATCTTAACTATATTTATTCTTCCTATCCATGAGCATCAAACGTTTTTCCATTTCTTTGTGTCTTCTTCAATTTCCTTCGTAAGTTTTCTATAGTTTTCATCATACAGATCTCTTATGTCCTTGGTTAGGTTTATTCCTAGGTATTTTATGGTTTTTTGTGCAACTGTGAATGGGATCCATTTCTTGATTTCTCTTTCTATTGCTTCATTGTTGGTGTACAAAAATGCAACCGATTTCTGTACGTTGATTTTATACCCTGCAACTTTGCTGAATTCTTGGATCAGTTCTAGTAGGCTTCTAGTGGAGTCTGTCGGGTTTTCTATGTAGAGTATCATGTCGTCTGTGAAAAGTGAAAGTTTGACTTCTTCTTTGCCAATTCTGATGCCTTTGATTTCCTTTTGATGTCTGATGGCTGATGCTAGGCCTTCCAGCACTGTGTTAAACAACAGTGGTGAGAGTGGACATCCCTGTCGTGTTCCTGATCTCAGGGGGAAAGCTCTGTTTTTCCCCGCTGTGGATGATAATACCTGAAGGCTTCTCATAGATGGCTTTGATGATGTTTAAGTAGGTTCCTTCTATCCCAACTTTCTCTAGAGTCTTGATTAAGAAAGTATGCTGTATTTTGTCAAATGCTTTTTCTACATCTATTGACAGGATCATATGGTTCTTATCTTTTCTTTTATTGATGTGATGTATCACATTGATTGATTTGCAAATGTTGAACCAGCCCTGTAACCCAGGAATGAATCCCACTTGATCTTGGATAATTCTTTTTATGTGCTGTTGAATTCGATTTGCAAGTATCTTGTGGAGGATTTTTGCATCCGTATTCATCAAGGATATTGACCTGTAGTTCTCTTTTTTAGCTGGATCTCTGTCTGCTTTGGGAATCAGAGTGATGCTGGCTTCATAAAATGAGTCTGGGAGTCTTCCTTCACTTTCTATTTTTTGGAATAGCTTGAGAAGAATTGGTATTAGTTCTGTTTTAAATGTCTGGTAGAATTCCCCAGGGAAGCCATCAGGTCCAGGGCTCTTATTTGTTGGGAGATTTTTTTTTTTATCACTGATTCTGTTTCTTCACTAGTTATGGGTCTGTTCAGATTTCCTATCTCTCCCCGTGTGAATTTTGGTAGTGAGTATGCGTTTAGGAATTTGTTCATTTCTTCTAGGTTGTCCAATTTGTTGGCATATAGTTTTTCATAGTATTCCCTGATAATTGCCTGTATTTCTGAGGGGTTGGTTGTAATAATTCCATTTTCATTCATGATTTTGTCTATTTGGGTGCTCTCTCTTTTCTTTTTGAGAAGCCTGGCTAGAGGTTTGTCAATTTTGTTTATTTTTTCAAAAAACCAACTCTTGGTTTCATTGATCTGTTCAATTATTTCTTTGGTCTCTATGTTGTTTATTTCTGCTCTGATTTTTACTATTTCTCTTCTTCTACTCGTTTAGGGCATTCTTGTTGCTCTGCCTCTAGTTCCTTTATGTGAGCTGTTAGATTTTGGACTTGCACTTTTTCTAGTTTCTTGAAATAGGTCTGGAGAGCAATGTACATTCCTCTTAGGAACGCCTTTGCCTCATCCCATAGATTTTGGATTGTTGTGTTTTCATTTTCGTTTGTTTCCATATATTTTTTAATTTCATCCCTAATTGCCTGATTGGCCCATTCATTCTTTAGTAGGGTGGTCTTTAACCTCCATGTTTCTGGGGGTTTTCCAGGTTTCTTCCTGTGATTGATTTCAAGTTTCAAAGCATTATGATCTGAGAGTGTGCATGTTATGATCTCGATTCTTTTATATTTATTGAGGGCTGCTTTATGTCCCAGTATGGGATCTATCTTGGAGAATGTGCCATGCACACTTGAGAAGAAAGTAAATTCCTTGGCCTCAGGAAGTAGAGTTCTATATATCTCTGTCAGATCCATCTGGTCCAAAGTGTCTTTCAAGTCCATTATTTCTTTAGTGATATGCTGTCTGGTTGACCTATCCATTGCTGTAAGTGGAGTACTGAAGTCCCCTGTTATTAGCACATTCTTATCTATGAGCCTGTTTCTCTTTGTGGTTAACTGTTTTATATATTTAGGTGCTCCCATATTTGGTGCATAGACATTTATGATTGTTAGTTCTTCCTGATGGATAGACCCTGTAACTATTATGTATGCCCTTCTTCATCTCTTGTGATTGTCTTTAATTTAAAGTCCAGTTTGTCTGATATAAGTATCGCTACTCCGGCTTTCTTTTGATTTCCAGTAGCATGATAGATATTTCTCCATCCCCTTACTTTTAATCTGAAGGTGTCTTCCAGTCTAAAATGAGTTTCTTGTAGGCAGCATACAGATGGGTTTTGTTTTTTTATCCATTCTACTACCCTATGTCTTTTGATTGGGGCATTCAGCCCATTTACATTCCGTGTTATTATTGAGATATGTGGGTTTAGAGTCTTTGTGTCCTTTGTGGAGTTCATGTTTGTGGTGGTGTCTCTGGTATCTTTGTTTCTTGCAACATTTCCTTCAGAGCATCCCCCTCAGGATTTCATGTAGGGCTGGCTTAGTGGTGTCAAATTCTCTCAATTTCTCCTTATTTGGAAAGATTTTTATCTCTCCTTCTATTTTGAATGACAGGCTTGCTGGGTAGAAGATTCTTGGCTGCATATTTTTTCTGTTCATCACATTGAGGATCTCCTGCCATTCCTTTCTGGCCTGCCAAGTTTCAGTAGATAGGTCTGTCACCGCTTTGATAGGTCTCCCTTTGTATGTTAGGGCCCTTTTTATCCCTACCTGCTTTCAGAATTCTTTGTCCTTATATTTTGCCATTTTTACTATGATATGCCTTGCAGAAGATCAATTCAGATTATGTCTGAGGGCGGTCCTCTCAGCCTCTTGTATTTCAACGTTTACTTCTTTTCCCATGTCGGGAAGTTCTCTACTATATTTTGTTCCAGGACTCCTTCAGCACCTTTCCCCCTCTCTTCCTCTTCTGGGATTCCTATGATATGGATATTGTTGCATTTGACTGTGTCGCTGAGCTCTCGAACTCTTCTTTCATGTTCCTGGATCAGTTTGTCTTTTTGTCAGCTTCTTGTTTTTCTATAATGGTGTCTTCTAAATCACTTATTCTCCTTTCTGCCTCTTCAATCCGTACATTGGAGGCCTCTAATTTATTATGTATCTCATTTATCGCATTTTTAATTCTTCATGCCTATTTTTATTTTCCATTCTGTCTGTAGCCATAGTTTCTTTGATGTCCCCTATGTTTTTTTCAAGCCCAGCTATTAATTTTACCATTATTATTCTAAAATCTTGTTCAGTTATGCTGCTATCTGTTTTGAGCAGTTCATTAGCTGTCATTTCTTCTTGGAGTTTCTTTGGAGGAGAGCTCTTTCGTTTCATCATTTTAGTTAGCTTTCCGGCTCTTGTTGGTTTTAAATACCTGTTAATGCTCTCTGTATCTATGAGCACTGCTATATCCAAGAAACTCTTTGACTGTCCAGGGCCTATCCTTTCAGAGAGTGTTTTTTGAATGGTATCTCTTGGTCTCTCTTGTTGGAACCTTGGTTATTTTATTTTCCTATTCGTAGTGATATTTGGGACTCTCCACCTTGTGTACTCTGGCCTGTTTCTTGAGGTAGCCCTGGAGAAGTAAACAGACAGACAAATACACAGGGAGCAGGAGCACACAAACGCACAGGCTGATTCAACTAACATGCAAAGCGAGAAGGAAAACGAAAAAGTTAAGAGAAAAGACGGAGGAGGGAGGGCGAATAATAGGGAATATAAAATACATAAAAGAAGTCAAAAAGGGGTAAAGAAGAGGAAAAAAGGAGAAAACCGATGGACAAAGAAATGTTTAAAGCATATAACTGGATTTCCCAGCTACGGTTAAATAGCCGTGTGTATGCAGTGCTGGCTGAAGAGCATAGAGAAAGAGAGAGAAGACAGGGCGGGATAAGGCAAAATTGGAAATAGAATGAACAGGCAGAAGGGATAAGAAGCTTTTTTCAAAGAGGTAAAGGGTGGAATATGGTTGGAGAGGTGAGAGAAGGATGCTGGTATCATCCAGAGAAACTATATAATCTAATTACTCCTGAGAGAAATAGCTGAAAATGTCGGTAGGTGTAGAATTTACATCTACAGAATGGACTTGTTGTGATTGTTTAAGCAAGCCGGGCGACCAGAGTTAATCAGGTCAGTGTTCTGGGGAAAAAAGAGAGAAAAGAGAAAGAAGAAGAAAAAAAGAAAAAAAAAAAAAGGAGGAGGGCAGCTCTCAGGCAGGGGTGGGCGTGGCGGGATCCAGCGCCTCAGGCGGGAGCTCTGCCTTGGCGGCTGTGGGGAGGAGAGTGACGGGGCTCCAGTCCCTTCTGGAACCAAGCGCTGCACCTCGCTTTTTTGGGCGTGTAGACTCCCCGTCCCGGGGGCGCAGCCGAAGTTGGTTGCACTCTTCAGCCCAGGCCAGTCCCAGTCTCCAAATCCCAGTCCGCGCGCCCCGCTGAAACTGCCTTAGACACAGCTTCCCAGGCAACCCCCTCGGGCGATTCCAGGCCCCCTGCCGCGCTCTGGGGGCGGAGTCAGAATCGCTGCTTCCTTCTCTGGGTCGGGCTGGCGCGCATGCGCGGGGCTTGCCTGCCGGGGGCGCCGAGCCCGCTGGAGTGAGGAAATCCAGGCCCCTCTATGGCTCATCACCCGGGACGCGAACTCACAGGCAAACCTCCCAGTTTTCAGCTCTTTGCCTTCCCTCCAGAGCCCCGGGCAGCCAGGAGCGCGGCGCCCGGTGTCTGTGCAGCTCCCACAGGGGCCCAGCGCGCGGGAGGACGGTGGCGGCAGGCGCGCCGCTGCTCTGACGTCCAGCCGCCAGGAGCAGCACAGAGCAGCGGTCTGTGCGCCCAGCGCCCCCGGGACCAGCGGGCGCGAGGGGACCCGGCGTGCAGGTGTTTGGCAAGTACGGTCTTCCTATGCCCCGAGCAGAGGTTTTTCCCCCCGAGCGGAGGTTTTTCTGTTTCGGACTCTCTCCTTTTCCCCTCTCACTCCCCGTAGAGGGCAGAGGGGGATCGCCTCCGACCCTGGAGTCTCCGATCCCGGCCCGATTTTATCTTCCCCGGTTCGCACTCACGTTAGAAGGCTCTCTCAGTGGATTCTGCGTCCTTTTTCTCCCAATCTCTCAGGTTTTGTAAGGTTTCTAATGGCTTCAGACCTTTCCCTGTGACGTATGGGCGCGAGTGCAAGTACGGGGCTCCTTACTTCTCTGCCATCTTGCCCCTCTCCTTTATGTCAGGTTCTGTGCTGAAAGCTCAGAGTGTGGAGCCTGCTTCTGATTCTGTGTCTCCTTCTCTGTCTGTCCCTCCCCTGCTCACACTCTGTCATTCTCAAAAATGAGAAAACATTTAAAAAAATTTTTAAAAAATAGTGATTAAAAATATATGCTTCAGAATTAGACCAGAGTTCAATTCCCAGCCTCACCACTTACTCCTGGCTCACGAAGCCCTGCCTTCCCCATCTGTAAAGTAGAAAGAAAACAACAGTCCCTATGTGGAAGGGTCATGAGCATCAGGTGAGACCGAACACGAGAGCACTAAGCACAGCGGCAGCACGGGGTGAGCACCCAGCAAATGTGAGCCGGCACTCCTATGAGCACTCAGCACTCAGTCTGAAGGTGAACAGTCAGGTGCAACAACAGGGGGAGAAACCTCGGACCATTCACGGGCAAGAACATTTAACATACAGGTCAGAAGCAGGGGTTCCAGGAGAAATGAAGACCAATTCTCTGCCGCAGTGTGAGTAAGGCCAAGGCTTAGAGAATACTCGAACTCCCAGCACACGCCGTACCTCCTTGCCGAGCAGCTCGCACACAGCTCTATGATTCTTCAGAGCGTCCTGGATCGTTTGGATTTGCATGGACACTGCCGACAGCACAGACTCTTCCAGTCTATTGAACTCATCAAAGCAACCCCAGGCCCCGCACTTGACCAAACCAACAAAAATACGTCCCATTGACTTCACATCGATGCCCTAAAAAATAGCAGCAAAGATTACATCCATTAAAAAAAAATTAGCATCTCTGAAAATAGTTAAATACTTGGTCATTCACTGACCAGGTCATCTTTTCATCCATCTTGCTCTTTTCTTAGCACAGACTCAATAGCTACACTTTCCTGGGTGGTTTCAAAGAGTAAACAAAGGAAATCCTGTGACAGTGTCATTAGAAGGACAGAACTAAACACGCACAGGATTCTTCGTTTTTCTTTCTGTTAAAACCTAAGTCCTACATGAAATGTTTTAAAAATGGTAATTTCAAAATGAATCTGTTTACCTTTTCTATTCACTATTCTCCGTACTTTAACAAGCATTTCTGTGCCCTCAAATCTTCATTCTGTATTCAAGATTATTTGCAATACTGCTCTTTAGAAAAGTTCTCAGACTACGTTATTCGCCACCTCTCTCCATGTTACTTTTCAAATAAAACTAATTCTGTTTTCAAGTCACTCAAAAGTACAATGATTTTAGAATAGAGTATTCCATGTGTAAGGACATGAAAACTAAGGAGTCCAAACTCCTAACTAACACACTATTGTCTAGTTAGAGAATGGCTTCTTGTACCTCGTCACAATTAAAAACTAACACTTGTCTCCCGAGCAGTCCACCCAAGGCCTTCACCGACTCAGTCTTCCCGGTCCCCGCCGGCCCGTACGGGTTTCCCCCCAGGCCCATCTTCATGGCCTGCGTCAGAGTCAGGTAGCACTTGTCCGTCAGCGGCGTGTAAACCAGCTTGGGAGCATTGCCCTGCGCGAGGGAGATGGAAAGAGTGAATGTTCACGCTTTGCTCAACATTACAAACTTGGAGCTGTGGGACTAGTTAAAAAGCAAACGGGGCAACAAAAAGGTTAAAGTTGTTAACATAGAAAAATAACCAAAAAAGTTTTTAGTGAAAGAAGCGTTTTAAATTTTTTTTTTAATGTTTTATTTATTTCTAGGAGAGAGAGAGAGCGTGAGCAGGGGAGGGTCAGAGAGAGAGGGAGTCACAGACTGAAACAGGCTCCAGGCTCTGAGCTGTCAGTGAGCACAGAGCCCGACGCGGGGCTCGAATTCACGAACCGCGAGATCATGACCTGAGCGAAAGTCGGACGCTTAACCGACTAAGCCACCCAGGTGCCCCGAAAGAAGCGTTTTAAAGCACACAAAGGTAACAATTAAACTTAATTATTCTCAAGCATGGGATCTACCCCATCCTCACTTAATATACAGTTAGGATTTCTACTCTCTCCGGTTCTTGTTAATGGCACAAAGACCTAGTACTAAGGCAAAAAAATCCAAAACTATAGGATACCGTAATCATCCTATTTTGTATTTTACAATTCACATCAATTATTTCCCTGAATCTTATGATCTTCATAAGTTAGAACCATTTTAGAGATTCAAATGTAATTATTCTGAAAAATGCTATATGAAATTAATAATTTTAGCTCAAATAGGTCTCAAAATTCTCCTAAGTTTTAGGGAAAACAGATTCCAATTCCAGCTGCAGTTTGCAGAGCTTCTCTGTAACTGAGGTAGACAGTTTGCGGTCTGCAAACACACTCCGGCAGCCCCCCTGACATATCCTCATTAAGCTAACTGTCCCCAGGTTCTGAAGTCAGACTCGAGATGGGAAACGGCGGAGCGCACGCAGCTGCGGTGTCGAGAACACAGTCCGTGAGCTAGGCTGTGTGTCTGGACACTCTTTCGTCACACATACTGATGGCCTTCACCTAGCGTGCTGTGCGTGGCTGAGATGGCGCTACCCATGGCATCGTGGGAGGGGGCCCGGCCGGGCGGCTTCTGGGGGGTCGGTGTTCCGTCCTCCCTGGGTTAAAGGGAGAGCCCAGCTGCTGTCGAAATGCAGTGCAGCCTCACCACTACTTAGCTTTTCTGTAAATATTTCTCCAACATAGCTCTTCTTAGTTATGATGAAACAGAAAACAGTCACACAAAAAATATTCTTACAAGTTATGACTAAAAAAAAATTCTTTCACACAACAGCAAATTTCTGTTAAAATAAGTAATTTTTAACTGAAAAAATAAAACACTCTTGCCACAAGTACATACCTGGTACTCGTAAGTATACTGAAGTTCAGAATCCACCATTTGAACATAACAAGTGTGATCACTTTTCATATAAAATCTGACTTGTTTTTTCCAGACCCAGTCTTCAGCTGTATGAACTTGAACTTGGTTTAACTGCTTTACCACATCAATGTTATGAATGATATCAAGAATTAGTGCTTTAAGTTTAAGCTCCAAAATGCCAGATTCTGTACACAAGTAAAGTATTTGAAGAAAATGTTAGCCTGTGATGTCTGTTCTTAGTACATATGTACACAGATTTTTACAAGGAATTTAAATGGTAATTTCATGACACAATTGAATGATATAGTAATATAACAAGTCAAACAAATGTCAAATCCACCAGTAAGAAATAAGAATTTTCCTGTGAAGATAAGGCATCAAAACTGAGTGAGAGAGGGCTGCGGCTCCTGACACACGAAGTTAGCACACTCCAGCCGGCTTCCCCCTCTGACCACAAGTATAAAACATGGGCAACAGGCACTCGGCTGCTATTTAGGAGCAAGACCATGTGTCACCAAACCAGTGGTGGATTTGCGCTTTTCCTGTGCTCTCTCTGGAAGCAATGCAGCCAGCAGCACAGACAGGCTGAGGACGAAGGGTGAGGGGTCTACACCCTGAAGGAAGGGAACCTGCCTCTGAAATCACAGAACCTGGGATCCCTGGAGACCAGGAAGAACCCCAGGTGCTCTCCTCTGTCTCTTCTGCCATCAACTGCCTCAGGACACAGACACAGTCACAGAAAGTGAGCAGGTCAGGGCACAGGAAATGCTGGCTTTCTGGCCAGAATAGGAGCCAGAAAACTACAAAGTCCTGTGAAGAGCATGGAAATGGAGGGATTGGGAAAGGGACCCTAGGAACTCATTTATGACTCCTGGGCTCTCCGCCGCCCCAGGCAATGCAGATTGCATCCTAACCATGGAACCAGACGCTCAGAGAGCTGGCCGCTAGAGGGCGCATCCATGAAAGCCATCTCAACAGTGCCGCAAAGACCACGGCTGAAGCCGAGTTGGTTTACCAAGTTGTGACCGCTGCAGGAGCACAGCACAGTGACTTGACGATCGCACACATGACTCAGAGACTCTGAAAAGAGAAGTGGCATCAGAACCACAAACCACAGAAGGCTGCCTGGCACGTGCAGCCTGAATCCAACAAGACCTACTAACGGCTAACATAAAGTACCAGCACCGCCCAGGGACTTAAACAAGACCTGGACACTCCTCACACAAGGTTCAAAGCGCCCAGGGTATCATCCCACATCATTCAACATGCAAAGAACGAAAACAATCCAACTCACTACAAGAGCAAGGGTGAAAAAAAGTGCTCCCAGATGAAGGAAGCTGTAGGAGAGAGACTTCAGCCCACAACCCCACGCTGGAAGAAATGCCCAGGACGTCCTCCAGGGAGCCCCAGGGCGCAGGCAGAGTCGGAGCGGCGGGGACACCCAGCTGAAAGCAAGGGACACGCTTCTCCTGTCCTTTAAGGCACGTTCAACAGTTAAATGCAAAAGCTGTACCGTAACTCAGAGGTTCCAGTGCATGCAGATGTGATACACAGGACAGCTACTACACAAAGAGAGCGGGGGAAGGACCCCGGGACAGGGGGAAGGTTTCCACAGTCGTTTAAACTATGACCAATTCTAAGTACGACATAAAAGTATGTATATTCTTACTCCTTTTTTTTTTTAATGTTTTATTTATTTCTAGGAGAGAGAGAGAGACAGCGTGAGCAGGGGAGGGTCCGAGAGAGAGGGAGTGACAGGCTCTGAAACAGGCTCCAGGCTCTGAGCTGGCAGTCAGCACAGAGCCCGACGCGGGGCTTGAACCCACGAACCGCGAGATCATGACCTGAGCGAAAGTCGGACGCTCAACCCACTAAGCTACCCGGGCGCCCCTGTATATTCTTATTCCTAAACTAACCTCTGAAATAGATCATTGTCTGATACAGACAAAAACACAACAGATAAGACTGAATAACAAAAAAAAAGTTCAAATAACCCAAAAGTAGGCAAAATATGGAACAATTTTCATACCAGTGTTCCCTGGATCCTCCGAACTCGTATCGATGCTAGTATAGTGCTCTAACTTAGTCACCAGCTGGGTTTCAATCTGATGAAGACTATGATCTTGGATAGCATTTTCTACATCTTCAGTGAACTTAATCTGCTCTGCCAAACAGAGTATCTAATGGATAAGGAGAAAAAATATTTTTAAAAGATAACTTACTTAGAAATATTTCATGAACATAAGGAAAGACACTTTTCTGGATTTCTGGTTGCACCAGGCCTACTGGGATGTGTTACTGGCACCTGAGACAACGCAGAAGCACACGGCCGCAAGAAAGCAGGTAAGCCGCTGCCCCAGCTCACCGCCAGCCTGCCTCCTATGCCCCCGCTGCGCACCTGGCTTCTGTCCTCCAACCCACCAAGCTCACTGTACCCTACGAGGTCTGTCCTTTCTTCTCTGCACTCTCCCCATTATAAATGGCTTCCTTGCAAGGATGCAAGGGTATCAGTGTATGCTGCATTCTATCTAGTAAAATGGTAATATACTAGCAGTCCAGAACAATCCCAGTATACTACTGAAGTCTAAAATTTCCAAATTCTAATTGTTTTAATTAATGTATTAATTATTAACTTTGAGAGAAAGAGAGAGAGAATCCCAAGGAGGCTCCGCACTGTCAGCACAGAGCCTGAAACAGGGCTCAAAATCACAAACGATGAGATCATGACCTGGGCCTAAATCAAGAGTTGGACATTTGATCCAATGAGCCACCCAGGAGCCCCTCAAAATTCTAATTTTATCTTAAAATAAGTTGTTGTAATCTTTCAGACTAATACCCATAAACAGAAAGTAGGTATGGATCAAGACAGAAACCTTTATATTAACATAAAATATGAAATATTAACCCTGCTTCAAAGGCTTTCTGTGATGGTACCAACCTAGCACGCTTACTGATAAAGCAGTTCTACTTTTAAACACTAACCTTTGGCACCTTATAGTTAAATGTTTGGTACAGTTCTTACATGAACACAGAAAGCCAGTATCCTCTTATAAACTAAAGACATGAAACATGATCACATGAAAACACTAAGCCTGCTCACCGGTTACTACAGAACAGTGCTTTTCAGGTATATACTTCTCAGCACGCAGATGAATACCATCAAATGCCTCTACTCATCAGATTAAGTCATTCAGTTATCCAAGTGCACATTTTACTTAGCACAGCAGATGAGGCTGTGTGTTACTTGTACTCATATCATTTCATCAAGCACTGCATAGATGTAATTGTGCAAGCAGCATCAAATACCATTCTCCAAAGGAACAACAATTCTGTCTGGGGCAAAATAAACCCCCCAGATTTGTAGGACAAATTCATCAGCTTCCTTGATCAGGTGTACAGAGAAGCATTTAAGCAGATCCAAATCTGGTGTTTTTAGAATAGACTTTGCTTTTAATTTCCGTATGAAAATGTTCACTTGCTACTTCCAAACTAAGACTCACATATGTGAATTTGCTTTCCGACACTACTGCTGAATTTCTGCATTATAAATGCACATCAATAATCACAACTTTTAGCAGTCTGCTATACAATTTCCGTGAGAGGCAACGAAATGGGAGTCAAAATACAGTCCCGGCTAATCCTAATCCTGGAGTATGCTACCATCGGGATATCTGGACGGGCACTGCCATTATTAATCACCCGAAGTCTAGCAGCCACCAACTGTACTTGGCCAACAGTGGACAATTTAATCTTCAATGTAAGTTGGCAATGGACCTATCATTATAGCCTCTTAAGTGCATGCCTAGATGCGTCACTCAGAGTATGCTGACAAAAAGTCAAAAACCCAAGGTCTGTCAGATTCTTGCCACTCCACACACGGTCTCTTTCCCAGGGAAGAAAGTTCCTTCTCCACGTGATCTGAGGTCCTTCTCCACATGATCTGAGGTCCTTACAAAACTGCCGTAAGAGACGTGAATGAAGAGTATATAGCAGGTTGAACCAGATAGTCAGGCAGCAGGTGCACCACTCACTCCCCTACATAAATGCTCTTGAGACCAATTTTTCTTGGCATTAACAGCTAAGACACTAGAATTCTCGGTTCGGGTTGGAAAGGAACCATTCCTACTTGTACATGTCCCCGTTTGTATGGAGAATCAACTGCTCACAGGGTGTGCCGTCCACATTGTCGCCTGGCTGCGTGAGAGCCCCAAGGTCAGCTGCAGGCTCTGATCTCACAGCTGCCTCTCCTTTGCCTGTCTCTCCCCACACACCTCCCCCCAAACTGTCATGCCCCTCAGCCAACCGCTGGACAATCCTTACTTCTGAGGGTTTTTTCATATTTTGTCTTTTAGGCTAGGTTCACTTAAATCATTCCTGGAAGATGACAGGAATAGGGAACATTTGCAGAAGTAATAAAGCAGCTCACCTCTAACTTTGCAATGCCATTATTATTTGTTGATGATTACTCTTAATTTTCTCTACAACCTTAACAAGAATTTTTAAAGCATATTTTAGTGTCCCTCAAAATGCTGTAAAATACAAATGACACGAAAGGTAAAATGGCTAAGAATGTACAAGGTCTGAAGCTTCCTATTTCATGTCTCCTGCTTTAAAAGAACCAACATAAAACGTGTGCCAAGAGCGACTACACATTTTACTGTGGAAAGCATGGAACACTGAGCGGGGCAGTCTTTCCTGCGGGGAATCAGAGAGCACCTCAAGGCCCAGCCCTCACAGTCCCTGAGAACTAGGTCTGGGAAGGCCGAGCCCCCGGCAGCCAGCAGGCAAACCCTGAGCACGGCTCTCACTGCCACGCCTGGGCGAGCCCTGGAACACGTCTCGCATGATGCAGACCGACAGCTGGTGCTCCAGGTAGGAGTTCCCGCGACCGGTGAGCTGGTGCAAACTAGCGCCGCGCTTCCCGGCCCGCATGCCAGCGCCACGGCCGTGTTCCCGGCCTGCACCGACACCCGCCGACCTCCTCCCGCTCCAAGCTCTCGGGTGACCCCGCGGGAGCGGCAGGGACAGTGCTGTAGGCCTGCGCCTCTCCATCCTCGATGGACTCATCTTCTAGAACCAGAAAACTCCCACGTGACCGACTGCCTCATGTCATTCCCCACTGGCCTGAGCCACTGTGCCCATGGCCTTCTGCCTGAACACATCTGAGCTAAGCCCGTGCCGCACTTCTGTCACGCCTGACAGCTAAAGAAACGAAGACTCAGAAGCGAAGCAACCGGTCAGTGTAACTGCCGGACAAAGAGATGCCTGTGGTCCGACAGGCCTGGCCTCAGCGTCGGGAGGTGTACCGAGAGGTCGGGCCTCCCTCCCGTCCAGACAGAAGCCCCTTACCTGTGAAGGGAACAACGATGGGTCAATAGCACCTTGAGAACTTTGTCCAGCAGTGACACATTCTACCAACAACTGTTTCAGGGTCTGCTTCATTTCCAAGGCTAAATCATTTAACCAGGTCTGAAAATAAAATTTAAAATGATATACACAAGTCATGAAACAAATACACACTCTGTTGACAGATGCAATTCCCTGATTTCAGGAAGCAGGGCTATAATTTCTTATTGACCATCACTCTCCCAAAACTGTATTATAGGACCTATTTATTTTATTAATGAAGGACTAAAATAATTTGAAGAAAATAATTTTTTCACCTGTTAGGATAACGGTTAAGTATGAAAACCCATGAAAGTATAGTTAGCTGTACCTATCATCACCTCTACAAACGAATATAATACAAGCAAAGTAACCCCTTCATTTCATCATCGTCAGCCCCAGCCAGGCATCCAGAAGCTCAGGCACGAGAACGACTGAGCACAAGGCCTGGACACCTGCTCCGCTCCCCCCACCCCCAACCCAGGCCAGGGTTTCCAGAAGCTGAGGCATGCGGACCTCGGAGCACACGGCCCGGACACCTGCGCTGCCCCTACCCGCCCCAGGCACGCTGGGCCAGGGCCCCCAGAACCCACGCTTTCTCTGCTGACAGAACCGCTCTGGCCAGCTGCTCACACCGAAGCTCCCCCTCTCTCCGTGCATCTGGTCCCAACTACAAGAAGGGCAAACAAGAGGGGCGCCTGGGGACCCAGTCGGTTAAGCGTCCGACTCTTGATTTCAACTCAGGTCATGATCTCACAGGTCGTGGGTTTGAGCCCACGTCAGGCTCTGTGCTGACGGCACAGAGCCTACTTGGGATTCTCTCTATCCACCCACCTCTGTCCTTTCCCTGCTTGGGCTCTTTCTCTCACTCTCTCAAAAAAAATAAACTTGAAGGAAAGAAGGTAGGAGGGAAGGGAAGGAAGGCAAACAACAGAAACAAACCTCTTTACCAAACACAAACATGGGAGCTACTTTAGAAAAGTGTGCTTTGAATCACCTCATTTCTGTAATCGACATACAATAAAATGCTGAGCCCTAACCAGGACTAGGCATTTCGCTGAACTGTAGAGTTAGGTGCGAGGTAAGGCATGGGGCCCAACTGCTAGTTTGAAGATTACTTTGGAACGTGAAGATTACGGTTCAATGTGATGCCATCGAACACCATCTGGCTTTGACTGCACACCTGTCAGGCGTCCTGGACAGCTCACGTCCAGTGCTCCAGGACCACTGGATCAACAGTTATCCCATAAATGCATTCGTTTCAACCTTACTTGTTCATCTAAATCATCTTTTACAAAATCGTCTCATAAAACAATCATCTCGTACAACACATTTTCGGAGTGTGAGAGTCAGTAAGAAATTTTCATTCCACCTCTTGAAACAAATCATCTTATACAAGTACCTGTTGCATACTTACGTTCCCAACACTGTATGGTGTAAAGCCGGCTACCTCATGCAATTTTCAACCATCTTTGCAACAGATAGTAAAATGAGTATTTGATAGATAGGAAAGCTATGATTCCAAGTCACATAGCTAGTAAGTTGAACTCATATTAGTATCTTGTCAGAGCAGAGCCCGACATGAGGCTCGATGAGATCATCACTTGAGCCAAAGTCAAGAGTCAGGCACTTAGCCAACTGAGCCACTCAAGTGCCGCATTATTTTTTAAGATACAAGAGGAGTTTCCTAAAAGGCCTACATTCGACTAAGTCAGCCCTACAGATCAACTAATTTATTTTTTTTTTAATGTTTTATTTATTTCTAGGAGAGAGAGAGACAGCGTGAGCAGGGGAGGGTCAGAGAGAGAGGGAATCACAGACTGAAACAGGCTCCAGGCTCCGAGCTGGCAGTCAGCACAGAGCCCGACGCGGGGCTCGAACCCACGAACTGCAAGATCATGACCTAAGCGAAAGTCGGACGCTTAACTGACTAAGCCACCCAGGCGCCCCTCAACTAATTTATTTTTGATACAAACTTCATACCGTTCATTCTTTTTATTTTCACACTTGAAAAAGAATTACTTACCTCTACATTGTTTGAGATCAGAACTTTGTTTTTAAAAGGTACAACTTCCCCCTCTAAAGATTTCATTGCAGTTATATGTTTTGATTCTTCATCAAAGCACACACTGTTAATACCTATAATAAACAAGAACAATGGAAAGGCAACAAGATTAAAGGTATAATTATTAAACAAGATACGCTTTACCACAGAATGTATAATATATACCTCATAATATGCATTACGTATTACAATTATATTAGTTCCTCCATATAACAGAAAAGCTTTTCCTAACCAAAAAGTGACAACAACCCAAATGCCCACAAACAGGTGAATTAATGGCTGACGTGCTCAAACAATGGAAAATTACTCCACAATGAAAAGGAACAAAATGTAGTTGCAGGGATCTCGAAAGCACTCTGGTGAGCAGTAACAGACCAGACACAAATGAGTACTTAAGAACACAGACTGACGGGGCTCCTGGTGGCTCAGTCAGTTAAGCATATGACTCTTGGTTTTAGCTCAGGTCATGATCTCACAGTTTGCAAGTTCGAGCCCTGCGTCAAGCTCTGTGCTGGTAGTGCAGAACCTGCTTGAGACTCTCTCTCTCTCTTTGTCCCTCCCTGCCTCACACACACGCATGCTCTCTCAAAACTATATAAATGAACAGTTAAAAAAAAAATACACTGAGAGACAAAAGAAGAAAGGGAGAGGGCAAATGGGACTTCCCTTTCCCCAGATTTGTACCTTATTTTACAGTATACAAAAACAGTTTAAATACATTACCTAATTTTGATCTTAGGAAAAACACTCAATTTAAAGTAGGAACCGAAATGGAGAGAGTGGAGGCAGAGTTTGAACGTGAGCCTGCGGATGCCAAGTGCTCTCTCCAGGCCTCCCACAGCCCAAATCACAGCTGAGATAAAGGACTGAAGGCTTCACACATACACAGGTTAGTAGATGCTTCTGTGAAGCAGAGGAACTAAACATGTGAGGTTTTCATAGCTCTGTGCTCTCAGTGGCAACTTCTCTGCTCTGCACCTGCAGCTTGAAAGTGGCTCTAGACCACAACAGGCGTGGCTACATTCGGACTAATCTCTCTTTTAAACTTGAAAACTATGTGGCTGTGAGGGTGCCTGAGGGGCTTAGTTAGTTGGGCGTCCGACTTCGGCTCAGCTCATGATCTTGCAGTTCATGGGTTCAAGTCCTGCGTCAGGCTCTGTGCTATCAGCATGGAGCCTGCAGCCTGTTTCAGATCCTCTGCTGCAACTCAAAAGCTAATTAAACATTAAGGGGTGCTTGGGTGGCTCAGTTGGCTAAGTGTCCAATGTTGGCTGAGGTCAGGATCTTGCAGTCTGTGAGTTCGAGCCCTGTGTTGGGCTCTGTGCTGACAGCTTAAGAGCCTGGAGCCTGCTTCAGATTCTGTCTCTCTCTCTCTGTCCCTCTCCCACTCATGCTCTGTCTCTCTTGATCTCAAAAATAAGTAAAACATTATAAAAAGTAAATAAACATTTAAAATAATAAAAAGAAAAGAAAAGGAAAAGGAAAGGAAATATCTGTCTACGAACCAAATTTGGCCTGATCACTGATCCCCAGGCACCATCACCACACGCCGATCACCAGGTCACCTCACCTGCTCCACAGCCTAACTATCACCTGCACGGCACACCTCTGTCCCAGACCTTCTGCTCTTAGTAACCGCCCTCGAGTGCCTCCACCCGGACGGCATGCAGGGAACCTTCAACTCCACCATGCAGAGGCCGTTCCCCGTCACTCCTAGGTCTCCGCACAGCGGTTTTCTTCCACCCTCACATAGTTCTTCAGACGGGTCCTGGCCGATGCGTTCTTCGGGTCCATCCCTACATATCAGTTCAGGATGCCCTGGCAGTGAGCTAACAGGCTCCACAGACGAGTCACAACAGCACATACCTGTGTCCACCATGGCCAGTGCTGTCCATGTGTCGACTGACTAGGCTGTCTGTCCCACCAAAATATAAATTCCTCCTGAATTTATGACATGCATTAATTGAAGAGGTTACCTCAGAGCCTAATATTCTGCCTGGCAGGTAACTGAAACGCAGTGAGTACCTGCTGAAGAAATGCGGACTCTTACCAGCGAACAGCTTTCTAAGATGAGACTGAATCACGGACAGGCTAGTAGACTGGCCCAGAATCTCCAACAGGTCATCATCACCGATGAAATAAAACCTTGGAAATGCTGAGCGTTTTTCCTAATAAAAACAAAGAATAGCCTTATCTTTTTGGAAAACTCATAGAGTATTTTATAATTTGTTATATAAATATTTTTAAAGAACATGCCTCCAAAAATTCATTTAATGATTTCTGACATCTTTGAAGCTGATCAAGTATCGTCAGCAGTGAATTTCTGATTCCTGCGTGAGTAGTTAACGTTGTGACTCTATTGTCTTTCTTGATGTCAGTCATTATTGATCTACAGAAGAAAAAAGTTATTTTTACCTCTATTTTAACAGTTTTTGGCTGAAAGATAAATATTGAGACATTTGTTACCTGCTGAAAAAAAACTAGAGGTAACACTATTATAAAAGCAAAATATCACTATGTTTCTTCTAAGAAATAATGCTAAAAATTAGTAATGGCCCATTACCATCTTTAACTATATTTTCTTCCATAAGGAATCTCTACATCCAATGTGGAGCTCGAACTCACGACTCACACTCCACCAACTGAGCTCACCACGTGCCCATTACCATTTTTCCCTACCATATTGCAAATTCTCTTATTTCATTCATTCACTAAACAAATATTTAGCCCTATCTCATCAAGATAAGGGTCTAGTGACCTGGACGTGAGACAGGAAATTATCAACACCCTAGAGGAGAAAGCAGGACACAACCTCCTTGACCTCCACCTCAGCAACTTCTTACTTGACACATCCCCAAAAGCAAGGGAATCAAGAGCAAAAATAAACTATTGGGACCTCATCAAGATTAAAAGCTTCTGCACAGCAAAGGAACAACCCACAAAACTAATAGGCAACCGACGGAAAGGGAAAAGATAGTTGCAAATGACATATCAGATAAAGGGTTAATATCCAAAATCTATAAGGAACTCACCAAACTCCACCCCCGAAAAACAAACAACCCAGTGAAGAAATGGGCAGAAGATATGAACAGACACTTCTCCAAAGAGGACATCCAGATGGCCAACAGACACATGAAACGATGCTCAGCATCCCTCCTCATCAGGGAAATACAAATCAAAACCACACTGAGATACCACCTCACGCCGGTCAGAGTGGCTAAAATGAGCAAATCAGAGAACTCTAGACGCTGGCGAGGATGTGGAGAAACGGGCACCCTCCTACACTGTTGGTGGGAATGTAAACTGGTACAGCCCCTCTGGAAAACAGTGTGGAGGTTCCTCAGGAAACGAACAATAGAACTCCCCTATGACCCAGCAATAGCACTGCTAGGAACTTATCCAAGAGATACAGAAGTGCTGATGCATAGGAGCACATGTACCCCAATGTTCATAGCAGCACTCTCCACAATAGCTAAAACATGGAAAGAGCCTAAGTGTCCATCCACGGACGAATGGATCGAGATGTGGTTTATCTATACCATGGAATCCTACATGGCAATGAGAAACAATGAAATCTGGCCTGTGTAGCAACATGGATGGACCTTGAGGGTGTTATGCTGAGCGAAACAAGTCAGGCAGAGGACAGATGCCATATGTTTGCACATATAGGAGGATTAGGGGGAACTTAATGAAGGACCCTGGGGGAGGAGAACAGGCGAAAATAGTGGGGGAGGGGGAGGGAGCCAAACCATGAGAGACTCTCGAATGCTGAGAACAAACTCAGGGCTGATAGGGGTGGGGGGCAGGGGAAGGGGGGTGATGGGCATGTAAGAGGGCACTTGTTGGGATGAGCACTGGGTGTTATATGGAAACCAACTTGACAATAAACTATTTGTAAAAAAAAAAAAAGATAAGGGTCCAGTGAGAAAGATACTAAAGATTTCCTCAAAATATTTAAATAAAATTATGATAAATATTAACCAGGAAAAGTACAGATATTTTTAGAGTAGCTAACAGGGCAATCCCTAATCTATGGCTTCTGTGACGAAGTACGCCGAGTCTGCATGGTAGATAAAAACAGAACATCAGTGAGCAGGAGGGGAACACTCTGTGACGAAGATCCTGGGAAGGGCTCGAAATGTTTACGAAAGTCATGGCTGGCGTCCCCGCAGCGAACAGGGAGAGCACAAGAGAAGGCTACGAAGCGGATAAGGAGACGACGCTTTATCCTCAGAACAACGGGAAACCTCTCGACACTTTTCCTGAAGAATTCAAGGAAAGAGGCCACAAAAGTCACCGGGACAAGAACACCGTGGCGGCCACGCATGAGGCTCTCCGCTGAGGACGAGCGCGAGCCCGAGCGAGGCCACGGTCCACGGGAGTGACAAGAGAAGTAGCTGAGGACAAAGGCAAAGAAGGAGAGACATAAAGATGCACTGAGACAGTTGGGGTAGGTCCGTCGGAATGAACAAATGCAGCAACCTCGTGGATGTGGAGGTACATGTGGGGAGAGGTCACACATCCACGATGTTTCCGCTCTAAGCAGTCAGGTACTAAGAAAGCCAGGAGCAGATGATGTGAGCTAACGGGACCTGCCCGGGAAGCTAGTTTTGGCACGCTGACGATGTTCCACTGGCGGAGCTCAGGAGAGAAACAGGGCTCGACACGTGGACAAAGACTGAAGAGTGGCTGTGACCGCCCACGGAGCGTGACAGAGTGACAGGAGACTCAGAGCCTAAATCTCATGGAACGTCCACATCTGGATGTTCAGAGAGGCCTGAGAACTGGGAACTAGAAGGGGACCCAGCCAGATGGCCAGAAAACCGAGGACCGTATCCCAGAAGCCAAGGGAAGAAACTCCCCAACAAGAATTGCTCAGCATTTGTTAAATTCTAGTCAGAGATGAGGTAAAATGAGGCATGGAACATGGCCACCAAATTTACAACAGGAATGTAGGGGGTAACTGTGGGAAAGAGTAGCTCTTAGGATTATCATGATTCCTCTCATCCTGTAGTCACATTGCTGTTAATATGAGGTGGTGTAGTAAAGACAGGAGTCAGATCAACAAGGTTCAAGAAGTAAACGGCCGAATGACAGAAAACGGCCCTTACAAGGATCCAACGGAGAAACACGTTGAAGGCACAGATGACACTCATAACGTCAAAGCAATCAGCGCATGTTAAGCACCTCGCGAGGCAAACAGACTGGTTCATATGTCTCTGCCCCAGGTAGCTGTGCTCACCTAAAATCTTCATCAACCCTGCTGAAGCGTGTCTGCTCCTTTGGCAAGGCTCCACGGCCAAATATGGGCTCCAGATACACCCACTTCCTCTGAATGTGGTTTAAATTCTGTAGGTATTCGTCTAATTCTGCAAGTTTCCTTTCCCAAATGGATACTTTATCTTCAAATCCCTTATAATAAGGAGAATCCTTTAAGGACTGAAGAAGGCATCTATTATCTCCAACTTGATTTACGATGTCTTTCCAGTCCTTAATCAGCTTGATAGTTCGGCTTTGGCTGTCTTCATAATCAACCAATGTAAATACCGCTCCAACTCCCCAAAGATCGAGTTCACGTAAAGCTTCTCTGATTGTAACTTCACCTTGTGCCCGACTATTTAAATCCTATTTAACATAAAATACACATATTTCCTTTTCAACATTAATTATATAAATAAACCATACAACATTTACTTTGTAAGACAATATATTTTACTTGGCTTTTTACATTAAAGAAAAAAATAAGTGAATATATTTTACATTTAATCCAAAAGAATTAATTACCAGCTAAGGTATCAGGAGATATCAGATACAAAGTATCCAAGCTCACATAGTCAAAGTGTAATATTAAAGACCTGCCATAAGCTTTTTACTTTTAAAAAAGAATGAAAACTTAAGAATTCATCACAAAACACAAAAATAGTCAGGCTTATTTAAAATTTTGCAGACTTCAAAACGTGCAGTGAACTTAATTTAAGTTCTGACACACGTGAGGTGATGAATAATCCTCCTCTACAGTGGTCATGCTGCATAAACGCACCACTATCTAAACAGGCTCCAGGAATCCGAACAAACACGAAGATACACCTATTAAACAGGGAAGAAAATAACCTGACGTCAAAAGTCCTTTTACTTTTACACCAAACAGGCAGAACACCACACAGAGTCTGACGCTGCTGATGCCCGAAGGCTGTACCATTTCTCCTTTGATCAGAGCCCTTTCCTAAACCTGATTTGCAACCTGGTTCTTGGTATAACTCTCTGGATTTTGCTATTTCTTAGCTTGTATTTATAATATACCCCAAGATTTTAAATGTATTTTATGTAACATGATTTGTATTGGTTTGTTGTTTTTTTTTTTTTTAAATGTTTTATTTATTTTTGAGAGAGAAATAGAGACAGCGTGAGCAGGGGAGCGTCAGAAAGAGGGAGTTACAGAATCCGAAGACAGGCTCCAGGCTCTGAGCTGTCAGCACAGAGCCCGACGTGAGGCTCGAACCCACAAACCGTGAGATCATGACCTGAGCCGAAGTCAGATGCTTAACCGACTGAGCCCCCCAGGTGCCCTATATTGGTTTCCTTTTTGATTAAAGCTGACTATATTCTTAAACCAAGATTTTTTTTTTTTCGTATCGTCTTCTTTCTCTCAGGGAAGGGGTTTCCGTTGCTTCTACACTCCTGTATAGATTCAGATGTGTTACTAAAGAAAGAGGAATGGACTAGTGGAACACTGTCACTATATTAAGAGAAGAATATAATTTAACTTGCTGTTTTACTTCAATAAAATACAAAGCAAAACCATATGTTAACAAAGGCTGTGTTCGTGAGGTATTTAAACAAGTATGCTTACTTTAAGGTCTGAAGCTTTGGCAACAATTGTATCAGCTACTCTGAGGAGGTCACCAAACATTAATTTCTCCAGGCTAGTGCCCCGAGGAAGGCCAAGCAGACGAAAAAGGTCAAGCCAGTGATCTGGAGAAAGATGCTCCCCTCTGACGTATTTCAAGACAGGAATTACGGTCTGTTCAAAGAGAAGACAAAAGACAGACGTACACACAAGAATATGTGTCAAAATGCAAACTGTTATTTCCTTTTATGATCAGCTATAAAAATTTTAATTACTCTATTACCTTTAACAAACTTTAAATCAAATTCTCAAATAGAATCGTATATAATTTATTAAACACTACCGTGGATACATGCAAATTTTCCTTTGTAGCGTGACAGATTTGAAAACATGACCTAAAATGTTTCTATTTTTATTATTTTAGGAAATGACCTATATCCTAAATATGCTAAATGACTCAGATCCTAAATTGCTCTAAGAGGTATAAACACTCCAGTTTAACTTTAACTATAAATTTCTTAGCTATAACTTTTCAAAACGGTAGCAGAAATATCAATAATATCTATGTCTTAGTCCATACTTCCTATTTTGTTCATGTAATGGAATCATTAAAAATCAGAAGCTACAGGGGCGCCTGGGTGGCTTAGTCGGTTAAGCGTCCAACTTTCGCTTAGGTCATGATCTCGCGGTTCGTGGGTTCGAGCCCCACGTCAGGCTCTGTGCTGACTGCCAGCTCAGGGCCTGGAGTCTGTTTCGGAGTCTGTCGCTCCCTCTCTCTCTGACCCTCCCCTGCTCACGCTGTCTCTCTCTCTCTCTCCTAGAAATAAATAAAACATTTAAAAAAAAAAAATCAGAAGCTACAAGTACAGCTCCCTCAGCTATATAATTAAAAGACATATGAAAGGTGCAAATCTCATTCAAAAATAGTACAGTAAGTAAAGCTATCTTACTTTGTATTTGTCAACTTCTGATTGTAATTTCACCGTCATAACCGAATGTTCTTCAACTTTCCTTAATCTGTCATGCCAATTCACCAAAAATTCTTCAAACACATGTGTCTTGGTCCTGTAACATACCAGGAATACACCTCAAAATGTACCTCCCAAAAAACACTACCAAATTACAAGAATCTAAATAATGTTTATGACTCAAACCGAAAAGTAATCCAATCTTCACAGGCCATTTCCTCAAGCCTCTGCTGAAACTCTTCATAAAGGGCCCAAATTTGTGCACAGCTCTCAATGTCCTTAGAGATGCTATCTGCCAAAGACAAGCTGGGCTCTTCTAGCCCAAAATGATGGCAATCATCACTATGGAAACAAAGAGTGAAATATCGTCAGATTTTAAAAACTGTTAAATATCACTAAGCTTATTTAACTGCATTCCCTGTGTGTGTGCATATTTGATAGTGAAGGTACCCAGTGGGGACTGCATAAGAATTTTACTTTAACTACTTAAGTATAACCTCTTTTAAATTCATAAACATGCATTTCTCCACAGGAGTCAAAGTAGAGTTGATAACAACTATATTTTAAGTCCACCTTAGGTCATAAATGATAATAGTGTAAATACTGAGAATGATAGATATTCATGGACTGAGAAGAGGTTAATATTAATACCTCTTAAGGATTAGGTTCCAGAATATAAGATATCCTTCATCTAACTGGTCCTAAAACCTTCATTCACACATGAAGACCATTATCTTATGGAAGCATTTGCTTAAGAGACTAAACCTAAAATAATGCTTAAACTTAATACTTTGTAACATAAAACAACAATTTTTTCCTTGGAAACCTCGTATTATTGTTGTAGGTTCGTTTTTCTTCTCAGGGTCTCTGAAAGCAATTTTCCATTAATTTCATATTCCTCATTTTTGTCTACAATGAAATCACAGAAAGCCAAGTATTCCAACTCCCATTGTAACTCAGTTTTCTGTTCTGTTTCTAAACCTAACCAGAGATTTGCTTCTTTTAATATCCTTCTATACTCCACCCACAACTCCTAAGACAGGAGTAGCATAAGCACTTAGAATTATTATTTTTAAAACTGCAAAAGTTCATGGGCGCCTGGGTGGCTCAGTCGGCCGAGTGTCCAACTTCGGCTCAGGTCATGATCTCACGATTCGTGGGTTTGAGCCCCATGTTGGGCTCTGTGCTGACAGCTCAGAGCCTGGATCCTGCTTCGGATTCTGTATCTCCCTCTCTCTCTGACCCTCCCCTGCTCACTCGCTCGCTCTCTCTCCTTCTCAGAAATAAATAAAACATTAAAAAAATTTTTTTTTAAACTGCACAAGTTCATAAAAAAAGACTAAGACAGATATAAGAAAGTTACTAATAAGGAACACTTTCTAAAGATACATAGAAATGTATGTATTGGCTTAGTACATAGAAATATATGTATTAATACATATATTGGCTTAATACATAGAAATAGAAATCAAAATGACATCTATCCATTTTAAAGAAAAAACATACACAAGCTTTTTCCTTATGACTTCAAGATCATCAAACTCAATCTTTTTCTCTTTTATTGACTTGGCACTTTTATCAAGAGTACTCTGCAGGCCAGTTTCTATAATATCGTCACCAGGCTTTAGTTGGTCCCAACGAGCTTTAAATTTTTCCAATTCTTGGTAATAGATCTGAAGACGCAACTGGACATTCCCTTTCATCACTTCAATCTATGAGACAAAAGAGTTTACATAATTCAGTTTAGATAAAGTCTCACTTTATTTTCACATTTTATATCTAACACTTTCTATTTAGAGGTGATAAAACACCAAAACAAATTTTTCAATAGAATGTTTTCAATTATTGACTCCAAGTACATAAAATTAGGATGTCAAAAATACAGACTGAGACCATAAATAATCAAGAACAAGAGATAAACAGCCTGCATCATCATTAAAAACTCGTCCATGTGCCCAGCGCCTCCGCCACAGTCATCAGCAAAGCTGATGTGGTAGCACTTGTCTGACCGATGCCCACCAGTCGTGCCAGCCGGCACAGAGCTGCATGACCCAGGGGGTGTGTCCCAGCCTCTGCGCAGAAGAGTAAGCACAACAGGTGTGTCTAACTACCAGGTGTCCCCTTCAAAGTCATAGTAAGCAAGCCTATTCACTCATAAGGAAAACTGAAAATGAGATTACCTGAATTCCTTATATGGCAAGATATAAACACAAACTAATGAGAGGATCATTTAAATAAAGTGTTTTACTGTATGGAAGTACTAAGAGTCCAATTCCATCCACAATGTCACATTCTTACCTACCTGAGCTACGAGGGAATAAATCTAAGCCAGAAATCTTCAGTGAGAAAAAAAAATCAAGTTTTCACTTTAACAAAATGACTAAATGGTTCTTACCTGATCTTTAATCATAAGTTGGTGACTTTCCATCATCAACTCAAATTTATCCCACTTAGCCTTCAGATTGCTAATTGTTTCCAAACCTCCACCTGCCACAGTTCGTAAAAGTCTGTTTTTATCTTCAGCTTCTTGGAATAAGGGCAAAATCTAAAGGTTGAAGAAATAACGTTAAAATAAAAAACAACCTATTTTGTCAAATTTCTTAAAAGATTCCATTTATTTTAGGGATGCCTGGGTAGCTCAGTCAGTTAAGCATCTGACTCTTGATTTCAGCTCAGGTCAAGGACTCATAGTTTGTTGGTTTGAGCCGCTACGTCGGCTCCGTGCTGACAGCACAGTCTCCTTGGGATTCTGTCTCTCTCTCTCTCTCCCTCTCACTCAAAATAAACAAATAAATAGTAAAAAAAAAAAAAAAAAAAAAAATTTAAAGGGGCCTCAGTGGCTCAGTCAGCTAAGCATATGACTTTGGCTCAGGTCCTGACCTCGTGATTTGTGAGTTCAAGCCCTGCTTCAGGTGAGCATGGGCCCCACTTCAGGTGAGCTCCACTTCTCTCTGCCCCTTGCTCACTTGCACCATCTCTCTTTCAAAACAATGAAACTAAAAAATAAGTAAAATTTTGAAAAAGATTCTATTCTGTTATGTAACTTGTTATTTTTCTAAAATAAAGATTTTTGCTTTTAAATAATTTGTTAAATTCCTGGATATGAAGTTGCTGACGCTTACTTATTACCATATACAAACTCGACTAAGGCCCTCCACGGGAAAGGTGACAGGGGGCGTGGGGTGGCCGCGCGGCCTGAGGGAACCGTGAGCCTGCGCACACCGCTGGAGCTATGCAGGCGAGGCCCCCCATCTTTCTCCCGGGCAACTGTCACGGGGCTGCTAAAAGGACTAACATCGGGGATGGCGTAGGGGCAGGGCGAGCTCCGCATTTCGCTAACCGAGAAGGAACCGGCACCAGGAAAGCCACCCGAGGAACGGACACCCGGGGAAGCGAAGGCGAGTCACGCTGCACTAGGGAACCCAGAGGAGGCGGCAAAGGAGAGTCCGGGTGTGGCCCCACACAGGACAGAGCCTCCCCGCGGCGCCCGGCAGGCAGGCGTGGGCGTGGCTCTGCTCCAAAGCCGGCGGGGGCTCCCCGGGGCGCCGGGTCGGCCCCAGGCCCCACCTCGCCGCCGCCGCCCCGCACGGGACCGCGCAGCTCCTCCCGCCTCCCACGCGTGGCCGGCGCGGCTCGCGGCTCCGCGGCTCCTGCCAGGGCACCTCTGCCTCCCCTCGCCCCGCTCCGCGGGCCCCCCGCCGCCGGCTCCGGCGCCCCGCGTAAACCCCCGCGTAATCCGGCCGTCCTACCCTGCTCTACACCCTCCATGCGCTGCCGTCACCCACGCGGCCTGGCCCAGTGCTGTGCTTTCACATTTCATGCCTAGAGGGACGGCTTTTAGATTTATGTCAAATTAAGAAATGGAGTCTCCACGCTAAAGTCCACGCTCCTCATGAAACTTCCGTCTGATGTCCCAACCCCCAGCCCGGCCACTGTCCAGACACCTTCCTCCTCCAGCCACCCTCATTCTCAGGAAACGCTACCATCAGCTTCCCAGGGGCCCAAGCCCAGCACCTTGGGACACATTTATTGCTGTCTCTCTAACCCTCTCTATGGAAAGTGTATCATTTCACCTCTCTCTCAGCAATCTTTACCATATGAAGTCCACCACACAAGAGCGACACATCAAAGTTTCTCTTATGATGTGAAACATGTCTCTTCCTTCTTCTAAACGTAGTTAAAATCATCCATTATATAACAACTCCATATGCAAGTCTGTGTGAGGGGGGTGGGGGTGGGTGTGTATGAGAGAAAGAGAATGTGTGTCGTGCTAGTTCAGCTCAACTTTCCCACTCAGTATCCTCAGGCACAGCAAGAAGTATTAAGCACTGTCTTATTCTGATGCGCCGCATTCTAGCGGACTACCTAGTCCTGAAGACGACATTAACCATGACTCGCACATAGCACTGGAGTCCAACCAGGAGCTCACGATACAGACTCTCTTGTAATACTGAAATTAAATGATTATTTCTAAATAGTCACATAAAATTACCTAATTTAAACATTCCAGCACAGTAAAAATAAGTTGGTAACTTTACTTGGCGATTCTCACCTCCGGTTTCTGCTGCTGTAGCCTACTGTACTGCAAATTTGCATCACCAATCTCTTCCACAGACTGGGGCATAACTGTTAAGACGTCCATAGCCTCAGTTACAAATGTATCGATTTCATGTAAGTGAGCTGAATAGGCAACAGTGAAACAGAATGTTACTGTCACCAAAAATATTCCATTGCATCATTTTAAAATCAGACTATTGGAAGTAATCACTATATAACATTAAATCTTAAATTATTATTTGCTCATACAACAGAATTTTAAAATACAGAATAAGAAATGCCTTGTCATGCAAATTTAGTTGTTTCACATTATACCTCAAAATTTTGACAAAATTGAAATGTACTCATTCTCAGTATATTTTACTCAAAATTGGCAAACCTTCCAGTCTTTTAGATAATATGCTAAAACACCTCAGTTCACCTGAAAAAGAAACAGTGTAGTATTTTGGAAAATATTAGTAAGTGAAAAGACAAATACATTATGGCAGAATTACCTACCTTCCTCAGTACTACATGCAACAAATGGATACTGGCTCATACTATAAAAAGCAAAAACGCCTTCCATTTTTAGACATCTTAAAAGTCAGGTTTGGACTTACCTACTTCACTAAAGTTATCATTTAAAATTTTTTTTTTAATGTTTTATTTATTTCTAGGAGAGAGAGAGACAGCGTGAGCAGGGGAGGTCAGAGAGAGAGGGAGTCACAGACTGAAACAGGCTCCAGGCTCCAAGCTGGCAGTCAGCACAGAGCCCGACGCGGGGCTCGAACCCACGAACCGTGAGATCATGACCTAAGCGAAAGTCGGCCGCTTAACCGACTAAGCCACCCAGGCGCCCCTAAAGTTATCATTTTAAGCACATTTCATTTCATAATACTATCTAGCTGGATTTTAATCATCATTGGGATTTACATTCATAACTATCCAAGTACATGCCTTTGTATAACATTAAGTTAAAATAAAAATTAAAAAGTGTCTTACCCTGGATGGACTTCTTCAAAGAAAGAACAAGCATATCAAACAGCTTCTGGATGAGATCATCAATCACAGTCTTCACAGGATTACAATTAATATTTAAACAATCTACCTTGACCACACTGAAAAATACCAATTGACATATTTTGACATGAAAAAGACTTATCAGAGGAAGATGCTCAGTATGATGTTTTTATATAACACATTTCAAAATGTAACTCAGAAAGTATTGTTGTAATCTCCAAGCACAGTTAGATTTCATTTAGTAAAAATGCTTTCCACCTACTATTAGGGAGTTTTCAAGAAACATGATTTTGTTAGAAACCAGTTTTTTATCATCCAGTGTGTCAGCTTTTAAAATAACATAGCACATTATAAATCCCTAGAGTCTGAATGTGAATGTACTTAAACATTTACAAGCTCTTTACCTGTAACAGCATGTAACGTACATAGTTAAATGTTTATAACATAAATTCACTATTCTGCAAGGCACAAACAATGGTGATAAGGGAAAACGAAAAGAGGGTGAACAGAGATGATTAAGGCGCTACGGCTGTAACACGATGCCACTTCATACCTATCAAATGAGCAAAAATGTAAAGAACTGCGAATTCATGTCTCTAGCTTTGTGGGCAAACAGAACCCTCAAAACGTCTGCTCAGAGCAGAAGACCACGCAGCTTTCATGCGAGGCTGGCCGTGTATACCAGACAGTTTGTCTTACTAACTTCACCTGGAGAATTAACCCAAGGAAATTTTCAGAGCAGACTCCAAGACTTTATATACAAATAGCTCTTCGAAGCATTAATTATAATAGTGAAAAATTAGGAATGCTGCAAATACAAAAGTGGCTAATTATATATCCATACAATTAAAGAAAATCACATTTTTGAGGACTAAGTAGTAACAAGAAAAATACTAAGTATTAGTGTTAAATAAAATTAATAGGATACATTACGATCCAAATTTTTAAGTATATGTACTAATATGTCCATAACATGAAATACTAAGAAAAGTTTTGGTATTTTAAGTAATTTATAAAACAAATGTACTATTTTAATCAAAAAACAGGCATATATTTTTAATAACATTAATTCTTTACACACAATAACCTTTTTTAAACTTTTTCATTTTTTAAAAAATTTTTTATATTTTATTTATTTCTGAGACAGAGAGAGACAGAGCATGATTGGGGCAGGGCCAGAGAGAGAGGGAGACACAGAATCTGAAACAGGCTCCAGGCTCTAGTCTGTCAGCACAGGGCCCGACGTGGGGCTCGAACCCATGAACTGTGAGACTGTGACCTGAGCCGAAGTTGGATGCTTAACTGACTGAGCCACCCAGGCACTCCCCACAATATCCTTAACACTAATTGTAATGTTCTAAGCAGAGATTGCACCAGACTTGTTCATCAGGAAAAAACCTCTGGTTTATCTTGAAATAACAAAATTTTTAAAAAGTTTGGAAACTATGGTCACAAAGATTATTTAGAAAGCTACTCATCCTTTTTGAAGCACAGAGCCAGGTGATATTTTAGAAAATAAATTATATGAGGGGCGCCTGGGTGGCTTAGTCGGTTAAGCGTCCGACTTTCACTTAGGTCATGATCTCGTGGTTCGTGGGTTCGAGCCCCGCGTCGGGCTCTGTGCTGACTGCCAGCTCAGAGCCTGGAGCCTGTTTCAGTCTGTGACTCCTCTCTGACCCTCCCCTGCTCATGCTGTCTCTCTCTCTCTCCTAGAAATAAATAAAAAATATTAAAAAAAAAAAAAAAGGAAAAGAAATGAGTTAAATCCTCACTTTTATTATAAAAATAGGATATTCTCTTAAAGATTCACATATTTTCAATCACCCACTAACTGGAGTGGTTTTAACTCCAGTTTTTAACCAGTACAATATACCAATTCACTTAATACATGAAGTTTTAGGGGCGCCTGGGTGGCTCAGTCAGTTAAGTGTCTGACGTCGGCTCAGGTCATGATCTCACAGTTCGTAGGTTTGAGCCCCACGTCGAGCTCTGTGCTCTCAGCTAGCTCAGAGCCTGGAGCCTGCTTCAGATTCTGTGTCTCCCTCTTTCTCTGACCCTCCCCTGCTCATGCTGTCTCTCTCTCATAAATAAATAAAACATTTAAAAAATTTGTTAAAGGGGCTCCTGGGTGGCTTAGTCGGTTAAGCGTCCTACTTTCGCTTCGGTCATGATCTCGCGGTTAGTGGGTCCGAGCCCCACATCGGGCTCTGTGCTGACTGCCAGCTCAGAGCCTGGAGCCTATTTCAGAGTCTGTGTCTCCCTCTCTCTCTGACCCTCCCCTGCTCACGCTGTCTCTGTCTCTCTCTCTCTCTCTCCTAGAAATAAAAAAAATAATAATAAAAATAAAAAAATAAAAAATTTGTTAAAAAATATATGAAGTTTTATATAATTTTTGAAATTTTGACACATAAAATGTCAAGATTTCTATTATTTGATAAAGACAGATTATTTTAGGGGCGCCTGGGTGGCTTAGTCGGTTAAGCGTCCGACTTTCGCTTAGGTCATGATCTCGCGGTTCGTGGGTTCGAGCCCCGCGTCGGGCTCTGTGCTGACTGCCAGCTCAGAGCCTGGAGCCTGTTTCAGTCTGTGACTCCCTCTCTCTCTGACCCTCCCTGTTCACACTGTCTCTCTCTCTCTCTCTCTCCTAGAAATAAATAAAAAACATTAAAAAAAAAAAAAAAGACAGATTATTTTAGGGGTGCCTGGGAGGCTCAGTCACTCAGGTGACTCAGTGGGATTGAGCTCCTGCATCGACACTAAAATTAATTATGCCATATTTTGCTGGTGAATTGCCATCACTAGGTGGTCTGATTACAGCAAAGTTGTACTCACCAACCACAGAATCCTGAGGACAGACTAACGTTCGCCCTTCAGTTGAAAATACTGGTGCTATGGAAATGAGGCTCCCTCAGCCATAGGTAACATGGGATCGCCCTAGATAAGCTGTCCCCAAATTATACCCTTACTGTGGCATCCAAAATACATTAGAATACAGCTTTGGGGGTCACCCGGGAGGTTCAGTTGGTTGAGCATCTGACTCTTGATTTTGGCTCAGGTCACAATCCCAGGGTTGTGGGATCAAGGGCTCCACAGTGAGCACGGAGCCTGCCTGGGATTCTCTATCTCCCTCTGCCCCTCTCCCCTACTTCTCATTCTCTCAACAAAAGTTTAAGAAACAAACAGAAAACCAAAGACCGTATCCAACAGAGAAACCTCATATACGAACATTACAAAAGCACTCTCTCTTCCCTATTTCCAACCAGTACTAATGGTGTATCATGATCTAAATCATCGGAGCTCGAACCCAAAAGACATTTATCTTTTCTCTGTTCCTCATCCCTCATCTTCCTCCAAAAGTAAGACCCCTTAATACTTCATACTGTTTTGTAGTATTTCATAGTATTTCTTCTTCCTCATTTTGAGTACCAACAACTTAATTCAGTTAATTATGGCTTAATTCAGTTAACTAAGTATGACTGTACTATGAACAAAATCCAAATTGCCCAATTTACACTCTCCCAAATCTGTGCCTTCATTACCCCTTTCCAGGAACATTCCCTCGCATCCCTAATAAAACATTCATTCCTCAAATTCTCAGTGAGCCAGTTACCCTCAGCACACAGACCCTTGTCCTAGGACGTCTGCTGTCACCTCCAGCTCTCCTTCTTCCTGTCAAAATCCCAGGTCAAGGCTTTCTATCAAGGCTTTCATTCTAGGGAATGAAACTTCCCTAATTTTGCCCCAAATGAGTGGGATGTCACTGTCATGCTGTACACACCTCCGGAGCCCTGAGTTCAGTCTCTAAAATGAAACACGCTATTCTATCTGGTATTGATAACAATTAATAATCGGTAAAATATACTGTGAACGTCACCCGTACCAGTACTTTATGTTCAAATTACTTGTTTAACTCCCAAAACACTGTGTCATCAGTATGACAGTTGTCATAACTACCTTTTTGTTTATTTTGAGAGAGAGAGCACAAGAGCAAGGGAGGGGCAGAGAGAGGAAGAGAGAGTCCCAAGCAGACTCTGCACGGTCAGCAGAGAGCCCAACATGGGGCTTGAACCCACGAACCGTGAAATCACAACCTGAGCCAAAATCAAGACCTGGATGCTCAACTGACTGAGCCACCTAGGTGCCCCATACTAACTATTTTCAAGCTGAGGAAATTGAGGCTCACAGTGTAAATGGCAGTCACAGTCTCATGGCTGGGACAAGCCATCTGACCCCAGAGCCCACTCTCTTAACCCGTGTGTACGCAGTCACATCTCACTGCACCACCGGACAGCGAGCAACGTGAGGGACTCTCTTCCTCATCCTTATCCTCCCACAGGACAGGCTCTGCATATCACACATGCTCACCGAGTATTTATTGAAAGAATGAGCAAACAGGTGAATAAAAGTGATAGTATCCTTTAGAGGAAATACATGCACAATTAAACAGGCCTTTCATAGCACTTACTGCAAAGAGTGGTTCCCGTGGCAAGAATTTCAGGGAAGATGGAGACTATCTTCTCAAGTAGCTGGGTTATGACAAGCCCCTCAGAGGGTCCCCACCACCACGAGGGCACTACGTTGAGGCAGCAGCAGGCTGTGTGCCTGCCACGGCAGCCCCAGAGGAGGCGGCGCAGCCCAAAGCCAGAGACCAACGCCCTGAGCTTCCTGTCAGTAGCACGCTCTCACCGGCAGAGTCTCAGCGCTCGCAGACCGTGCCCATGCGTTTCAAACGTAACCCTTAGGCCAGATGTGAACAGAAGCCTATGCCTGCACTCTATTCCATCCAGTTAGGTCCCAGCCAGCAGTAGTGTCGGCACAGCCCTACTCAGACGACACCCAGTGTCATGGCTGAGCTTTACAGGAGGTAGGAAGGTCATCTGACCCACACCACTACTGTAGAGCGCCCTCGCCATCTCATGACCAAACTAACGGGACATAAATTCTACCACGACTTCTCATACCTCGGAAGGCGCTCTACTTCTTTTCCTTTTATCTTCAGTGCTTTGAAATTTCTCTCCCAGTCATGGACGGTGGAGAGATGCTTTTCCACTAGAGCTTCCATATCAACTTGCCCAATTACAATCCATTCCTATTAAAAAATAAAAAACATACTATATTAAAGAAACACAATTTATTAACATTTAAAAGATTAGGGTCCAACTCTTAACACTGATAAAAAGGGACAGATGGAAGGTATTTAGGTAAACTTCAATTTAAATATGTAAATATAACCATTATCAGGGAGCCTATAATAACTATTGAATATATAAAAGCACAGTGACCATCAAACCTTTTTTAAAGGCCACAAAAACCCTTTCCCCAGATTCTCTTCTCAAATTTGATGCATCCAAATACAAAATCGTTAGGCAAGGCCACAGCTACAAATCTGAAGGTATGCACATTCAATCAGTTCTAAAACCTAACAGTCAGAGCAGCACCCAGTGGCAGCTGAGAGACTGGCTGACGTCTCAGTCGCGTGTCTCAGAGCAACAGGAAGGACAAGGGACGCAGCTGGGCTTCAGGAGAGCAGCCGGGGTGGGCTCCAGTGTAAGGAGGAAGTGAAGCGTCTCAACCAAAGTCTGAAGGCCTCACTCCAAGGACCGCTCTTGGTCCCAAGAATGAAGAAAAGGACACAGTTTCCAGAGAGGAGTTAAAGTTGAACCAACAGAATCCTGTCACATCACAAGCTAATGCCACAACTAGTTTCTCAATTTTCAAAAAGTCAAAGACAAAAAATCTCAGTATAACTTTGTTCTCATGTGTACAGGGCGCTCCACTGGCTGTCCGCCTTGCCATGCTTTCACGTTACGCCAGGCAAGATAAGCCGTAGATCAGTACATTTGATACTAATTCAATCAATCAGACAAAACATCATAATAGAGTAACAGAAAATTACAGGTTCCGTACCTTATGTTGGTGTAAGACAGCTGATAATCGCCTAAACAGATCTTCTGCTTTGCTGAAAATAGTCAAAAATCCACTTGCATTTCTATCAATCATAACAGAAAAAATAGACTCATCTCCAGGCTCACCAACTCCCTTAAACTGATTCGGAATGCCGATGAACCTCTTCATTTCTCTATAGTATTTAGCCCGGATTTCTTCAAAAGGAGGCCTGAATTGCAGCCGTCCTTGTCTGAAAACACATAAATAACTTTAAAATATGTACTATTAGAAAAATATAGTCTGAAAATGAACAGGGGCTTTAAGAAACCTTACTTGTATGTTAGGTCTATGTTTATTTCTGGCAAGTTCTCATTAAGTGCTTCCAAGCCCATCTGGTACTGGTGTTCGAGAGCTTTGTACAGCTGATGATTCCAGTGCTGCTTCCACGCACGCATGTCACTGGCCTGGAATCCCTGAGAGGGTACAGGCACGTGTTTTATTTAAAATCTAGGTGACAGAATTGGGTTTTCACTTAAAGTATTTATATCATATATAGCAAAATCACAAGGGGAAAAACCCACCCCATTTTTAACATCTTAAAACATGCAACTCCTCACTGGTACTTGTAGTGTAAGAGTTTATATAAAGTCAAATAGAAAAATCCCTCATCTTCACATGTTTAAATAGTCCAAAGACTGGCAAATTTTAACATATCAAATTAACATTAAATGGATTTTACATATAGACTTTATTTTATGATGTAAGAAAACCATTAGTGGTTTAGTCAACGAGCTTCTGTGTCCTCTTTCTAAAACTCCCATCTAGTGCAGCTCTTCCCTTCCCTTTCCACTCCCTAAATAGTCCAATCCACATTTTTAAAAAAAATAACAAACTGAAAAATATAAGGATGCTCAGGATAGTTTACACTTGTAGCTTCCATAGAACCATAAATATATTAATGTTAACACTTGTTTTTTCTTCAAGCTGTAAGAACTGGGAGCGTCCAGGTGGCTCAGTCAGCTCAGTGTCCGATTCGCGGCTTTGACTCAGGTTATGATCTCACAGTTCACGAGTCTGAGGTCTGGGTCAGGCTCTGTGCTGACAGCACGGAGGCTGCTTGGGATTCCCTCTCTCTCTCTGTCTGCCCACCATCCTCTGCTCCTGTGCGCACAGGCATGCTTTCTCTTTCTCAAAAAAATAAACTCAAAAAGAATTGAAAAAAATCCAGGGGTGCCTGAGTGGCTCAGTCGGTTAAGTATCTGACTTCGGCTCAAGACATGATCTCACAGTCAGTGAGTTCAAACCCTGCATCAGACTCTGCTGACAGCTCGCTCAGAGCCTGGAGCCGGTTTCAGATTCTGTCTCCCTCTCTCTCTGACCCTCCCCTGCTTGTGCTCTCACTCTCTCTCTCTCTCTCTCTCTCTCCCAAAAATACATAAACATTCATTTTTTTAATCTAAGAACTGAAAACTACATGTAAACACACAGGACATGTAATCCATACTCAGCTAAGACCCCTGACCACTGGCGTGCAGCAGGCCCTGTGTGTTACACTTACATATGTATCATTTATCAAAGTGTGTACAGAAATGGAATTTTACCCAAAAAAAGGAAAACATTCTGAGACAGTTATTTCAATTATTGGGCTTCTGCCTAACGTAGCTTTGTGTTCTACACATGTCATGATCACCTAAAAGAAAACTAAAGAACGATAACGTTTAAGCACAAAGTCAAAGAAACTACAAAGTCTGAACTGAGAAATTTGATGTTCCACAAGATAAATGCAAACTTTTTTTTTTTTTTAATCTTTTATTTATTTCTAGGATAGAGAGAGAGAAACAGCGTGAGCAGGGGAGGGTCAGAGAGAGAGAGGGAGTCACAGACTGAAACAGGCTCCAGGCTCCGAGCTGGCAGTCAGCACAGAGCCCGACGCGGGGCTCGAACCCGCGAACCGTGAGATCATGACCTAAGCGAAAGTCGGACGCTTAACCGACTAAGCCACCCAGGCGCCCCGCAAACTTATTTTTATATTTTTTAATGTAAATGCTACTTTGCGGTCTTCATATACATTCAGTAGAATTCTAAGTGTATTAGAAACTTAGGAGTAAAGATTTACAGATAACCTTTCTGCACTTTTCCTCCACTTCTACACTGACCTCTGAAGAGATGGCGCTCGAAGGGGAGGCAGGAAGGAAGACACACTTACCTGCGCTTCGACACCTGCGAGGCCGCTCCTCAGCTCCTGCAGTCCGGCCTTCCAGCGCTGCTGCCGCCGAAGCAGGTCGACGCTCATGAGGACCACGACCTGTTAAACATAAGCGCACAGCAGTCACAACGGAGCTCTGGAAAAGCAGTAACCTTCCAGGGGGAACATCTGACAGACACCACCTCAACCGAGTGATGGACAGGAACTCAACCTGGAGGAAGACACATACGTAGCTGGTGATACCCTGACGAAGGCCGACATCGGTCGCTGCTGCACTCTTTCTGTCAGAATCGCATGACCCTGGTCTAAGAATAAGACAGCATCTTATAAAACCACATCAAGAGACCTTCTTCAGAAAAACTGACCACTTTTTCAATGAGCATCAAGGTCATGAGAAAGGAGGAGGAGACAACAGAGGCTCAACGACTAAACACAAAAAGACACGAGCAGAAAAGCTGTAAAACTCAAAATGGCCTGTTTCCTGCCCTGCTCTCTTTGTCTCTCAAAAATGAATAAAAAAATAAACTTAAAAAAAATAAAAAATTTTAAAGAATAAAATTATATTCCAATTACCATTTAAGTAATACTCTTCATCGCTTAGCCAACCATATGAACAAAGGTTACCTTTTCACAGAACGTAGTGTGCCATTTTCTCAGCTTTCTATTTTCGGTGGCAAGTCGGTGGGCAGCATTCTGGAGTTTCTGGATGTAGCCTTCTAACTCTTTAGGGTTATCCCAAGTAATCTGTGCCTTTCCGCCACTTCCTGCTTTTGAATTCTAAGGGACAACAAATGTCATGTACCATACAAATCTCTTTTCCACAAGACCTCACACTGCTCACACTGTACATCTTCAGTCCAGCCATCCCTAACCCTGATCTGCAATCAAGACGCATAGAGTGACGTTTCTGTTTTATAAACAGTAAGGCAATCTGGCCAAACGAATAGCTCCCTTCCTCCCAAGTTCCCTCTCTTAGAGCGAAACAGCCCTAGATGAGCTAGATCACGCACCTACGTGCATGCGCGCGCGCACACACACACACACACACAGGAATGACAGATGGAAGGCAGCAGAGGACCCTGAGGGCTGGGGAGCCGAGGAAACGCACATGCACACCCCCTCACTGTTTCCCACACATGTAGGACAGGGCAACGGACAAGCCTCCGCCAGGAGCCACCTCCAGGAACACACAAGACAACATCCAGAAGAAGCTGCTCCCTCTGGCCAAAGGACAGGTAACACCGTGGCCTCAGGGAAGCTTCAGCAATGCCCACCCTAATGTCGCCAAACACCAACAGAAAAGCTGTGGCTCTGCAGCCTGAGCAGGAGCAGAGGCCCAACCTTCCCTCCCGCGCCCCCCCCGCCCCCCCGCCGCCCGCCGCTCTTCCCTGCCAAGGGAACACTGGCTGCGCAGCGAGCTGAGCCTCCGTCCCCCCCGTCCCAGCAGGTCAGCCCCGTGCCCCCTCCCAGCCGAGTTAACAGGCTTACACCCGCTCGGGGGCCTGAGGTAGTGCAGACCCCCCGCAACAGGAAGGGGTCAGTGTGGCAGAGAGAGACACTGAACTCCCACTCCCCTCGTGGGAAGCTGTGCAAGTGCGGGGCCCGGCAGAGCTTGGAGCACACACACTCGCCCGGGGCTCAGGACGCTTCCTTCTGTCACAGAGACACAACACGCTGTTCAGAAAGGACCGCAAACTAAAGGCCATCCATCTCTCGCTACGTGCTGACCATGAGGCCAGGAGGAAGTAGGAGGTTCTTTAAGGGCTACAAGGCCTGTCAACCGTGAATTTTCTTGCTGGTCAAAGTGCCTTTCTGGGGGCACCTGGGTGGCTTAGTCGGTTAAGCGTCCAACTTCAGCTCAGGTCATGATCTCGCGGTTCGTGGGTTCGAGCCCCGCGTCGGGCTCTGTGCTGACTGCCAGCTCAGAGCCTGGAGCTGCTTCAGATTCTGTGTCTCCCTCTCTCTCTGACCCTCCCCTGCTCACGCTATCTCTCTCTCTCTCTCTCTCTCTCTCTCTCTCTCAGAAATAAATAAAACATTAAAAAATTTTTTTTAAAAAGTGCCTTTCTGGAAAGCAGGGACACAAACCCTCTCGGACAAAGGAAAAGAGAAGAGACTTTGTAGCAAGCCTACTATGAAGACATGGTCAACACCAACTCTCTGGTGGGAAATTCAGAGAGCAAAGGAAAACACCGGGATTAGGAAAATATAAATATAAAATAAACTATCCTCATGACTTTCTATTTTTTTCTATTTTATTTTATTTTTCTTAATTTATTTATCTTCTTTATAAATAGTTTATTGTCAAATTAGTTTCCACATAACACCCAGTGCTCATCCCCACAAGTGCCCTCCTCCCCCCACATCCATCAGTCCTCAGTTTTTGTCAGCATTCAAGAGTCTCTCATGGTTTGCCTCTCTCCCTTTCCCCCACCATTTCCGCCCTTCTTCTCTCCCTTGGTCCTCTGTTAACTTCCTCCTAATCCTCCTATAAGTGCACACATATGATATTTGTCCTTCTCTGCCTGACTTATTTCGCTCAGCATAACACCCTCAAGGTCCATCCATGTTGCTACACAGGCCAGATTTCATTCTTTCTCAGTGCCATGTAGTATTCCATGGTATAGATAAACCACATCTTCTTGATCCATTCGTCCGTTGATAGACACTTAGGCTCTGTCCATGTTTTAGCTATTGTGGAGAGTGCTGCTATGAACATTGGGGTCCATGTGCCCCTATGCATCAGCACTCCTGTATCCCTTGGGTAAATTCCTAGCAGTGCTATTGCTGGGTCCTAGGGGAGTTCTAGTGCTAATTCTTCGAGTAACCTCCACACTGTTTTCCAGAGGGGCTGCACCAGTTTACATTCCCACCAGCAGTGCAGGAGGGCGCCCGTTTCTCCACATCCTCGCCAGCATCTAGAGTTCTCTGATTTGCTTCCTCATGACTTTCTTAAGTCGTATATGATGACTGAAGGAAAAATTATAACCCCGTGTACGTGGTGCTCTGTGTACCCAGACAGGAACGCACACTGAGGACAAATACGTAAGAGTGCACAGCAGCCTGGCTTCCAGACGTGCTGGACGTGGTGCGTGGAAAACCCAGGCGCTCATGTCTGGGACACGGCAGAGCCTCCGTACACAGCCACTAAACGGACGACACTTACTCGTGTAAAGCCCAGCAGCGCACCCCATGCAACAGCTTAGCGAGCATTTACTAGGCTGTCCGCACATGCGACCTGCTGCCGCGCGGCTCCGGGCCGTGAGGAGGAGCAGAGCCCTGCCCCCCAGACAGCAAGCGGCCAGTGGGTCAGAAGGGACCTCGGCATTCTTGCTCCTTCGGTCTTGCTTTCTTCCCTACTATTCGGTCTCATTCAACAGAAGCTACCATAATGACCTACTTCTCACAACCCAGCTTCCCACAGAAATATCAGGAGGTACCTCTTTGAATATATTTATTAGAGGAAAAAAAGTCCTAATGACGTACAATTAAACATTATCTATTTAGTGAAAAGGGGTAAAAAGTAATAAAATATTTCCCCAGTTTCAAAAGTACACTTGTAAATATGCACACACAAAAAGTTTAAAAGACAGACTCCAGACTGCTAACAATGGCCATCTCTTCATGGTATAGTTTTAAAACCTTTTTTCTTCTTGTTTACCTGTATTTTAAACTTTCCATTATATACTCATATGGAGCTCTGGCAATGAAAAAAAATTAAAAACATTTTAAAAAACTTAAAACTCTGTCCATATGAATTACAGGACCTCCCGTTACTCAGGCGAGAGCTCACGCGGTGCATGTGAACGCCGTCCCTCAGGAGGCCCGCTGAAACCCGACCCTGGCCCGGCCCTGGCAGCCCCCCGCCACCCCACTGGGAAGACTGGCTCACGGTGCCTCAACAGTGCAGTTTATACTGAACCCGTGCTCTCCTCCTGGGCACGTGCAACCCCGGTGCGTGATCAGGCAGAAGATACCCCACAACTAGCCCGCCGTAAGTGCCCAGGCGCTGAGGCGCTCACTGTCCCAGTGAGACACCACCACGTGTATCACAACTTGTGACGGAGGGGCGGGAGTGAAGGTCGCCCTGTGTGGGTCCACAGGGGAAGGGGTCCTGAGAGCCTGCCTCCGGGCCCCAGGGCTTCCCCCGGGCCCTGCCCTGTGTGGACTCTGCTCTGCACCCTGCTGCTGGACCAGATCATAAGAGGTCGGCACCACGTCCTCACAGTCCTCCCACAAGATCACAGAAACCGGGGGCGGTCTTGAGGAAAATCACAAGTGGTGATCCACTCGCAAACACAACAGGAAAGAGGTATATTCCTCTTCTACTTCCACAGGTCTTGATCCCATAGAGTCATCGGTTCCGGCCGTGCATCAGGCTCTGTGCCGACAGCTCAGGGCCTGGAGCCTGCTGGGGACTCTCCCTCTCTCTGCCCCTCCCCCGCTCACGCTGTCTCTGTCTCTCTCAAAAACAAACTTTAAAATTCTTTTTAATGTGTATTTATTTTTGAGAGAGAGAGAGAGAGACAGAGCGCGAATAGGGGAAGGACAGAAAGAGAATCCAAAAGCAGCTCCAGGCTCTGAGCTGTCAGCACAGAGCCTGACGTGAGGCTCAAACTCACAAACCACAAGATCATGACCTAAGCTGAAGTCAAAGCTCAACCAGCTGAGCCACCCAGGCGCCCCTGAAAAATAAACTTTAAAACAAAACAAAAAAAAAGGCCTCACACTTCAGTGAATAAGTATAGTGGCATACAAGTTGTATACTACACATATTAATTCAATTGATCAAACAAAGCATCTGAATATGTGAAACAATATAACCACTTAAATCTACAAATGTTACTTGTTAAGAGTGAAGGAAGTCACTGGGGAATGAAACCTTAGGTCAATATTAAGCTGAAGGGTATACTAAAAAACTAAGAAACAAGAAACACCTCACAAGTAAAATCCAATTATAACAACATATAAAGTCCATTTACCTTAATTATCTGTTCAAATGCTAAAGCAGATTGTAACATCATTGGTCTCTGACTTTGAATCATTTGTTGATCGATGGAATTGTAAAAATGTGCCACCTACAAAGTGAAAGTACAATTAGTAATAATAGTAAATAGCACGCTTAATTTTTCACTTGTCTTCATTTTTAATGGTTCGAATGGGAACATTAACTCTTCTCATCCTGAGACGTAACCAGAAACGGCTTGCTGGCTCTCATCTCTGACGCAGCACTGACGCACTTGTGAATACACACAGTCACTCCTTGCTGAGCCCCCACACTGTGCCAAGCCAGGTCCTGGGGGCTGAGTAGACAAAGGTGAGAAAACCCAGTCCTTGTGACCACGAAGTTCCCAGTCTTAAGAGAAACATGAAGGAGCTCAATAAAGCATGTTAAATGAAAAACTTAACTTTTCATTCCTGAAGCTCTGCAAACTTATTCCTTCCTTTTTCAGCATATAACGAACAATCCATTTCTCAGACCAAAAAATCTTTGAGCTGTCCTTTACTTTTCTTTTACATCCCACATCAATGCAGTCTACTGACTATACTGCTTGTTTTATTCTGTTTTTATTTCTTTTTTATTTAAATCCTAGTGATTTAACATACAGTGCAGTATTGGTTTCAGGAGCAGAATTCAGTGATTCATTACTTACATACAACACCCAGTGCCCATCACCCAACCCATCCTCACACCTCCCCTCCAGCAGCCCTCAGTGTACTCTCTGTATTTAAGAGTCTCTCATAGGCAGGGCACCTGGCTGGCTCAGTCATTTGAGCATCCGACTTCAGCTCAGGTCATGATCTGCTTTGTGGGATTGAGTCCTGCGTTGGACTCTGCTGACAGCAAGACTCGCTTGGGTCACTCTCTCCTTCTCTCTGTCTCTCCCCCACACGCCAACACACTTGCGTTCTCTTTTAAAATAAACTAAAAAGCCTCTTGTGGTTTGTTTTCCTCTTTCCCTCCCTTCCCATTTGTCTGTCAGTTTTGTTTCTTAAATTACATGAACGAAATCATGTATTTGTCTACTGACTCCACTTTCCCAGCACAATTACAGGCAACTAGGCCACCCAGGTCCACCAAACGCACACCGAGGCGAGCACCCCTGTCTCTCGACAAGACCAGTGTGGCCATCCCAGAACTGGTCTGTCTCCAGCCGTAGCTTCCTGGTGTCCGTTCAAGGCATTCAAAGAGCCAGAGCGGCACTTCCCTCAACAGAAATCACACTATACCATTTGCTACACCAAAACTCCCAGTGACTCCCCAGTACATTTGAGAATAAAATCCCCATCAGCCCCACCACAGAGCCTCACCGCGGTGCGGCCACACTGGGCTCCCAGCTGTCCCCGTGAGCTCCGGGGGGGCCTCCCCTCAGGAACCCTCGCGGGAACCTTGCGCAACGAAGCCTTCCTGCAGACATCTGCATGGTCCTGTGTCACCCTATGTCCTGTATCTTCCCAAATATCGCCCTTCATCAAGGACTGCCTTCACCACTCTGTCCAAAATAGTGCACTCTGCTCCAACTGCTTTCGTTTTCTTTTTCTTCACAGGACTTATCACTACAGTATCTCTCAAATTACAATGACAACTTCAAGAACAGTGTCTAGCAAACAGAAGGCACTCGATAATTATTTGTTTAATCAATGAATCAAAACACGGAGATACCTACAAGGTACACTGAGGATCAAAAGGGAACTGTCAGCTCTGTTAGGGGAGAAGAGAGGTTCAGGGACACAGATCAAGTGGACACCATGGAGTGAGTCTTTAAAAAGATGGTCTTGTATGTAATCTTTGTATTCCCAGCACCTCACAACATTCTTGGCCCAGAGTATGTTCTTAAAAAATATTTCCTAATTTTATAGTCATCTTCTTTCCACTAGTACATATAAAAATATGCTGTATTTGAAGCTGTCATCATCAAGACAGTATGGTATTGGCACAAAAACAGACACATAGACCAATGGAACAGAATTGAGAACTCAGAAGTGGACCCAAAGTATACAGCCAACTAATCTTTGACAAAGCAGGAAAGAATATCCAATGGAAAAAGACAGCCTTTTTAACAGATGGTGTTGGGAGAACTGGACAGCAACATGCAGAAGAATGAAACTAGATCATTTTCTCACACCATGCACAAAAATAAACTCAAAATGGATCAAGGACCTGAACGTGAGACAGGAAATCATCAAAACCCTAGAGGAGAAAGCAGGAAACAACCTCCTTGACCTCCACCGCAGCAATCTCTTACTTGACACATCCCCCAAAGCAAAGGAATCAAGAGCAAAAATAAACAATTGGGACCTTATCAAGATTAAAAGCTTCTGCACAGCCAAAGGAAACAACCCAAAAAACTAATAGGCAACCAACGGAATGGGAAAAGATAGTTGTAAATGACATATCAGATAAAGGGTTGATATCCAGAATCTATAAGGAACTCACCAAACTCCGCCCCCGAAAAACAAACAACCCAGTAAAGAAATGGGCAGAAGATATGAACAGACACTTCTCCAAAGAGGACATCCAGATGGCCAACAGACACATGAAACGATGCTCAGCATCCCTCCTCATCAGGGAAATACAGATCAAAACCACACTGAGATACCACCTCACGCCAGTCAGAGTGGCTAAAATGAGCAAATCAGAGAACTCTAGATGCTGGCGAGGATGTGGAGAAACGGGCACCCTCCTACACTGCTGGTGGGAATGTAAACTGGTGCAGCCCCTCTGGAAAACAGTGTGGAGGTTCCTCAGGAAACTAACACTAGAACTCCCCTAGGACCCAGCAATAGTACTGCTAGGAATTTACCCAAGGGATACAGGAGTGCTGATGCATAGGAGCACATGGACCCCAATGTTCACAGCAGCACTCTCCACAATAGCCAAAACATGGAAAGAGCCTAAGTGTCCATCAACGGACGAATGGATCAAGAAGATGTGGTTTATCTATACCATGGAATCCTACGTGGCAATGAGAAAGAGTGAAATCTGGCCTCTGTAGCAACATGGATGGACCCTGAGGGTGTTATGCTGAGTGAAATAAGTCAGGCAGAGAAGGACAAATATCATGTTTGCACGTATAGGAGGATTAGGAGGAACTTCACAGAGGACCAAGGGGGAGAAGAAGGGGGAAATGGTGGGGGAAAGGGGGAGAGGCAAACCATGAGAGACTCTTGAATGCTGACAAAAACTGAGGACTGGTGGATGTAGGGGGTAGGGGGGCGGGCATGGAGGAGGGCACTTGTGGGGATGAGCACTGGGTGTTATGTGGAAACTAATTTGACTATAAACTATTTGTAAAAAAAAAAAAAAAAGAGAGAGACACTCAACCAACCGAGCCCCCCAGGTGCTCCTGTGAAGGTATCACTATTAGTCACAGGTACTAGAAAAGACGTATGGTCAGGAAAATAATTTCCTTAACTTTAATTTTCAGCAAAAATTATTCTTTCTTCCCAAGGACAATTTAACATGGAATCTCAACCCATAAAACAGAGAATGTTATCTTGTTATAGGTACATTTTTGTGAACTTAAATTTTTATCAGTTACTTAATGTAAATTCAACCCAACATAAAAGTTCAATGAACACTAGAATTTTAAATCAGGATTATGGATGACATGTGCAGTCATACGCATTTCAGGATGCAATTTCTCTATTCTGTGTTGGTTGCACAGTATCAGGAAACTCCTAATCCAAGTGACTAAACAGTAAGATACTTGACAATACAATTTCACCGGAACAAATATATGCATATCTGAATTAAAATTAAATAAAGTAAAAGTAAATAAAATAAAAAGCAAAAAAAAAAAAAAAATGCTGTATTTGGAGGAAGCTGTCCACGGTATTTATTCTGTACCACAGTAGTAGTCCAAGAAAAAGCCTAACCCAAAAAACTAGAAGCAAGTAATACACAGTATTACAGCAACCTGGCCGAGCTACTCTCTCACCAACTCTTACATCACACTTCCTTCTCCAGCTAAATACTTGCTCAGAAGTGAAGGTACATGTAATAGATCTCCCCGGGGAAATACCAATGCGATGTGACCACACTCATCATCTGAGCTGCTTTGTCTTGCACTAAATAACACAGGACACAAGAGTGGGCAAGCCTCTCTCCTTCTGAAGACGCAGTCCGGCTCTCTGAAACGCTCACCCACCCCTCCCTCGTGCTCCTCACACCGAACAGGCTCCTCCGAAAAACTCACCTGATACTGCCTTGACTCCTACCCAGGAAGTAACTGAAAATTCCCACCTCGATACTTTCATGGGACTTTACAAAATCTCTAATAGAGTACTCATAACATATTACATATTTTTTTAATGTTTACTTATTTTTGAGAGAGAGATAGATAGACAAAGCATGAGTTGGAGAGGAGCAGAAAGAGGGAGATCAGAATCAGAATCAGAAGCAGCTCCAGGCTCTGAGCTATGAGCACAGCCCAACACAGGGCTCAAAGCGACAAATTGTGAGATCATGACCTGAGTCGAAGTCGGATGCTCAACTGACTGAGCCCCCCAGGTCCCCCGATAAATGTTTTATCAACTTTGCACTTATCTGTCATCAGTACATAAACTGTAACTGAGTAACTATGGACTTTGGAGCCACAATTGGTATCAAATCCCAGCTAAATAACTTACTAGCCACACGGTATCAGGAAAACGATGTTCCAAATCTGGTCGCCCATTAGACAAGTGAAAACTGAGGAGGAAACTGAAGTCACATAGATAAGGCGTCTACCAGAATGCCTGGTATTTAACCAGGACTCACTGTTTGCCCTGCCCTCTCCCACCAGACCAGTGGTGGCCAGCCACGTTTGATGTGCACCCAAGGGGGCATCTGGCAACAACTGACACCTTAGACTGTCAGTACCAGGCAGGTGCTACTGGCAGGGATGCTACCCAACACCCGACAAAGCACAGGATGCTCCCCACAGGAGAGAACCGGCACAAAATGCCAACAGAGCTGAGGCCAAGAAACTGTGTGCCGGAACACCGCGGCCGGGTACTGGTCTCATCCTCACTGCACTGCGCGGGCGCTACAGGGGCTCAAAGAATAAATGAGAGTCCAAGATACACAGGATACTGTTCCTGCCCCTAAGATACTATTCCTGACCACTAAGATCTACTAGTCAAGTGAGCAAAAAGACAAAAAGAATCCAGTACTACAGAAAAGCATTCAAGACTGATGTGCAAACTGCATAGAGAATAAAGAACGATCACCTGAAGGAAGACACAACAAAGAAAGTGACTTCTGAGAGGGGATTAAGGGATGGAGATGCATTCAGAGAAGAGCCAGGTCTCGTGCCACTGAGGCATAGGGCGCCGCCTGAAGGGAAGGGTCCGGGTGCTGAGGGCCAAGCCAGTGGGAGGTTAGAGCATGATTAAGAAGGGCTTGTGTACTCTGCTAAGGAGACACACAGCAAGGGGGTAATAGTTTTAAAAAGGCAAATGTGAGGGGCGCCTTGGTGGCTTAGTCGGTTAAGTGTCCGACTTTCGCTTAGGTCATGATCTCGCGGTTCGTGGGTTCGAGCCCCGCGTCGGGCTCTGTGCTGACTGCCAGCTCAGAGCCTGGAGCCTGTTTCAGTCTGTGACTCCCTCTCTCTCTAACCCTATCCTGCTCACGCTGTCTCTCTCTCTCTCTCCTAGAAATAAATAAAAAATATTTAAAAAAAAAAAAAAGGCAAATGTGAGGCAGCTAGGGGGCTCGGTGGGTTAAGCATCCGACTCTTGATTTTGGCTCAGGTCATGATCTCACAGTTTATGAGTTTGAGCCCCATGTGGGGCTCTACCCTGACAGTGCGGAGCCTGCTTGGGATTCTCTCTCTCCCTCTCTCTACCCACTTTTGCCGCTCACACACACGTGCCTGCTCTTTCTCAAAATCAATAAGCAAACTTTAAAAACCATTACAATAAACAGGTAAATGATATGATGGCGAAGGGAACAGGCAGACCCAGGAAATGACCAAAACTTGAGGCCATCAGCCCTGTCAATCTCTAAGAATCTGCCCGCTGAAGGCGAAGGGAGCAGAGGACAGAGGGCCCTTTGGTTAGAAGGTCCTTTAAGATCCATGCACGTAACATGGAAGAAAATAGAAAAAAAAATATTACATTCTAATTTTCCAAATGCTTTTAGAATGAATAACAATAATACCTCAAGTTAATGAATTCTTACATAGGCTTAAAATGCAAATTTTGTAATGTAGTCATTTAGCAAACCCTAATTTCCCAAGACGCACTGCTGCTATTCTGTTAGCTGAAAATGTACCAAAATTAGAAAACGAAGCCCTTAAAATATTCTAACATAATGAACTCAGGACAGTCATATATTCAAAAATATGATGTCATACTTGTTTAAGAATAATTGCTTGCTTGCAGAATTTCTGTGCAATGTTTGCAACCTGCTGTATCTTGGCAGGAATAACAAAGCCAAGTGCAGACAGCTGACGAACTTCTCTGAGAAGAATCACCAGTCGATCTGAATAATGCACCTTTAATGAGCCGTCACTAGGATCCAAATCCATAATTCGACTATTGGCCTCGATGCTACAAAATAAAATAAGTAACTTTTTCAGTTTCATGTTCTCACTACTTTGGCTGATGAAAAACAACAGTTTTTGTAACTTTTCTATAAATATAAAACTAACTCAAAGTATAAAACTGTGTATTTTAATCATAGGTTTCAAGTAATCTTTTTTTCTACATAGTATCTCACAATTCAGATCTTGGTAATAAACTGCAATACTCAAACTGTATCATCACATTAATCTTTTCACCCAAGGATTTTTTGAAGTCAGAACAATCAATTGCTTAGCCTTCAGTTAAGACTCAAAACCAACAACACATTCAGCATAAAGAGAAAAGGTCGTGGGGCTCCTGGGTGGCTCAGTTGATTACGTGCCTAACTTTTGCTCAGGTCATGATCTTGCAGTTTATAAGTTCAAGCCCTGCATCAGGCTCTGTGCTGACAGCTCAGAGTCTGGAGCCTGTTTCAGATTCTGTGTCTCCTTCTCTATACCTCCCCCTCCCCTCACTCACTGTCTCTGCTCTCACTCTCTCTTTCAAAAATGGATAAACATTAAAAATGAGAGGGAGAGATAAGGTCTTGATTCATCCTCTAAAGGGTACCTTAGACATTTTTTTGAGTCAGCTTATTTGGTTCTTTAATACTTTTATTGAAGGATCAATGATAAAGAACATAAGAATGGCAGGAGTACAGATACTCAAATGTTTCATTCCTCGGCTCTTTGTTTCTGTACCGAGGGGCTGGCCTGTGTGTTTCTTTTTTGTTTTTTGGTTTTTTTTACTTTATTTTTAAACGTTTTATTTATTTCTAGGAGAGAGAGAGAGACAGCTTGAGCAGGGGAGGGTCAGAGAGAGAGGGAGACACAGACTGAAACAGACTCCAAGCTCCAAGCTGGCTGTCAGCACAGAGCCCGACGCGGGGCTTGAACCCACGAACCTGAGCAAAAGTCGGACGCTTAACCGTCGGACGCTTAACTGACTAAGCAACTGAGGCGCCCCCTGTGTGTTTCTTTTTAAGGCTACAGTAGCTACTTCTACATCAGTTCATTCAAGTCAGCATGGACTGTGCAAATACTGAGCTAAAGTGGTCAACAAGTATTTTATTTTCACAACCTCTCTTTAAGGATCAGGTTTATATAATGTTTATTCTTTCAAATAACTTCCACAATTTAGAAAACATGTAGGTCTTAGAACGAAAGCTACTGAAAAGCAAAGAACAAATCTATTCCACCCATTTAACACCACATATAATAAAGTATAATAAAAAGTAGATACTTTGGGGGCACCTGGGTGGCTCAGCTGATTGAACAGCTGACTGTTGGTTCCGGTTCAGGTCATGATCTCACAGTTCATGGGATCGAATCCCACGACGAGTTCTGTGCTGACACTGTGGAGCCTGCCTGGCTCCCTCGCGCTCTCCTCTCTCTCCCCCTCTCTCCTCTCTCTCCCCCCCAACCTTCCCCACTTGTGCATGTGATCACTCTCTCAAAATAAAGTAAAAAAGTTTTTTAAAAGTAGACACTTTAAAATGGCTAAGAATAATGATTTAGCTCCAACTTTCCTAAAACATAAATCCTGTCAGAAAATTTTAATGGCACTTTCTTTGCCTTTATTTGCAACTAACCTTCAAAATTACTTTCTATATACCAGCATATCCTGAAATATATTCTAAAACACATTGATTCTACGGAACAGTGGTGAGTTTTGCCCAGAAAAAAAGCAGAAGTCAGAATATTTCATTGCCAAATGGAAAACACCAGGATAAACAAAGTTGAGCAGGCTTCCTTCCAAAAAGTCTCACTCCTCTGGCATGCTGTTACACACAGAGGATCTCCACCAGAACTCCAGTGATAAAAGTGTGAAAATTCCCCAAATTTACTTGACTAAGAACTTTTTTTTCCCTAGCATCTCTCCTATTTCAGGCTCCCAGTAGGAAGGGAGAGAATTAATGGGATACGGATATAATCATCATGCCCTGGCACCTTTTGGTTCTTCAAAGAGAAGAACACAATCAAAATGCAACATAGGGGAAAGTAATTATTCATTCAGTCTGAGAAGCTACCACTTTTGACCTAATTATTCTTTGTAATAGTTTAAGGAAAATAAACAGAATTTCTTATTATGCACAAAATTTACTTCTGAGAAGTAACAGGTTTCTAAACAGTAAAACATGACTAGTTTCTAAAAATATGCTAATACACTAAGGAAAGTTTACCTGAACAAAGAAACAATGGTTTTCCCAGATCATCCATTTTAAATACCCATTAGAATAATCAGGTTAACCAATTAAATTAGGTCCAATCTAGCTCAATAAATGTTTATCAAACCCTTACCCTATGGTAGGCACCATGAGAATATTTCATGAAGAAATACTCTCTAGTGCAAGGAGCTTGAAATTATGACATTTTATCATTTATAATGTGTGTGTGTCCATGTAAATAATATTAACATAAAATAGGTAGAGTAACAATTATGAACATTGGTAGCAAAAAACCATGGGAAAGAACAGCCTCATTCTAAAGTCAGAATCTGTACGTCTGAGAAACAGATCCAAGAAGCCAGCCGGGGTGGCCCACTAACTCAGTCTCCAAAATCCCCAACTTTCAGGACTTAAAAGCTAGAAATCAAAAACTAACAAAACATTTTTAAGGAGCAGCAGCAAGTTTGGGGAAAGGAGAGAATAGAGATCATTAATTCCATCCTGTCACTTAGATTACTCACATGAGAAACGAGATCCTTGTGCACATTTCACTGTTTAGTTACACTTACCACAAACCAGACCTGGAATCAGACAAACCAGACTGAATATCCCTGGACCAATCGTCAAACTGTTCTTGTTCATACAGCTTAAACTGCTCTAACAGATCTTCGGCAGCTCGATGGAAAGATCGAAATCCTGACAAGTCAGATAAAAGAGCCTCTGCAATCTTGAGAGTATCATCCACCTTAAAAGGCCAAATTACAAGAATATTAGAATATATTAATACATTTTACAAAATTAGCACAAAATGAACCATGTTCTCTGATCCATGTTCAGAAATTGTCATCCCATTCAGCTATAAACAGTAAAACAGAAAATTTGCCAGTGAGTGGAAGAACATCAACCCCTACGCTGCTTCTGACTTAGACAACCTCAGACTAACAAAACACAGATGCTAATGCACACAGGGCAGAATGTGAAGGGCAAGTTAGGGGAGACTCAAGTGCAACTCCCAAGAACTCAGCAAAGTTCCTCAACATGGGAAGCAGTAATTTGCTAAGTGCTCTGGCAAACAGCTCAAACAATAACCTCCCATCTGAATGGCAATTAGAGGAAAGAAATGCCCTTCTTCCACAACTGTACAAAAAAACCTTATAGCAATTTGGAAAGCTGACTGATAAAACTAGGCAGAATATTCCAGAAAATAAAACATCAAAAATACAAACTTAATAGGTAGAACCCTCAACTACACTAGCCTTTAAAATACTCTATGTTCACTTGCTCTTAATCACAGACTAGAACCAATTAATAATCATATGAGTCAAATGCACAACACTGTACCATGTACAGTAAATACTGAGTACATGAGAATCGGAGATCAATTCTGGTAATCCTAAAATATTAAATAATAGCCGTTAAACCCATAAATTGCTGACACTACGTTAGCCAATGTCATAAATACCCTGACCTTTCCTTTAACTTTCTTCCAACCTAGAATGATTTACTAATAAAAACATCCTTGCAGATAGTCCTCACAACTGCCAAGATTCTACAATGATAATCTCAAAGGATTAAAACAATCCTTTGAAAATACATAAAAGATTATTTCAACCTCTTGAGTATTTCTAAGAAGTCACTTCACCTCTAACAAGTGCACCTGGCTAATAAGTGATTTGATAATTATCTCTACATAAAAAATGAGTAGACAGACCGTTAGAACTTCCTCTGTACCCTTTTCCAGAAATCTGCACAAGTAAATTAGATGGATATGCCAAAGAAAACAGAGAATGTTTTTTAATGTTCTCACTACAGTTCTAGACTGCCTTCTACATTACTTTAGCACATTTTATAATTAGCATTGTTCAACACCTATCAAAACTAATACCTTCAGCTCCAACTGTCGAACCCAAACTATATTGTTAACAACTTCCGACAGGTTTTTGCCAGAAAGTGGTCCAGATGCTTCACCAGGAACTCCTCGGCATCGATTATCAAAGTCTAATCGAAAATCTGTAAAAATATAAGTCAAGTAAGTCAAATAAATGATTACATATATTCAGTAAAAGATTTCCTAAATCGTTTATATGCACCAAGTACTATATTAAAGGTTGTGGACAGAAAAATAGTAGGACTTGGTTGTTTACTCTCAGGAACCTTGAGAGAGCGAGCGAGCCAGAGCCTCTGTGTGTGCGCGCAGGGGAGGGGCAGAGCCTCTGTGTGTGCGTGCATGGGTATGTCTGTGTGTGCGCGCAGGGGAGGGGCAGAGAGAGTAGGAGAGAGAGACTTCCCAGCCGGTTCTGCACTGTCAGCACAGAGCTCAACGTGAGGCTCGATCTCATGAACCATGAGGTCATGACCTGAGCTGAAATTAAGAGTTGGTGCCTCACCAACTGGGCCACCCAGGCACCCTAGATACCACACTTTATATTCACTTAAACTACATACAATTATTTTATAAAGGAGATTCCATGCCCAGCATGGGGCTTGATCTCAGCAACCCTAAGATGGAGAGTTGGTTGCTCTGCAGCTGAGCCATCCAGGCGCCCCTGATGAGGAAGATTTTAATACAGCTGTTTGTAAACTATAATAGGGTTGTTGACATATTACTTTATTATTACAATGCAACTTAATGCAGAATAATGAAAAATAGAAGTTTTTACATATATTGAGGACTCTAAAAATAGTAGGACTTAGTCGTTTACTCTCATGAACCTTATCATGCATCAAATGAGACAGAGAAAGAAAATAACTAGAAAATTTTAAAAATCTGTAATTTAGGGCACCTGGGTGGCTCAGCTGGTTGAGAATCCAAATTCAGCTCAGGTCAAGGTCTCATGGGTCATGAGTTCGAGCCCGACATGGGGCTCTGTGCTGACAGCTCAAAGCCTGCCTCAGATCCTCTGTCTCCCTCTCTCTCTTCCCCTCCCCAACTCACACTCTCTCTAAAATATACATTTTAAAAAATATATAATAAAAATCTGAAACCTGTAACAAAAAGTCAATTAACCTTCCACCTATATTGTTATAAAATACAGTCTTAATCCTAAATGATATACAAGAAAAAGTAACCTACAAAAATATATTCTCAGGCAAACACTATAACCTCTGATAAACTTTTACCTTTTGTTGAGTCCACAAGTCTTGCCAGTAAAGTCTCCCTTTCTAACATCAATTCTTTACTTATAGTTGGACGCTTCACCAACTCTTTGTATTTCAGAAATGCCTGAAGAAGCTAACATAAAATAAAATAAGTGTATGTTCATCCTAAGTTGATCAACTTGGTAAACACATAAGTATCTCCTAAAATAGCTTAAGGGAAATATTTCAACATATTACCTGCTGTGGACTGTCCTGAATTTCTGAAATATAATTTTTCAATTTTCCTGCTATTTTTTGCTCCGCAGGTGCAATAATTTTTTCGTATTGAGACACTGCAGCTTTCCACAAAGGCTACACAAATTAACAATGAGACTTTAGTATATAAATATCTGCTTTGAGAAGGATGACACAAACAGGAAATTATATAGACAAAACAGATAGAATTCAACCTCAGTATATGGATTATACTGCACAGGATTCAGGCCGGTAAAGGGTTCAAACACTCGAGTCAGGCATATGATTTTCTCTTCACTGGCAGGTAAAAAATAAAGAAGCTTCTCATGAATTGTTCTAACAGCCAAGACCTAAGACATAAAATATTAAAACAAATTTATTTAAATTGATGTAAAGTCTAAACATATTGGGCAAGAATTTCTTTAAACTAGGTTCATCGAAATGAGCAGTAAAAGTATAATCTTGAGATATTCCTCAGTAATAAAAGTGGTGCTCAAAGAGCTATCATTACACCACAATCCATGTGCTCAAACCTAGTGAAAACAGATAAAATCTAAGTATTTTTAAACATGTTCAAAGTTCATTTCAGCAACGTTTTTATAATTTAAAAAATAATAAAATAAAATGTCCACCACCACCAATTAAAAATTTAAGTAAAAACTTTATAACCTTTTATTTAAGTTGGATAAAGGAGTAAAAAGTACCAATTTATTTTCCTTTTCCTAAAAACAAAAACACCAAGTGAACAACCCTGTCTACTGAGAAGGCTTAAAAGCTCCAGCAATCCCCCAACCAGTAACTGTTGCTAGACACCACTTTCCACCAAAAAGCAGCAGGCCCTGTGGAGGAATGACCAATTCCAGGAATGAGGCAGAAGACTGTCCAAGGCAGGCCGACGCACTTGGGGGCTGAAAGTAAGGGAGTCATCAAGGAGATACGCGGTTCCTGTCAAAATGACCAAGGAGCCAACATAAATGGGCACTTAGGGCCCAGACATGGGGCTGTTTGAGGACAGTAACTACAACAGACTGAAACTCAAAGTGCAACAATGCATGGCTTCTTAACAGCACTAGCATTTTCTCTATGTATACAGAGCTCACCATGACACTAACTTATTACCCACTGTTCTACACACCGAGAGGGGCTCCTGGGTGGCTCAGTTGGTTCAGCATCCGACTCGTGATTTTGGCTCAGGTCATGATGCCAGGGTGTGGGATTAAGCCCCACATCAGGATCTGCACTGACAGCACAGAGCCTGCCTGGGATTCTCTCTCTCCCCCTCTCTCTCCGTCCTTCACCCACCACGCTGTAAGCAGGCAGGTGGGAACCAGCACTCAGCTGGCACCCCTGGCACTGGATCACATGACCACCATAAATTATCTCCCAAGAACCAATTCTTATTCTCTTCCAAAGGAGTAAATGACTTCAATGGGAGGTGTAATGCTTACTGGTGATAAAACACGCTCGCAAACGAGCGAGGACTACGTCACACTTAACGTCAGAGATCCAAACAAACAGATACCTCTTCCAGCCGTTTGCCCAGTCTGTCGAGGGTTTCAGGGAAATATTTCTCCCCTTTCCATGGGTGCGGAACATAGCGCTGCCACACCTGACCCGTGAGGTGGTTACAGGCGATCACCCACTGTTCACAAATGGAAATACCCGCTCTGAGATGCTCTTTCACAAGATAGTGAGGATCTTCCCACAGATTCAAAGTTCCCAACTTTTTCTGAACAAATCTTCCAAATGAACCACCTAATAAAACAGAAAGCAAATTTTTAATGGAAATGTCTTTTTATCTAATAATTATAGAATACTTGCTTATGACAAAACTTAAAATACTACAAATTAGCAAACTAAGGATCTACAAAATGCCACGTGCACATCCTTAGATTGTCAAAAACAAATATTTTTCAAGACACACATGCACACACACATTTGTGTTTTTGCACCTTTCAATATACCATGTGCACCTTTCAAGTGCAGAAATACATCTCATTTCAGGGTGCCTGGGTGGCTCAGTCAGTTAAGTGTCCGACTTCAGCTCAGGTCATGATCTCACAGTCATGGGTTCGAGCCCCGTATCAGGCTCTGTGCTGATAGTTCAGAGCCTGTAGCCTGCTTCAGATTCTGTGTCTCCCTCTCCCTCTGTCCCTCCCCCAGTCATGCTCACTCTTTCTCAAAAATAAATAAATATTTAAAAATGTTAAAAAAATACATATCATTTTTTCAAAAAGTTGCAGGGCCTGCTGTGTGGATGTAGCATCATACAACCAATTCTCAAATGCTGTTTGTTTCTACTCCTACATTACAAATGATGCTGCAATAAATGTCCTTGGACATATACCTCTACGTATCTGTCTAATATTTCCTGAAGATAACAATGAGATGGCATTCTCTAGGTCAAAGAGTATATGCATCTTGGGGCGCCTGGGTGGCTTAGTCGGTTAAGCGTCCGACTTTCGGCTCAGGTCATGATCTCACGGTTCGTGGGTTCGAGCCCCGCGTCGGGCTCTGTGCTGACTGCCGGCTCAGAGCCTGGAGCCTATTTCAGAGTCTGTATCTCCCTCTCTCTCTGACCCTCCCCTGCTCACGCTCTCTCTCTCTCTCTCTCTCCTAGAAATAAGTAAAAATATTAAAAAAAAAAGAGTATATGCATCTTAAATACCGACAAACCAATATATTTTTTTAAAAGTTTTAATGTTTTATTTATTTCTGAGAGAGCGAGCATGAGCAGGGGAGGGTCAGAGAGAGAGAGAGGGAGACACAATCCAAAACAGGCTCCAGGCTCTGAGCTAGCTCAGCACAGAGCCCAATGCGGCTTGAACTCACAAACTGTGAGATCATGACCTGAGCCGAAGCCAGACATTTATCCAACTGAGCCACCCAGGCACCCCAAACCAATACATTTTAAAGACTTTTGAGATCATTACAAAATAAAGCTTAAATGAATACATATATAGTGACTTAAAAAATCTATATAAATTTACTTGTATTAATGGTTAAAGGGCTTGACACACATTTAAATTAACCAACTATATACAAATTTCTATTTAAATAATCCTTATGATTTGCTCTAAAAGTTACCCTAAGCAACAATTATTACATTAAGGAGCATTTTCAATAGGTACTTAAAAGAAAACCTAGAAGACAAAACGAGACAGGCTTCCAAAGTCCCACAAGTGTACTTCTTTACCAGTACAGTACCTATGACGTCTAAGAGATGTAACATTCGTGACTCAGGGAAGTGATCATGCTCTGTCTGTCTCCACACGTCGTCTACAACATCCCGGGTGGCCTCCACCAAGTCCACCACTTCTAGTAAGGATAGACTGTCCAAGTTATAAAAGTCCTAAAACCAAAAGGAATTCTTTTTTAAATGTAATGATAACTGTACCTTAATCAATACAGTCACCATGTTCCCAGACTTTTCAACTGAGACAATTCTAACATCTGTCACATCATTTTTGCCTCCTTTACTGGATGACAGGTTCCTTCTTTATGCAAATACCCTAAGAGTTCCCTCACAAACATAAATGTCATCAAAGCCAGGAGAAAAATTAAGAATTACTAAATAGTCTCTTCATTTACTTTTGCTCTTGGCCTCATTTTCTTTAGGTTTGGGTTCATTTCTTCTAGTCACTCAAAGGCAGTGGCCTCACGCCACATGGATGCGACCCACTGCAGTTCATATGTGTAGTCACTCGGTCACTGTGCGGTGTGCTACCAGTAGTACAGACATAGCTCAAGCTTTGGTAATTTACATTCCATCATTATCACAAAACAAGTTTAAAACCATTTCAAAAACCTCATTAAAATGATATTATAGAAACAATACTGGGAACAAATAGGAAATTACTTGTCATTTAATTTAGGAAAAAAAGACTTTTTTGTAACCATATTTAAAATGGTCACTTACTTAACTTCTGTGAATATTTCAAAGAATAATCAATCAAGTATAAAACTAAGACTTTTCATATTTCAAATTACTTTAAAACTCTAATTGGAACAAACTGAACATTCTTTCAAAAGAACATACTATCTCCAAATAAATGTCTGTTAGTGTTTTAGGCTTTGCTTTTCCCTATCTACCTATAGAAAATTATGTTTTTGAGGAAAATATTTACTAGAGATTACAATCTAAATTCCTTAAAAGTTTTAGCTCCTAAACTGTATCCCTGTTAAATGTACACCCTAAAGAAACCTTGCTACACATGAAGGATGCATTTTGTTTATAACCATTAACATCTGTAAAACGGAGGTAACGCTGGTGAAACTGAGCACTCAAGCACTTTCACCCAAAGCCTGGTACATAACTCTGCAGGAATCACGTACTCTCGCAATCATTTCAAACAGTTCTTTAAAATAACCGGCTCTCTCTCTGCTAATCTGTTTATTTCCACGATGAGCTTGCTCCACCCAAAACTGGAACTCATCACTTGGTGTAAGAATACCTAAAAAGGTGAAAAAGAAAAAAAAGAACTATCAATTGAAAATGAAAAGCCAGAAAATGATCTGGTTCATCTGCTGATTACGTATATGTCCGGTACTCCTGAAGATGTACATAAAACAAGTTTTAAGATTTCTGTCAACAGAAAGTTCTTTCCTAAATCCACTAACAATTATAGTATTAAATTTATGCTTCGCAAGTGTGATGCTCAGTCTGTTTCCCCTATGTTTGTAAACCATCCACATCCACGCTGTCAGTCTGCATCCTATACTTGCAAACTCGCTTCTCCAGCATAAGGTTTTCCCAAGCCTAAATCCAATACCATTAATGTCAGTGAATACTACCCAAATTAGAAATGATTACAATTTAATCAATAAACACTTGCAATTTAATGTCAAAATACAAGGAAATAAAAATAATTTACTTTTCAATTTGCTTTCGTACTTCCCAATGAACTGGTCAATTTCTAGTTGCTTAATCACACACTGCAAATATGTGTGCTATTTTTTCTAGGTCTATGGGATTCAAAAAGCATCTAATTTACTGCTCAAGCCAAGTATAAAACTGTATCCAATACTGTAAAATAATGATTTGTGTTTATCATTCATTTCATGTGAATTGTTCATATAAATAATATTATCTATAGCTATAATAAGATTATAATTAGCTTCACATAAAATACGTTACAAAATAAAAGTTAATTATCTTTGCAAAGTAGACAATTAGGGTCAATCCTATTCATGGATGCTGGATTTATGAATTCAACTATTCCTAACATTTATTTGTAATCTGAAATCAATGCCTGCAGTGTTTTCATCACCATTCACAGACATGCACAGAGCGACAAAAAATTCAAGCCGCCCCACATACTCGTTCCCAACTGAGGCCCAACAGAGACCCTGCCTGCTAGTTTCCCATTTCCTCCTGTAAACAATTACCCTTTCTGCAACCTATTCAGCTGCAGGTTTTTCTCATTTTGGGCATCTTTTTATTGGTGATTCCTCTGTTTAAAACAGCCCCCAGGCACAGGACCAAAGCCCTGCCTAGTGTTACCAAGGCCAAGAACACTGTGATGTGACTTCCTGAGCAAATACTTGTGTTAGAGATGCTTCATTCATGCATGAGTTACAGTGCTGTTGGCTGTGAACTCTATGGTAAATAATCACCAATCTATATTAAATACAGTGACTTTCAGCAGAAAACACATAAAATATGGTTATATGTTGAGCAGCTGATAAAAATCTTACGACCGAAGGCTCACAGGAACCTTCCCTTGTTCTCCCCTGAGGAGCCAGGCTCAGTACGCAGTGACTCAGTATCCGCAGGGACTTTACAGAACAGAACCACTGCAGATTATGAGAAGCAACTAGACTTTCTACTTCCATGAGTTGCACATTGTTAAAGATTACACTTTCCTCTTCTCAAAATCCATGTAAATCTATTCATTTAAAGGAACCTCAGGCTCAAAGAAGATTCAAAAGTATGGAAGTCTGTGAAAAAAATGTACTAATTCACTAGCATACTAATAAGACAGCTATTTTGACTTTCTGTGATTAAGTTATGGTTCTATATATACCTCGTGTGTCATCTTCCTTAAATTTCAGCTTTGATAAGTTAGTGTCTGATCTTCGTAGAACTACACCCAACCCAGCTTCTAGTTCACTCAAAAGATTCTGAAGTTTGGGATCAAAGTCTCTGCTCCATTCCTGATCCTAAATAAAAACAGACAAGAGCAAACATTGACCAAAAGTTCTCCAATCAAACTGGTCCCCTTAAAATCCTATTTAGAGAAATAAGTCCAAATACACCAGTGTCACTCAAAGCCTGACTACCTCCATCTCACAAGGAATAAAAAACAGTCCTTTCAACGGTTCAAACTTGATAATTTTCTGTATAGCAACGTAAGAGCTGTGTGGATTAGATGTATTTCTTTCTCCCATTCCTCTATTTATCAACAAAGCTGACTTTAAATTTTTTTCTAATTTTTAGAAGACGTTTTTAAAAACCAAAATACTAATGATATTAACAGTGAATAATAATATTTATCTCTGTGTTTATAAAGACATTTATACAAATTCTTAGGTGTAAAAAAGTGACTGTACAGCTACTTTAATTTACTTACCTTTAACAACATTGGTGCAAATACTTGCCGTACAGCTTGGTAAAGAGAATTTATGGGAGATTCCAACATAGATGAAACTAGAATGTTACTATGTAGATTCTGATCAGTAATTACTTCAGGTCGCAGCTTGAAAAACACCAGCACTTTATCTTTTGTGTCAGCAAAATCAATCTAGGTGATAAACAAATTATTGTTTTTAATGTTTTATTTATTTGTTTTAAGACAGAGAGACAGAGCACGAGCAGGGGAGGGGCAGAGAGAGGGAGACAGAATCTGAAGCAGGCTCCAGGCTCTGAGCTGTCAGCAAAGAGCCTGATGCAGGGCTTGAACTCATGAACTGTGAGATCATGACCTGAGCCAAAGTTGGATGCTTAACCAACTGAGCCACCCAGAAGCCCTTGAGCAAATGACTTTTAATGTTATCTTCATAAAAGTTAGTATTTGAAAGAAAGGTTCCCCTAAAACGTTCCCTAAAACGTTCTATCACTAATTTTGACCCCTTGGGGAAAAACAGTTAAAATAATTACAGTATATTAAAACCAATCTATCTCTGCTCCTTAAGAGTATCTGGGTTTTGGGGTGCCTGGATGGCTCAGTTTCCCTCTCCCACTTCCCCTCCCCTGCTCATGCTCTGCCTCTCTCAAAAATAAAGAAATGTTAAAATTTTTTTTTAAAAAAAGAGTATCTGGGTTTTAAAATGTATCCCCAATCCCACGTTTTTGTATCATAAAGCTACAATGACAAGTGGTTCATAAACAGAAATCACCAGACAAATATTGTGGCCATAAACCGCCAACTACTCCACTCCAACCAGAGTCAGTACTAGCAAAGTGGCATGCCCCAGCTTCAACCTGATGAGCCATAGTCTCCACTCTATTCCAAAAGTCTATACCAAAGATGTTAATTATACTCTTACCTGAAACTAACATTTTTAAAAAGTGCTTTTTAAGTCTTCAACTCAAAGCTACCAACCAAAAGGAAATTGTCTATCTCCTAGATTCAAACTTTTTATTAAAGTTATACAAGTAGATTATTTAAAGTTGGAACTGGATGAGCTAAATTGCAATTCACTAAAGCAACCATGTTTAAACTAAGTCAGTCCCTAATAATTAGTTCATGAGCTGAAAAGTATATTACCCAAAAGAAGTTTTTGCATTATATACACATTTTCACATCTGCTATCATTTCTTTTTCCAGGAAGAGAAGTATATGCATTCAAAACCTTTCAGGGGTGCCTGGGTGGCTCAGTCCGTTAAACGTCCGACTTCAGCTCAGGTCATGATCTCATGGTTTGTGTTTTCGAGCCCCGCGTCGGACTCTGTGCTGACAGCTCAGAGCCTGGAGCCTGCTTCAGATTCTGTATCTTCCTCTCTCTCTGACCCTCCCCGGCTCTTGCGCGCTCAGTCTCTCGCTATCTCTATCTCTCAGAAGTAAATAAAACATTAAAAAATATTTTTAATAAATAAGCTTTCAAACAAGTTCACTGCTATGCATGAAAACACCTTCTAGATGAGTGATATTTCATGGCACTTTCCTCGTAATCACTGTATTTTTTAGGCACTAGGAGGAAACTGGAATTTACTTGGGCTTGCTGTATTTCTCAAACTCCCATCTGCACATATTAAAATTCTATTGCTGGGCCACCTGGATGGATGGCTCAGGGGGTTAAATGTCTGACTTCGGCTCAGGTCATGATCTCAATGTTCATGAGTTCAAGCCCCAGGTCAGGCCCTGTGCTGTCAGTTCAGAGCCTAGAGCCTGGTTTAGAGTCTGTGTCTCCCTCTCTCTCTGCCCCTCCCTTGCTCTTTCTCTCTCAAAAATAAACATTAAAAATTTTTTAAAACACAAAATAAAATTCTATTGCTAGCATGATCATTCCAATTATATGCAGGTGAGAATAACAAGCTGCAGATACGTAGATTTGAAAAATTCACTCATTAGTCATCAAATACTGCATTCCCTTGTGCTTTCTCCCCCCACCAATCTGAAGAAAGCTTAAAAAATACACATTTTATCACCATACTTGAAAACAGTAACCACAGTCATCAGCCAAGGCTCCCCTGCATCAGCCAGGATGAGGAGTTTCCTCCAAAGGGCAGTCAGAGCTGAAGGGATCCGTTGGCTACAGCTCGTCATCGTTCCCTAAAACAGGGAGACAAAACCAGCCCTCCCAGCTGCCTCGCCCGCCAGTCTCCCTACTGGTGGCAACTACTATTTCCCCTTATCTGACTAAATTTTGATAGCTATTAATTCCGAGTACAAAGCTGTTCTTTTCTCAGGTTGCAAAATAACTTCTGCCGGAATCCAGGAGGGATCAGCCTGCCACAACCCAATGCCTGAGTCTGTACAGCCCACAAGCTAAAGTAGGTTTAAAAAAAAAAATCAAATACAGCATTTCATGACACTTAAAACTTATATGAAATTCACATATCAGTGTCCATGAATAAAGTTTTATAGAACACAGTCCTACTCTTTCATTTACACATTCTCTGCATTCACACTGACTAGAACCCAGCCCTCCTGGTTCAATTATGCATCATCTACCTTCATTCACATCACAAGGGCAGAACTGTGGTATCAAGAGACCCACCCTACCGCCTGCAGAGCCTAAATTACGCATAATCTGACCCATCACAGAAAAAGGTTGCCAACCTCTATCCCAAAGCATGAACCGGATTCACATCTCTGTCTGGTTTAAGATGACCAGTGGAATTTCTAGCTCAACCTAAATGGTGCCCAGGGTTCCAGTGATCACTCCACACTGTCATCTTCCACACTCTTCAGTCATCCAGGAAACTTCTGCGATCCCTGAATTTTTTGCCTGGTCCTTAAAACCAAGGTGAGACCCAGCTCAGGGCCTTGGTATTTCTTATTTCTTCTGCTTAGAACACTCTTCCTCTAACCTTATGTCTGCCTACAACTCATTCAAATAACTCACTTCTAAATTTGCTAATCCAGACAGGCAGTCCCTCCCCCTCTAGCTTAACGCAGTTCCGGGCCTCATCCCCATCACTATTTGAACATTATCCTATTTTTATCCAAAAAGCAGTTATAATGGGGAGCTTAGGGGCTCAGCTGGTTAAACATCTGACCTCGGCTCAGGTCACGACCGAATGTTTTATGGGTTTGAGCCCGGGGTCGAGCTCTGTGCTGACAGTGTAGAGCCTGTTTGGAATTCTGTCTGTCCCTCTCTCTGCCCCTCCCAACTCACATGCTTGCTCTCTTTCTCTCTCAAGAAAAAGAGAACTAAACATTTAAAACCAAACAGCACTTATCAGAGCGGAAAGCAATGTTATATACCTAATGCATGACTCGGGCCTGCCTTCGTCTACTCGAACACTACCCCTTGCAAACAAATTCTGATGCGTTCATGGCTTCATTCCGAGCACCCAGGACAGCGCCAGAGCCAAAGTAGGTATTCGGTCAGTATCTGTAACCTTCAGTCATGCAGACTCTCAGACAAACATGGTACAACTTAAGACATGACAAAACACTGGGCGCCTTGGTGGCTCGGTCGGTTGAGAGCTTGGCTCAGGTCAGGATCTCACCATCCCTGAGCTCGAGCCCCACCCCAGGTAAGGGGCTGTCTGTCTCTCTGCCCTTCGCTCACTCACGCCCTCTCTCAAAAAAAACAAAAACAAAATAAACAAAACAAAAATAAGAACATAACAAAACATCTTCAAATGTGACTAAACATCCGTAGTGCGGCACAGGACTAGAGATAAAGGACTGTGGGGCTCTTGCAGCAATAGCGGTAACGTAGAGAGTTCCGGCTTCCGTGCTGGACACAACCCAAGTCCCATTCTCAGGGGCCCAGCGCCTCGCCTCACAGGCCCCCAGTCCTGTTCGCACTTGCAGTGGCGCCGCTGCCTTCACGCCGTGCTGCGCAGTGTGTGTCCCCTCAGGCCACTGGAAGGCAGAGGCAAAGGATCCCCTTCCGAAGGCTACTGCAAACTGGACAAGTGCGGTAGTTCCCACTTGGGATGCAACCTTCACTTCTCGTAAAATACAAATAAAAACGTTTCCTATCTTACAGTGCTGCTGTGAGTAGTAAATAAACCCTTGGGCACGAAGTGCTTAACACAGTGCCTGACAGGCTGTAAAGAGAAAAGGACGAGTAATCTAAGGTCAGCCATCCTGTTCCTGCCTCCATGAACCCACAGAGCCCAGCAAAGTGCACATACTGAGGTCAAAACAAAAGCTGACTGAAGAGAATCAAACTAAACCTAAGACTCAAGATTCCCAGGGAACTGATTAGATGACTCAGTCACCCGACACAATGGCACTCAAGGCTTGCAAAGGTTCCAGCTTTCGGGGAACAGGAGAGAAAGAGCTTTTAAAATATGCCTTTTGGGTAATGGGAGAGGGGCACTGAGGGGGGCCTGCTGGGACGAGCACTGGGGCGATGGGGGAGGGGAACCGGGGGGGTCCTGCTGGGACGGGCACTGGGCTTCCGTGCAAGTGACGAATCCCTGAGTTCGACTCCCGAAACCAATGCTGCACAGTAAGTTAACTCAAACATTTTTTAAAAATAAAGAATTCAACAATGAAAAAAATAAAAATAAAATAAAATATGCCCTTCATCCATTTACTGAGACGCTGTAATGGGCGAGGCCGTTCTGTGTGCCCATCAGGCTCAGGTGTATTTCCTTAGGACCCGACTGCAAAGGACCCACTTCTCAAGCAGCCCCGCCACGGAAGGCCGTGCAGCAGTACATCACACTCGCCAGGCACCAAAAACGATAGTAATAACTTAACCTTGTATTACGTCATTGCCACAAAAGACGTGCATTCCTATCGAAATTTCTCCCAAAAAGATGCTTCAAATTTGCCTCAAGAGCTTCACGGGGAGAAAAAGGTTTAATAAATACGGCTTACGGTTTTAGCAGCAACATCTGCAGCCTTTAAAGAAGAATCCCAAGAGCGCAGAGGTGCTCTACGCTGCTCAGGTGCACCGGGCAGGCCTTGGGGGCTGGGGGGCGCGGGGAGTCAGCGTGGCTCTCTAACGGGGGGCGCGAGCGGGCAGAGGGGGCCTCCCAAGGTCAGGAGCCACCGGGCTGGGGAGGGAGTGGGAACAACCAGGCTCTGAGGGAGGGAGGACGGGCTGCAAGGGTGAGCCGGGAGGAGGAGGGGAAGGGGGAGCTGGGCTGGGGGAAGGGGAGGAAGGGACCGCTGGGCTGGGGGAAGGAGGGCAAAGCCAGGCTGGGGAGGGGAGGGGGAAGGGGGAGCCGGGCTGGGGGGCGGGGAGGAAGGGACCGCTGGGCTGGGGGAAGGGAGGGGGCAAGAGCCAGGCTGAGGCAGGAGGGGAAGCCGGGATGCTAAAGAGGGGAGAGAAGGGGACAGCCGCGCTGGGGGGCGGGGAGAGGAAGAGGGTCAGGCTTGGGGAGAGGCGCCGGGCTCTCTGGGAATTGCGGGAAAGAGGGGGGCGCCGGGCGGCTCTGGGGAGGGAAGGGAGGGGGAGAAGACCGGGCTGGGAGGTGCGGGGCAAGGGGACCACCGGGCTCGGGGAGGCGGAGGGGAGGGGGCGGGCGGGCTCCGGCGCGCCCCGCGGACGCAGGCCAGGCGGCCCACGACCCCGGCCGGGCCTGGGGCGCCCAGGGGCGGCGGCCCAGAGCGCGAGGCCGTACCGAGTTGGAGAAGACGACGCCGGCGTCGAGCGCTGCGCCCGGAGGGAGCATCTGGTTGCCGTCGTCCGAAAGTCGTCGACCAGGGCCGCCGCACGTCGGCGGCTGGTCCCAGGGCTCCGACAGCAGCCCGAAGTAATTCTGCGTGGTGCTGAAGGGAAGGCCTTCCGCACGTCAGGCCCCTCCCGCCATGGCAAGCCCCGGCTGCGGGGACTCGCGGGTCAGGAGCGCCACCAGCGAGCCGCGCAGCTCACGCCGCCCGCCCGCCCCGCGCAGCTTCGCGGTTGCCGGGGCCAGTACTGGCGACGGGTCCCGACGTCGCGGGCCGCGCGCGCGTGGACACGTCACCCCGCGGGCGCGCGCACGCACCACGCCGGGGAGGCCGCCCCGCCCCGGTGGCGTAGCTGACGGCCGCGGCGCCGGGGGCGTGAGGCCGTCGAGGTCGCAAAGCTGCCGTTTCTTCCGCGCGGCTTGTTTCCGGCGGACTGTTCGTGCAGTGCGCGCGGCGCCTGCGGCTTGCAGGCCGCGCCTGAAGGGTGGTGCCGTGAAAGCCGCTTCCTGAGGAGGCCGGGAACGGGGAGTTGGGTGCGGGGTCCCAGCTCGCCCGCCGCATCTTCCCCCGCTCCTTCCTGGGTTGCCCACTTCCCACCCCTCTTTATTGGCGACCGTCGGGAAGACACGGAGGCACCAAGCGTTGGGCGCCATCAGGGGCTGCTCCGCCGCCACAGGTGATAGCGGCTCGCGTGTCCCATCACGAACACGGCCGTCTGAAACGCGGGACGCGAGGCGTTAGCGGTTGCGGCGCCGCGGCGTCGTGGCCACCGCGACCCCGCTGCTCCTCATCTGGCTTTCGAAGCCAGAGATCATCTTCGAAGAACACCGGGCCCTGCCCAGAAAGCGTTTTGCAGGCTTCATCCTAAGGACCTTAAATACGTACAGTTTTTTATTGGCATTCAATAATCACAACTTCCTCCTAAAACTATATTGTTTTATCCTTGGGAAGGGGTCTTTTGATCTACCGACATCTTAAGATTGAGAGCAAGAACTAAAGACAGCCGAACTGCTTAATTCTAACAGGGAAACGGATTCCTCACGAGGTGGGAGGCAGAAGTCCAGGAGTTGGGATTCTGGCTCCTGAATGGGAAAAAGAAATCAAACATAAACCCAGGGTGACTGGGTAGTCAGAAAAGGATTTTGAAAGCAAGAATAGCTAGTATGGATACAGCCATTTGACCCTTCACAGGGTCTTCGGAAAATCCCAACTCACAAATGCTAGGTGTAGGTGAGAGTTGTTTTGCTGGAAGTGTGTGAAATGGTTGTATTTTGCATCCATGGCAATGTGCTAAGTGTAAAGGCAGCAACGTGTAGGAGCATGAGTCTGGAAAACAACTGAGTCGTGCAAATACCTAAGCTCCCAAGAATGTTTAGGACTCTGGTGGACTTTGGACTGCTACAAGATATGAAATTGGAGTGTTTGGATTTAGCTTAATCCAGATGTCCAGAAACCTAGAAACTCAGGTGACCTGTAAACCTTTGAGGACAGAAGTTTCTATGTCTTGTTCATTGCTCTGTACCTAGAATTAGGCAGAGAATGGAAACGTCTCTGCATTCCTGAAGCTTCAAAAAAGAGGAAGGAAAGTCAGAGGTAAGTAACTTCTACAAAGCCGCAGAAATAATTAGCTGTAGGGCAAGAGATTCATATCAGATCCAACTCCAAACGGATCTCTCGGCACCGATGTCACAACGGTACACAGCCAGCTACCCACCAGTGTCCCATTTTGTCCTGCCTCCCTTTAAGTAGCTACTAGCAGGGTGCCGGAGACGCTCGGGCGGCTGAGCGTTCGGCTCAGGTCATGATCTCACAGTTTCTTTGAGTTGGAGGCCCGCATCCAGGGCTCTTGCTTACAATGCAGGGAATGCTTGGGTCTTTTTCTTTCTGCCCCTCCCCTGCCCCCTGCTCATGCTCACGCTGTCCCTCTCAAAAAATAAACTTAAAAAAACAAGTTGGGGCGCCTGGGTGGCTCAGTCGGTTAAGCATCCAACTTCAGCTCAGGTCATGATCCACAGTTTGTGGGTTCGAGCCACCGTCGGACTCTGTGCTGACAACCAGCTCAGAGCCTGGAGCCTGTTTCAGATTCTGTGTCTCCCTCTCTCTCTGACCCTCCCTGCTCCCGGTGTCTCTCTCTCTCTCTCTCCCAGAAATTAAAAAATAAATAAATAAAAGTTGCCACTAGCCTGGTGTGGCCATAATATAAATCCCACCAGCAGAATTCCAGGCGGAAGTAACGTGTGCCACTTACAAGGGAAGGTTTCAAAAAGTGTGCCTTCATCTTTTGCCAGCTGGGTACAGACAGCAAAGCCGTAGAGATGACAGAACCACGAACAGTAGGAGCACAGGGCTCCTGGCTCTGTGTGGAAAGCCAGCAGATGTTAACCAAGAAAAGAAATAACCTTCATAGTGTTTGAGCCATTTTTACATTATATCTGTGGGTCTGTTTGTTACAGTAATTTAAGCCACTCTCTAATCCAATAGAATAACTGATAGCAGCAAGGGTGCTATTCATCTGTTTGGGTTTTTGTTTTATTTTTAATGTTTATTTTGAGAGAGAGGGAAAGAGAGAATCCCAATCATTCTCTAAAAGGGCAGTACCGAGCTCAACATGGGGCTTGATCCTGCCTGAGCCCAAACCAAGAGTCGGGCACCCAACCAACTGAGCTACCCAGGCACCCCTGTTTTTTTGTAATTTAATGTAAGACGTGGTTAGTAGTTGGCTAGCAGGTGGCATAAATGTGAGGTGGAGGAACAGGGACTGAACCTTTCTGAGCTAAAGTTTCCTGATTTTTTTCTATATTTGTATTTCTCAATAACACTTTGTACTGTAAAAAATCACTGAAAGATTCCAAGAAGCTTTTGTGCATTATTTCTATCAATATTTAGTCATAAAATTAATAGTCATATGAAAACTGAGTCTTTTTATTTTTAATAATTTTTTATTTATAAAAATTTTATTTGTAAAAATTTTTTTATTTATAAAAATTTTTTATTTATTTTGAGAAAGAGATCGTGAGCAGGGAGGCAGAGAGAGAGGGAGACACAATCTGAAACAAGCTCGGACTCTGAGCTGTCCAGCAGAGGAGCCTGGCGGCGGGGCTTTAACCCACAAACCGTGAAATCATGACCTGAGTCAAAGTGGACGCCTAACCAACTGACCATCCGGAATTGCCCCAAAACTAGAACTTTTGAGACAGGTATATTCACCTATTTAAAAATGAAAAACTATGACTTGTTAAAATACATAACGAGTTTACAAAAAGAATTCCCAACACGAACATAGAATTTGATCGGGAGCTGTCATTTTGTTTTATTATTATTTTTAAATCTCTTTCATTTAGGCCTCAGTAGGAGGTCTGCGAGACCATCTCTGCCTGTGCATTCAGTCTACACTCGTTGTTCACCCGATGTGCGGAGAAAACCAGCCTCACATAGCATATGTAGTTTAGAAAATGGGAAAGAACGACAAGCCTTTTCAGATATTTGTGAATATTGTTGTAAACCTCCACACATGGTGGCCCTTAAAGGCTAGTTGCAGTTTGGGATCCAGACCAGATCCATGATTGGACATTTCATACTCAACTACGCATGAGAAAAGCAGTTCCATCTTGCACTCCAAATGGATCTGTCACCCAGGCATAATTTCCTAACATCAGGCATCGGTCACTTGGAAAATACTGGTTCACTGAGCTACGGATCTTCCAAATATTGGTACGGTTCATAATAGGAGAGTAGAAAATCACACGTGTTCAGTATTCCACTCAGCTCAGAAGTCTCTTTGTCTGGAGAGGTGGTCAGTTTTACAGCAGAGACTTTAAGATTTCCAAAATTCTAATTTTTGCATGCAAGCTTGAATTTTATCATTGGCAATGAGAACTGTCAGTTGTTTTCCTTGAAATAATAGCCTTAAACCCTAGGGGAACTCTTAAATACAGAGAATAAACCGAGAGTTGATGGAGGGAGATGGGTGGGGAGATGGAGCTAGATAGGGGATGGGCGTTGAGGAGGCATTTGTCGGGATGTTGTATGTAAGTGATGAATCCTGGGTTCTACTCATTGAAACCATTGCTGCACACTATGTTAACTAACTAGAATTTAAATAGATTTTAAAGAAAGGGAAGTAGCTTTTATTTCATTCATTTTTGAGAAAAAGGTCTAGCAAATACCCAGTCTAGATAACCAAAAACTCCTGTCAAGTGGCCTTGCGTAAAACAGCCGCTGGTTCCACTGGGACTCAGACCCAGGCTCTTTCCTGCAGGCGGCATCCCGGGTCACTAGCCACCCACGTGCTTTGTGTGACCTTCATCTCACTGCCCAGGACAGTGAAATGGCTTGTCCTCAAGCTTTGTGATTAGGTCAAGCTGCTAATCATTACCCCCCTTTTTTTAATGTTTTATTTATTTCTGAGAGAAAGAGAGAGAGCGTGCATGATTAGGGGAGGGTCAGAGGGAAACACAATCTGAAACAGTCTCCAGGCTCTGAGCTGTCAGCACAGAGCCCAACGCGAGCCGAACCCATGAACCCAGTGAGATCATGACCTGAGCCAAAGCCGGATGCTTAACCGACTGAGCCACCCAGGCTCCCTCTTTACCCCTTTCTTAGGGACACTCTTCAGTGAGACCGAGGATCCTTTCCTGGCTCGTGCAGGAGGTGGAGACCAGGTGGCGTTAGGAGCAGTGGGTGCCCCAGCCTCCATTTGGCCAAGGTCTGGCAGCCTTGGCAGCGCATTCATTTTCCTCTACTTCATCAGCAAGTACTGAGAAGCAAGTAGCTTAAAACAACACCCTGTTCCTGTGAGAGTCCAGCCCATCAGTAGCGGGAAGCTGCATAGGCAGATCTCCACTAAAGGTCTCTGTGGCCTAAATCAAGACATGGGCCGGGGCTGAGTTCTCCCCTGCAGCTTCAGGGGTCCTCCTCCAGCTCAGACAGTTGGTAGAATTAAAGTCCTGGCAGTTGCAGGACTCGGCCCCCGTTTCTTTGCTAGCTGTTGACTGAAGTTCCTTTCAGCAGGTGGAGGCCCACCATATTCCTCACCTCTGGCTTCAGCGCAGGCCAGAGAACTTTCCCACCCATCAGTTCTCCCTCCTGTAACAGAAAAGAGGCTCATTCCTTTTAAGGGTTCACCTGATTAGACCAGGCCCAGTGCAGGATCTTCTTTGTGAACGGTCATTGAACAGATTAGTAAATAAAGCGTCGGAGTGACAGCCCATCCTGTTCGCAAGCTTGGCGCCCCCGCTGGAGGTCAGAGGGCTGCACGGCGTGGCCCCACCTGCGAGCGGAAACCTTGGGGCCCATTCAGAGGTGTGCCTACTTCAGCTACCCTTGCTTCTGCACCTCCGGTGAAAATGTCAAGCGGTTCAAGAGGCACATAATGTCTTACCTTGTGAAAATGGTTTGATCTACCCTTGAAAATGTCTTCAGTTCCCCCAGGGGTGCAGATGATCTCTGATTCTGTGGCAGCGACTGCAGAAAACAGGCTTTTTCTGTTTTATCCATGACAGTTGACAAATTTTGGGCAAATTATAACGTTGGTTATAAAAACTGCTCCCATTATTAAACATACTCTTAGTACTTACTCAAATGGGAAGAAAAAATACCATGGGATCGTTAGACGATTGTTCGTACTAAGGCAGTAATGACCTAGTTACTATTCGTAGACCTTGCTGGGGGGACCGTACCCGAGACACATCATTTCAGAACCTCGTCTTCACACGTCCAAGAAACTTACTCCTGGGCATAGCCGTTACAGATTTCATCACCAGCAGAACAAAACATATACTCTGATAGGACACTTAATGTTCCATCCAAATACGTAAATATATTCACCTCTCTCCATTTGTATGTGTCCCCATAGAACAAGAAGAACTCTGTTTCTTCTGAGTGTTTCTAAGGTCCGTGAGTAATCGCTAGCCGCTACTTCTGGGACAAACAGGGAACCAGATGTTTCTGCAGTCGGGTGGGCTGGAGGTATGGGGAGAGAGCAAGGAGAAACGTAAGCAGAGGGTTAGTGTTTGTCACTTTATAACACGTAGCTGGAGACGGTCCTTCCGTCTGCACGCCTCCCACTCCCAGCGAATCCTGGGCAGCGGTGAAGGGGCGGGGAACGTGCCAGAAATGTGATAATATGGGTATGATCTTCCCCTGTCTCCATTAACAGAGAGAACGAGAAACAGACACTAGAGGAGAATAAAGGTGTGGAGTTCCTTGCAGATAATACTCGTGTGTTTCATTATAAAAAAGTACAGACATTATGATTGAATAATTTAAATATTTTGACTCATATCAAAATTTAAATACTATTTATCTGAATGCTGGTGCTTTATTATGTATTAAAAAGCAGATATCAAAGCTAATTTTCAACATAATATTAATGGTAAGAATTATGGAAGGTATGGCAGAAACTAAATCTATTCTCTTTTTTAACTTTTTTTAAATGTTTATTTTTGAGAGAGAGCGTGACTGGGGGGTGGAGCAGAGAGAGAGGGAGACCATACAAAGCAGGCTTCAGGCTCCAAGCTGTCAGCACAGAGCCCGATGCAGGACTTGAGCCCACAGATCATGAGATCTCGACATGAGCCAAAGTCTGATGCTTAACCAACTGAGCCACCCAGGCGCCCCTAAATCTATTCTCTTTTAAGATGAAAAGATCATCAGTCTTGGGAGAATTTTTTTTTATTTTGAGAGAAAGAGTGAGAGAGGGAGTGCATACACACACAAGCAAGAGAGGGCCAGAGAGAGGGAGAAAGAGAATCCCAAGCAGGCTCCATGTGGTCAGCCCAGAGCCCCATGTAGGGCTCGATCCCACAGAACTGTGAGATCATGACCTGAACCGAAATCAAGAGTCAGACATTTCATTGACTGACCCACCAGGCACCCTGAGAGAACTTTAAGTATAGTTTTGTGATATTTAAAAAAAATTGTTTTAATGTTTATTTAATTTTGAAGGAGAGAGAGAGAGAGAGCATGAGGGGTGTTGGGGCAGAGAGAGAAGTCTCTGAAGCAGGCTCCAGGCTCAGAGCCCAACTCAGGGCTGGAACCCACCATGAGATCATGACCTGAGCTGAAATCAGATGCTTAACCGAGTGAGCCGCCCAGGTGCCCCAAAAGAAATTTTTTAAAGTATACTTTTGTGATGTTTTTCTACTTCTTGGTAAGAATTGTTTCTACTTTTTGACCTTTTGTTTGTATTTACCTTATATAGGAGTTTAATTGACAACTATCTGCTTGGGATTAAGCCATGTGGCAAAGTGCTTACTGGCTCTGAAAGTCTCTGCACATCAGTTCCATTCACATTTTCTTTTTCTTTTCCTTTTTTTGTTTTCTTTGGTGCCTTAGTTCACTTTTTAAATTTTATTTATTGATTTTTAATAGAATCTATTGTCAAATTGGCTAGCGTATGGTGTGTACAGTGAGCTCTTGGGTTTGGGGGTAGATTCCCATGGTTCATTGCTTACATACAAAACCCAGTGCTCATGCCAACAAGTGACCATTCACAATTTCTTGGCCAAGCAATTCACATGGTCACATCTAACCACAAGTGCACAATTAAGTGCAACTATAGCTTGTGCGGAAAGGAAGAGAGCTGTAGAATGTTTGAGAGCTTTCCCAGTGACTGCACACGTTCTCCACCTCTTTCAGGTTATGGAAAACGATACTGCTTGGACTGCACAAAATAACCTACCCTCTCTTTCTTCTGCCACAGTAATAAATAAAGTTCTAGACAGCGGCTTCTCTCGTGACAAAGAACAGAGTCCCTGCTGACTAGTGTGAGCAAGCAAACACATGCTGTGTCTTAAACAACTGAGCTGCCAGTGTCTTTGTTGCTGTGGCCCAATTCAGCCCACCCAGACCACCGCAGCTGGGCATGTCCCACACCTGTCTCACAGCCGGGCCACCGCCGGGCCAGTGCGCTAACTGACGTGTGTGTAAGGCTGCTGTACACACTGCTGATTCCTGAAATCTGCTGCACCTGCACCAAGTTATGTGCTCATCGTTTGTCTAATAAACAAAGTGAGTGCTTTTGACTTGGCCTTTGGGTGAGATTCAGTATGCTAAGGTTCTCAGCACAAAAACGTCAACACATAGTAATAGGTAATATTTTCTTCTACAATGATGCTAATTATTCCTTTTTTAAAAATTTTTAACGTGCATTTATTTTTGAAGGGGGTGGGACACAGAATCCGAAGCAGGTTCCAAGCTTTGAGCTGTCAGCATAGAGCCCAACATGGGGCTCAAACTCATGAACAGCGAGATCATGCCTTGAGCCGAAGTCAGACGCTTAACCAACTGAGCCACTCGGGTGGCCTGCTAGTTATTCTATTAAATGCTTTGATGCTGCTTTCTCTCCTGTGTGCCTGACCTAGCTTACCTTGTCTTGCTAAGGCTTGTAACTGAATGCCCTGTAATATTATTTAAAAAAAACAAAACATAATCACTGATATAAAGTGCTAAAAGGAAAGCTTTGTCATTCCATGGCAACTATTAATAAAAAGGTTCACATAAGCCTTTTGAGTCTCTTATTTCCTATTTCCATTTTTATTTACATGAAATGATTGTTGAATAAAGTGCAAGCGAGCCAGGGCTTTCTCCTGCACAGCCAAACATCTTTTTTTGGATAACTTCTGTGATAAAATAGCCCTCTGACGTCACGGCCTGTTGCTATGAGAATAGAACATCACAAAATTAGCAGCATCAATGTACTCAGCAGAGTAGCTGAAGATTCATTTAAAGGAAAAGACAGCAAGTTGCAAGTCTCATTTTTCAAGTATGACCTTGGCATTGATAGTCCCTAAAGATATCTGAAAAATACGAAATTTGAAGTTTTACTCTGTTAGGAAACTTACTCTATGAAATGAGTGAAAGTCACTTCCACTGTGTGTGTCGTGTTCTTGCCTGGAATGGGGCTAGAAGTCAATGGAAACACATTTGGGGCAGTCCCTGACTAGAGAAATGATCTAAGATCTCCATGTAATACGCAGTCCTTTGTCTCCAGTTGAAACGTGGTTCCTTAAGGTCCAACAACCTGTAAACCAAAAAGATAAGTTATCTGGGCTTCCCGCGGGGACACTCTGAGGGACTGCTTATTCTAAGGACCAAAATCTTCTTTTTATCCACGCCCCCAGGGTTTTTTTTTTACAATAACAATTACCTTTAAAAGGTGTCCTTTCTGACCTGAACGTGAGACAGGAAACTATCAACACCCTAGAGGAGAAAGCAGGAAACAACCTCCTTGACCTCCACCGCAGCAACTTCTTACTTGACACATCCCCAAAAGCAAGGGAATCAAGAGCCAAAATAAACTGTTGGGACCTCCTCAAGATTAAAAGCTTCTGCACAGCAAAGGAAACAACCCAGAAAATTAATAGGCAACCAACGGAATGGGAAAAGATAGTTGCAAATGACATATCAGATAAAGGGTTGATATCCAGAATCTACAAGGAACTCACCAAACTACACGCCCGAAAAACAAACAACCCAGTGAAGAAATGGGCAGAAGATATGAACAGACACTTCTCCAAAGAGGACATCCAGATGGCCAACAGACACATGAAACGATGCTCAGCATCCCTCCTCATCAGGGAAATACACATCAAAACCACACTGAGATACCACCTCACGCCAGTCAGAGTGGCTAAAATGAGCAAATCAGAGAACTCTAGATGCTGGCGAGGATGTGGAGAAACGGGCACCCTCCTACACTGTTGGTGGGAATGTAAACTGGTACAGCCCCTCTGGAAAACAGTGTGGAGGTTCCTCAGGAAACTAACAATAGAACTCCCCTATGACCCAGCAATAGCACTGCTAGGAATTTACCCAAGGGATACAGAAATGCTGATGCATAGGAGCACATGTACCCCAATGTTCATAGCAGCACTCTCCACAATAGCTAAAACATGGAAAGAGCCTAAGTGTCCATCAACGGATGAATGGATCAAGAAGATGTGGTTTATCTATACCATGGAATACTGCATGGCAATGAGAAAGAATGAAATCTGCCCTGTGTAGCAACATGGATGGACCTTGAGGGTGTTATGCTGAGTGAAATAAGTCAGGCAGAGAAGGACAAATATCATATGTTTGCACGTATAGGAGGATTAGGAGGAACTTAACGAGGACCAAGGGGGAGAAGAAGGGCGGAAATGGTGGGGGAAAGGGAGAGAGGCAAACCATGAGAGACTCTTGAATGCTGACAAAAACTGAGGACTGATGGATGTGGGGGAGGGGGATGGGCATGGAGGAGGACACTTGTGGGGATGAGCACTGGGTGTTATGTGGAAACTAATTTGACAATAAACTATTTGTAAAAAAAAAAAAAAAAAAAAAGGTGTCCTTTCTGCTGTATGTGCTTCTATATTGTAAATCTCACACTCGAGTTCTTTCCTGTATATAACTCTCAAGAATGATTTCTGGTTTTGCTTCCTCACGTACGCTCCCCTCTCTCTGAACCAATGACTACTATCGACAGCTCTCTGAAACACTAAGTTTGGGTGGCAAGCTTATAACACGTAATCTGATCTTTGCGGAAAAAATGTGTCATTGTTTGGAAACAGAGATCTTTTAGTACCTTTGTCATTTAAAATATTTTCCAGTCTTATCTCTTATTACTTAGCGTCTAGGGGCAGTCAGCTTTTCTAACCCTAGAAGGACCTTGATTGGCAGAATTCCTTAATACTTTTCTATGTCTTCTAGAAAACCAAGCAGTTCTCATCTGAGCTCTGTCTCTTACAACATCTTGCTAAAGGCAAATAACTGTATCCAACACATCTCACTGCCTCCATCTACTTCCCAGAGAGTTAGAGTCTCCCTAGGCTCCTGGGCTACCTGCTACTTTCACCTAAGTATGTTACAGTGGACAGTAGGGCTCCCCAGCTACGCAGCCTGCTGCCTGACGACTTGTGTGGTACGATGTATTGTAACCTTCTGTACGGCCGCACCTTTGTTCGGAGCACCCGCATCCAGATTCACATAGTAGTCCTTGCTCTCACTCGCCAGGCATGTCTCGATTTCCCCTTTTGTGCCCCATAGTAGGACTGCAGTTCTTTGCGCTTTTTAAAGACAGGCACGGCCATCTGGCTTGCTATCTTCTTTGAAGTATGAGTGGAAGTGGTGTGTCATGTATGCACAGAAACCTTCAAAGGCCGTGTGTCACTTACCACGATTCCTTCCCAGTGCTGTGGTGGTGATCAGTGAAGCAGAAGACGGAAGCTTCCTCAGCCTCGCTTCTGAGTAGCTAGCTATTCACTGAGGATAGCGTTCCTGATGGTGCATCATAAACTACAAGTGCATTTTTGTTATAAGACGATGATATGATGATATGGGTGTTACATGTTACTGTGCCTTGGCCCTGTCCTGACATGTACAGTCCACGTACAGCAGTGTTTACCAATAAAACCCCCCACAATTTCAGTGGCGTCACATACAGGAATTTTACTTAATCTTCATTTGAGTTCACTGTGGTGTGTGGCAGGCAGCCTTCCACGTGATGGTTCAGACATCAAGTCGTCTTCCATTTTGTGGCTCCACTGTCCCCCAGGTGATAGAATTCTCTCCAGAGGACTTTGAATGTGGCTGACTGACAGGTAAAGTGAAGTCTTACACAGGAGATTGTGGTGACAATCCGTGATGGCCTAAGCCAGTGGGGAATGTAATCTCACCATGTCTGTGGAGTAAGAGAATGACTCTTAGCGAGCACAGCACTCAGTGACACAAACTCAGAGCTCCATTCAATGCACCTGTTGGTCTTGATGTGCTTCTAAGGTGTGTGCAGCGCTGGCCTCATGGGCACGCAGGCTGCAGTCGCACACAGCCTCATGCTTAGAAGGATTTCAGGCTCTCACAGAACATCCAATACTTTTTGGACAAGGGATTTTGCATTTTCATTTTGCTCTGGGTCCCACAGATTATGCAGCTGGGCCTACAAGTAGTTTATACCTGGAAGACGTGCAGATAGAACCGTCAGCTGCATGTGAAAGATGCAAGAATTCACTGCAAGTTGTCTGAGAATTCTCTAGTTTAGCCAGTAGAGAGAAAAATTTTGTGTGTGCTTTTCTCCTCTGCACATGCCCGCCCATGGCCATTATAGCCAGGTCATTCTCCTTGCCTCAAGAATTATGCCTATAAAAATCGAAATGCCAAGAAAACCAGTTGATTTTGGCTTTTTACTTTACAAATCTGGTACGCTGTAGTAGTGGAAGGTCATCTTGGCTAGGAAAGGGGTCAAGAGCTGGGTAAGACTCGGCCTCAGAGGAGGTCCCTGTGAGGCTGAAAGCGAGGGAATAGCTCTGTGAACAACACGTGGACAGCAGCAGATTTGGCGACAAGAAACAGCAGCATTGTCACTGCTGCTGAGTAGAGCGGCGTGCCTGCCCAGTGAGCGTCTGAGATTGCTTTCGGGGCACTTCCTGTCTTCCGGGAATCATTGCGTCTGCCGCAGAGTCACACGAACTGGTCTTGCCTGGCCTCCAGGAACTGCCCACTGGTCACCTATGGATTGTCCCAAGAAGTGATGCCTTCCCATGGCCCAAGAATTTGCTCCTTTCCATCCAAACGGCCCTGGGTACGCAACCCTACTTCCAATGGCTGAGAACATGGCTAAGATCCCCGGAAGTAAAGGCAGGGTTGTTGACATTGAGGAAGGGCGGTGGCAGTAAGAGGGGAAAAGCCCATTACCAGGATTTGGGTGGGAATATCGGAAAGCAGGGCAAACCACCCCTTTTACCCACCTCCTTTTCCTCCTGACTTTCATTCTGTGGGTGACCTGAAATCAAGCCCCTTTCTAGATCAGTGGAACTTGAGAGATTTGTTGGGTGTTCCCTATGGACTCCAATCGATACATGTTAGCACCTTTATATTTATTTTCTCACTTTCTCCACCATCCAATACTGTGAGGTCTCGGTAAGGCAGACATTGTTCTTTTAATACACAGATGGCAAAACCGAGTCCCGGTAAACGAGTCAACGGTTCACCCGGTTTACCCACGGGGGCACAATTTTAAAAGGCAAACCCATCAGGTCTGTTGCTGGATCTACCACACAGTTTCCACGAAGCCACCTTTCCCCGTTAGGGTTGGGAGTACAAAGTGTAACGAAACACAGTAGTCATCCATGCATAAGATCATAAAAATGTTTCTAAGAACACACCTAAACCCTAGCTGCTTGCACCCACTTCTGGTCTACTCTACCACGCGTGCATGAAACCGGTGCCGTCTCCGCCAGCAATTTTTCTGTGAACTTCTGGTCTTCATGCGGGATACACATTCACCTACCAGAGGGCAACTCACAGAACCAGTTCAATAGAATAGCCCTCCTGAGCACCTACTTCTTTATTTTTGTTTTTAAATCATCTCTATAACCAATGTAGGGCCCAGACTCCCAACCCCAAGATCAAATGCCGCATGCTCTATGGACTAAGCCAGCCAGGCGCCCCCTGAGCACTCACTCTTAATCCTCCTGGGTAGATTTCAAACTGAGAGTGCTCCTGTTTTGCCTACCTGGTGTGCAAGATAAAGCTTTCTACTCAGGACACCACATACAGATTTTTATGAATTCTGACCTTCCCAAGGGCATCCGACCTAGATGGCTCTCTTGAGTTATTACTTTTTTTCCTGCACTCTACCAGTTTTAAGTGTTGATCTACTTATTTCCTCTCACTTTGACCCTTTTAAAAATAAACTTTTTTCATTTTAGCAGAGTTTCAGATTTAAAGAAAAGTGGCAGTTGGGGCGCCTGGGTGGCTTAGTCGGTTAAGCGTCCGACTTTCGCTTAGGTCATGATCTCGCGGTTCATGGGTTCGAGCCCCGCGTCGGGCTCTGTGCTGACTGCCAGCTCAGAGCCTGGAGCCTGTTTCAGTCTGTGACTCCCTCTCTCTCTGACCCTCCCCTGCTCATGCTGTTTCTCTCGCTCTCTCCTAGGGAAAAAAAAAAAAAAAAAGTGGCAGCAATAATAAAGATCTCATATACTGCACACTCAATTTCCATGACTATTAACATCTAACATTAGTATGGTGCATTTCTCACAATTAATGAACCAATTATGATTTATTGTTATTAAGTAGGCTCCTTTTCTTTTTTTCTATTTATTTATTTTGAGAGAGAGAGAGAGAGAGAGCGAGAGAGAGCGTGCCATGTGAGCATGGGAAGGGCAGAGAGAGGGGGGAGAGAGAATCCCAAGCAGGCTCCAAGCTGTCAGCACAGAGCCCAATGTGGGGCTCACACTCATAAACTATGAGATCATGACCTCAGCCAAAGCCAAGAAGAGTGGGGCACTAAACCGCCTGAGCCACCCAGGCACCCCTGCCAAAATTGTTTTAAAAATCAATGTTAAAACGGGCACCTGGGTAGCTCATTGTGTTAAGTGTCTACCTTTGGCTCAGGTCATCTGTTCACGAGTTTGAACACCGTGTCGGGCTCCGTGCTGACAGCTCAGAGCCTGGAGCCTGCTTTGGATTCTGTGTCTCCCTCTGTCTCTCCCCCTCACCTGCTCCCTCTCTCTCTTAAAAATAAATGTCCATTAAAAAAATAAATAAAAATAAATCAGCGTTAATGTATGGAGAGAAAAGGATGTAGACTTGGGACCATGTACATGGCACCCCATCGATCACTTAATTTTTGTGTTGCTTCTTTTTCTGGCAAGTGCAAATGCCCTATTTTAAAAAGGTGTTAAGAAAAAATAAACTGTGCTTGGAATAAATTAACAGTTCTTAGTGGACCATTTTGGCTGCCTTGATTCAGATACAACTGTTTTAAAATATCTTTTTCATCACTTGACTCTATGACTTTCAAAAGCTAAGGGATGCAGGTATAAAGAGCTATGGCTCAGTCCCAGTTCTTTTCCTCACCGCTCTATTTGGCGTAAATACACGCCCACGGTCGTTACTGATGGACAGTTGTTTTTTCTATAGCCTTCTATGTAACAGTTGGATGAAATGAAGAATTAAAGAAATTATGTATCTTACCTAAAGTCACATGTGAGTTTCTGCTATAGGTAAATGCTTCATGCTTCCTTTTCCTTCTCATTATTCTCATTTAAAAAATTCTACACAGAAAGAATTGCAGTACTGTGTCATATTGTTCCTCCGTTATGTGCGCCTTCTAGTTGTAAATTCACGTATTGCCTAAGTGTGAGTGAGCAACGGGAAAGAGTAAAACCACGTAACTATGTGCGGGTGCACTGCTCGTGGCAGCAATGTGATCAGTCTGCCCTCCTGCGAGGAGCGGGGATGATGGAATGCTCCGCTCTGCCAACAGAGATAGATGGAGATGGCGTAGGTACTGATCGGAGAAGGCAGTGACCCTGAAGATCATCATCTCTTTAACATCACTGACAAGCACAGGTTGTTGCCCTGTTCTTTGCTCTTAAAGGTCTCTTAAATGCAAACGCTGCCCGTGCATTTTCCCCTCCAAACTGTGAGACTCATGAATACAGGAGTTATGCCCACCTTTATCCCTAAACCCAGCACGGTTCCTGGTCTAAGCGATTGTTAGATAGTACGTGAGTAATAAATTGAATGAATACTACGCATAGACTCAGCCTTTTAATTACTTTTATTCCAGAGAATTCCACAGATGCAAGATCCTATCAGTCAATTCTCCAGGTGGGGGTGGGGTGGGGGACCTTCTTCCTTATGTCTAGAGGTGGCAGTGGTAGTTGTCTAAAAAAAGTTCAACCTCTTCTTTAAAGACTATTCAGGGCAGAAAAGACAGTCTTCTCAATAAGTGGTGCCTGTATATTTGCATGTAAAGAAACGAAACTGGGCTGTGATCCTAAACTAGTCACCAAAACTAACTTAAAATAGATTAAAGACTCAAGTGTAAGACCTGAAATCATGAAATTCTTACAAGAATGCATACTGATGAAGCTCCGTGACGTGGTTTTGGTGATGACTTTTGACTGTAACACCCAAAGCACAAGCAAGAAAGTAAAAAAAAATCACCAAGCGGGGCTACATCACATTTCTGCACAGCAAAAGGGCAACAATAAAGTGAAAGAACCAAGGGAGAAAAATCGCAAACCACATGGCCGATAACGGCTTAGTATCCACACACATAAAGAACTCCCACAGCTCAGCAAGGAAACAACCCAACGTGAAAGGCCAACAGGTACAGCGATGCCTTCTATCTCCAGTCACGGGGGGATGCACAGCAAAACCACAAGGAGGTATCACCCTGCGCCCGGTAACATGGCCATGGTCAACGAGGCGACAAACGCTGTCAGGGATGGAGGACAGGACCCTCGTGCCCTGCTGGTGGGACTGTGGACTAGAAAAGAGTTCAGAGGATCCTCCGAGACTTAAACTACCATGTGATCCAGCACTTCCACTTGTGAGAACACAACTGACCCTTGAACATGGTACAAGCACCAACACCCCCATGTTCAGTTGAAAATCTGTGTATAACTTTTGACTCCTGGAAAACTTTAGTGCTAAGACCTGCTGCTGACCAGAGCCTTTCAGGTAACCTGAGCGGCCGTTAGCGGACCCCTTGTGTGTTACACGTATCACATACTGCGTTCTCACAACAAAGTCCGCCAGAGGAAGGAAGGCAGACAGTGTGCAGTCCTGGGGTGTACTGATGGAAAACACATCTGCAGATAAGTGGACCGGCACAATTCAAGCGCTCTGATGTCACACACACACACACACACACACACACACACCTTCTTTATCCATCTCTTTGTGGACGCCTCAGTGTTGCAACAGAGAAACCTCACCATGCGCGACAACGTGGATGGATCCTGAAGACATCAGGTTAAGTGAGATAAGAAAAACTAAAATACGTGTAAGTGGACTCTGGAAAAAGGACAACAAGTAGTGGGACGGCGACCAGACCCCCCGGTCGGCACAGCCTGGCGGGAGCACCGGCGCTCTGCACAGGGCCACCACCACCCTGCGTCCCGCGTGTGCTAACGGCCGCGGCCCTCCTGCGCACGTGTGCACACAGTTGTGGCCTGTGGCCTCCGGGGATCAGCAGCGGTGGGGAAGGGGGGGCGAGCACGGCGGCGGAGAGCGCTTGACAGGTGGGGGGGCAGGACCAAGGAAGAGCGCCGAGGCGGCGGAGGCCACGGGGGAGGGGGGAAGCACCGGGGCTGGGGGCGAGTGGGCGGGGGGAGAAAGAGCACCGGCGCGGCCTCTCCATTCACGGGGGGCGCACGGCAGCCAGGGAGCAGCGGGGGGGGGGGCAACTGGGAGACAGGGCAACAGGGCGGTGGGGGGAGCCCCAGGGACCGGGGCAGCGGGCGGCGGTGGAGGGAGCACCGGGGCGGGGAGGGCCTCCTCCCGCCCCACCCCCGGGCGAGGGCCAGGCGGCCGGCCCGGACGCGGGGGGCGGCCACGCAAGGGCGCCTGGGCGTCCTCTACCGGCCACGCCGAGCCGCAGGCTCCCGGGGGCGTCCTCACACGCTCCGCGGGGAGACTCCTCGCTTCCTGAGACGCGCGGGGAGACCGTCGCCGCCTACAGAAGCCTCGCGCGCGCGCTCGGCCGCCGCAGCACCGCGGCCACGCTCCCTCCCGGCGCCGCGCGCCGCGCTTGCGTCACTTCCGGCTCCGGGCGGTTCGCGTCCGGGTCAGAGCGAGCCTCCTGCCCTGCGAGTGTGTGAGCGGTGGCCGTGCCGCGCTGTCCGCGTTCTCTCGTCCCGGTGCGAGCGAGCCGCGGGGTCCCCCGGCCAGGAGCGCCCCCGGCCCCGCGCGGACGACGAGGAGGGGGCCTGGCGGCGGGCTGCGGCCGCGCTGGGCCGCGCTGGGCCGGGCTGGCGGCCCCGCTCCTGCGCCTGCTGCTGTCCCTGGGACCCGGGTGCCGGCACTGAGGCGTCCCCGGCGGACGGCGACCCCCTTCCCCGGCTCCCCGGGCCGCCCCGCCGGGGAGGGCGGAAGATGCCGGTGAAGAAGAAGAGAAAATCCCCTGGGGTAGCGGCGGCAGTGGCGGAAGACGGAGGCCTGAAGAAGTGTAAAATCTCCAGGTATCACGTCCCCCCCACCCCCACCCCCACCCCCACCCAGTCCTCCGTGGTCCCGCACGAGCGGCTGTCCGGGGCTCGGGCCCGGAGGGTGCGCCCCCGCCGACTCGGCACGCGGCGCCCGGGGCCGCCCCCCTGCGCTCGCCCCCCGCGGCCTTCCCGCCTGGGCGGGCGTGCGGGCCGGCGGGAGCGGCGCCTCCGGAATTTCTGCGCAGGGGAGGGGAGGGGAGGGGCGCGGAGGGGCGCTGAGCGCCGCCGGCTGGGACGCGGCGAGCGCTGCACGCCGAGGATTCGCCGCGGCCCGAGCCGGAAGGTCCCAGCAGGAAGCCGCTGTTCTGCGCGTCCGGTGCCTCACCTGCGCCGAGCCGGTGTGTGCGGCGTCGGGAAGGCCCTGCTCGCGCTGCCGCGTCCGGGCACTCAGGGTGCTGTTCGCTGCCGACCGAGTCGCTGACAATCTGGTCCTTACTTCACTCGAGCCCCCCCCCGCCCCCCGCCCAGAGAAGAGACAGAAAATAAAGCCGAGCTGCAATTACGGCCCTTTGATCCCTGGTCCCGCCGTGGCGTGTCCTGGAGGCGGCCCAGCACCCGAGTGCTGCACGGGATCCGCCGGCTGGGGGGGAGGGGGTGGTTTTGAACCTGCTCCTCGGGTGTCTGAGGGAGTAAGTTGAGGCGCTGCCATGGAAAGGAGACGGTAGTCCGCGGTGTAGACGTGATGCTGGCGCGCTCTCCTTGCAGAGAGATGTGCCCAAAACGTGCGGTAGGTGACTCCGTCTCCTCTTCCTTTTTCCCGCTTCCCCGCCTGTCCCACTCGTAGCTAAGAGCCTGTGAAGGATGACACGGCTTTCCCACCCCTCCCGGCAGCTCGCCCCAGAACGGGGGTGGCCCGCGCGCGGTCCTGGGACGCGCCCGGGTCGGCTCTCCCCCCTCTGGCTCGCGGCCGGCCTCGGGGCGCAGGCGGCGCGGGTTGTGGCTCCGGGCGCGTGGCCGGCCGGCTCCGCTGTGTCCGCCGGGAACCGCGCGCGGCGCCTCACGAGCCACAGCCCCCGCCCGCCCACCGCCCAGCCCACCGCCCAGCGCTTCTCGTTAAGCCCTAAAGGCCGCCTATGAACTTCCCAACTTTTAATGATTTTATGGAAGGGATGGACTTTGGCATTAAATAGCTTTGGCTCACTTATTTGTACAGTTATTATCTTTGTACAATTATCTGTCGTTTTTGTTTTTAATCTGTGGAATTTAATTATACTCTTGGGTCCTAACTCGTCTTTTACCTTTAATTATTTAAGTTTGGCAGGTGATCAACAACTGTTAATATGTATATTTTTAAAAATATTGATTCATTAAGTGTCAAAATATACTTTGTAAGATTTTGGTTTCGAATGTATGTCTGTTTTACAGAAGTACAATTTTCATGCAGACCAGAAGAATCACTGTGAAGATTTATACTTTCCCAGCTCTTAGACCTGTATTAAGACCATTAGGTCGAATTTCCATGTGGTCATTTTGAAATCTGGGGAAATGATTTTAGTTGATGTTATCGGACTTTGATAGTGAGCAGAGTAGCAGTTTGGCTTCCTTAGCAAGAAAGCTTTACGGACAGACTCCTGTTTCCAATTGCAAATACTAAACAACTCCATTTTTTTTCCTATGATACCAGCGGTAAAATAATAATAATAATAATATTTTGTTTAGTTTGAATTGAAGTAGTTCATGTTGCACTTAGCTTTTCACTGAAAGTTGAGACTTGATAAATTCTTAGGCATTTGTGTGTTTTCTAAGCTATTGCAGATCCCAACCCCCTGCTAGACTAATAAGTGGAGAGGAACATTTTTCAAGCAAGAAGTGCCTGGCTTGGTTTTATGAGTATGCAGGTAATGAAATTAATATAAGAAGATATCAGTCACGTGCTTTACAAAGTGTTTTGGTTCATTCATTTAACAAATTATTTATTGCAGGCCTGCTTTGTGTTAGTGCTGTGACCTGGGATCAGGGTCAAGACTGAGGATTCTGGGTAGGCTAAGATTTTGGTGCTATGTCAGGATGCTTCTTCTTTAAACATATAAATATAATTCAATATATGCTAGTGGGAGGGTTGAAAGTCACTCTTAATTCAGTTTGTAAACAGATACATTTATTGGATTATGTCCATTAGCAAAGTAGAGTTGATATTATGGAAAACAAAGTATGTAATAAAACATTTTGTACTTTATGTAATTCTTATTTTTTCCATATTCTATTGAAAATTTTCTGGACCCAAAGTGACATTTTCTGCAACTTTTCAGAGACATAGTAAAAGATTTAAAATGCAGATATGTCATGGCACAGCACATTTGCCCTTTGATAATTGCTGTTTAGCCCTTCAGTTCTTCCAGAAGTGGGGTAATACATAAGAAGGGAAACACTGATGTGATATAGTGTGATAAATGCTGATTTAGGAAGAAGTACTGCAATAGTTCATAGGAATATGTAACCCAGCATTGTGTCAGGAAGGGCTTTTGAAGGAGCTGTGACTTAAGCTGCAGGTGGTGGGCATAAAGCTCTGGGCCCTTTACTTCTCATTTATTCCTAACTTGTCCATAGGTGTGTATGAAAACATTTTTTCCCCTAAAAATCTAGGTTTTGGTCTCCTGGAATTCATGGTTTTATAGCTTCGCCCTCCCCCTTGTGTCACTATCACTCTCAGTGGCTAACACAAAACAGTGTAGATGCAGCCACTCTTAGGTTTTGTGCTAATCTGTTAAGGTCTAAAGCGTATTCTGAACGTGAAGTGTAACTTTAGGCTAACAGTGTGGGAAGTAAGACTATTGATGTAACTTAAAATCAGCTGGACCCCCAAAGTATGATTTAAAAATTGTTTAGTAACAGAACAGATTCTTTCTAGACCAGAAAAACTGCTATTTCTGGCATCCCAAGACAGTGTCTAACCCAAATTAAATGAAAGGGATTCATTTCTTACTGACCTCCATTTAAAATGTTGACCCATTATTCAAAATGCCAGTTTTACTGGAATTTATGACATAGAATCAAAAAGTCACTCATCTTATTTCACTTGTAAAAAGATTCCATAAGATACCATAAAATTAGTCTATTTTTTTCATTTATGCGTATTTGTGTTAGCATAATTGGGACTTTGGTGGGTAGCAGGAGATTCTAAGTAGCTAAATATTTATTTCCTTTGCTAGCATTTTTGTAATAGTCGACATAATAATTGCTATCTCTGCTTCTAAATTCGTAATTATAGAATGTGTCCTTTTGTCAAGTAGGCATTGTTACCCCTTTTTAGAGATGAGATAACCGAGGTTGAGATCATACGGTGACAGGAACTCGTATTCAGATTTAGGTCACTCTGTTGCAGAGCTTGTGCTTTTAATGACTACTATCTTGTCATTTCTGTTTTCATTATGTACATAGCAACTGATTTTTCTTCTACAAAGAAATAATAGCGAATGCACTTGAGGGCATTTTATATTATGTCATGTATTGAACAATTGATTCAGTAAATGTTTCCTGAGCATTCACTGTATGTCAGGCACTGACCAGGTGCTGGGGACACAGTAAAGAAGTTAGGAAAGATCCCTCCCTGCCCTTGGGGGGGCTTTGACTTCTAGTGGGGAAGACAGAAAATAGGTAAGTAGGCAAGATAAGTATAGATTGCGGAGGGTTATAAGGGTAAAAATACGGTGCAGTGTAGGGACACAAAGTAGCAAGTTTGGATGGACTTTTTTTTTTTAATGTTTTATTTATTTCTAGGAGAGAGAGAGAGACAGCGTGAGCAGGGGAGGGTCAGAGAGAGAGGGAGTCACAGACTCTGAAACAGGCTCCAGGCTCTGAGCACACAGCCCGACGCGGGGCTTGAACCCACGAACCGCGAGATCATGACCCAAGCGAAAGTCGGACGCTTAACCGACTAAGCCACCCAGGCGCCCCTGGATGGACTTTCAAGTAGGTTTATAGGGAAGCTTCTCTAGCCATGACTCTGGGCAGAGACATAACTGACCGGGAGAAAGCAGTTATTAGCCAAAGAAACAGTAGGTGTTCTGTCTTAAAATAAAGTAGCGGTGTCCCTTATTAACATAGAGTCAGTGATTGTGCCTACTGAGAATAATACACGTAAAACACTTAGCACAGTACCTGGAATGTTGTCAGAACTCACAAGCGTAAGCTGTTGTTAAAAGAGTAATAGCATTACAGCATGAGATGCCCTGGCTGTGATTTTACAGTACTGCTTCACAGTTATCAGTGTAGCTCCCATGTTGCTCATGGTGGATGTCTGTCATTCATTGAGCACAGTTTTCTTTCCTGAGCATCTGCTATGGCTGGCATGGTTTTACATTCTGCAGAAAGCACTGGGAACATTGTATGGTTATTAAAAAAATTTTGATTTTTTTTAAGTATAAAAAATATTTTGGCAAGGATTCAGTAATACATGGGACCTGTTGGTGAACACAAACATGGAAAGTGAAAAGGCACGTTTAAAATCTTAGGGAGAACCCATAAGAGGATAGAATTGCTTAGTTCTAATGAAATTCTCCCTACTTGTAGATTGAGCTAAATAATTTCCAAAGCTTCTTAGGTTGAATGGAAACCTGTTTTTTTGCCTGAGTTAAATTCAGCCCCAGAGTAGATTTATTGGAAGAGTGTATTTCAGAAAGTGAAACTAACATTAATGTGGTCTGGGAAAAGAACATTGGTATTGACCTTGTTTTAGATTTAGATTTGTTATTATTTGCATTGCTTTGGGAACGTCACTGAACATTTACAGAAAGATCTTTTGTATGTCTTTATATGTCTCCTTATGACAATTTAATTTGAATCTCATCAAAGTTAACCACTGATAAACTCCCCAATTTCTAGGACACTGTGTTTCATGATAGTGACTGATATTTCTTGCTAACAGCTCTTCACCTTTGTCTTGTGATTACTAATGATGGCAGCTCTGAGGCCCAGTCAGCTTTTTTCTTCATAAGAAAAATTTATAATACTTTCTTGTCGTGGCTTAAAAACCTTGTTTTCTTCCACTAAATCGCATGGAAGGGAACATACTCAGCTATATTTTTTAACAGCTTTATTGTATATGTATGCTTCTAAAATTACAGTAATTAACACATTCTCATTAAAAAAAATTCTCAACTGTATATTGGGAAGTGAAAGTTCTATAATTACCACCCTTTCACCTTTTACCACCTCACTGCATAAATAAGTGCAGTACTTATTTAAATCAAAAAATTAAATAAAGATTTTGGTTTCAGACCACGTTTTAACATCCTCTTAACAGCGTGGATCTCGTCTGAGGCCACAGGAGTATATTGGCACATGGACTGGACGGCTGTATTCTTCTGTTAGGACAAACTATAGAGCGTGGATTTCATGCTGTACTTGTGAACAAATGATGGTGGGCCTGAAATGCCCCCTGAGTGGCTGTGGTCTGGTCTGTGATTTATAAGTTCTTAAGAAAGGGAAACAAAGATTTTTTGGGTCACTTTAACAATCATATTTCAAGACTTTTCAAAAATCAAATGTAATAGTGATTTCTGTCGTATTTCACAGTTGGCTTTAAGTATCGATTCGGTCTTTGTATAACAGAAAGGACAGTACAGTGTAATAGTTTGATATATGTATATACTGCAAAATGATCACAGTAAGTCTAGTTGACATCTGTCCCACACATGTTTATACATTTTTCTCTCACGATGAGTACTCTTAAGACGTACTCTCGTAGGAGCTTTCCAGTATAACAATATGGTAGTATTAATTTCAGTCATCAGGCTGTACGTCACATCCCCAGGACATACCTACTTTATAACTAGACACTTGTACCTTTTGACCACCTTCATCCATTTTGCCTACCCTCCGTCCCTGCCTCTGTTCTCTGTATCTATGAGTTTGGGGTGCTTGTTTTTGTTTGTAGATTCCACAAGTAAGTGACCTCATATGTTATTTGTCTTTGACTTACTTCACTTAGCATGATGCTCTCAAGGTCCGTCCATGCTGTCACAAATTTGTTGTAGTCTTACCAAGTTACAAAAGAGACCCAGCAGTGATGTAATTACTATCTTTTAGGAATATGATAAGAAAAAATATGAGAATTGGTGTATTGATTTATATTTAGTGTTATTGAGGGAGAAAAATAAGCTAAGTATCATTAAGTTTTGGACAAATGCTAGACATAAGCTAAGTGAGAAATTAGTGTTATTATATATATTATAATAAGGCGGCATAACTATTGCTTTGTTGCCTAGATTAGAACCAAGATGATAAGGAAAATAGGAGTTCCCTTAAGTTGTTATCTCCATAACATATATTTATATCTTTTTTAAAGTATTTAATTTTATTTGGTTATATTTCAGAAAGGTAATAAATGACCTTCTGTTTTAGTAAGAAAACATTCTTTGCTTAATGTCTTGAAATGGGTTGGGCCTACACTTTGTAGCAGAATTTTATGTGCCTCTTTCTATTTATACATTGCCAAAAATTTTCTTCGGAGAGTCTCTCATGAATGTTTTTTTAATGGATAGGTTCAAGTTACTGTACAGACAAGTGACTGGTATTTCTCTTTCCTTAATTTCATTTTGTAATGTGGTGTTTAAAGAATATTTCAAAAATTTTACATTTTAAATCATATAACAAACATTTACACTTTATCCAAGATGTGTCAAAATTCAAATTTAGTTATAAAAAATGTTATGGTATATTCATAGATGCCTTAGTACAATGGCTTATGTTTTATGTTGATATTAAATTATAACAATAAAATATATAAATTATTTTTGTCTTTGAAGGTCCTGATGAAGTTGTAGGGCCAGAAGGAATGGAAAAATTTTGTGAAGACATTGGTGTTGAACCTGAAAATGTATGTTTTATTTCTAAGTAGAACGGAATACAAGTGGGGTATAGCATATTTATAAATTTCTAAACCTCGGGACGCTTTAATCTTATGTCAAGATTATGTTTCTTCATGGTTAATACTGTAGATTTTCATTTAAGGTATTTTTAATCAGCTTAAGTTGGGCATTGTTCTCTTTCTTGATAGAAATGTCATTTGTGATAGAGTGAGAGAGATTCTACCCTCAAAAACTGTTAGAACTTTTTACTTTTAAGAAATTGGCCCATCTAAATTTTTCAGAGTTAATAATTCCAGAGGTAATACTCTTTAATAGTTGAAGGATGGAAATAGTTGTATAAAAATGCTCTCCATGATAAAATATAGACATCATTATCTCTGTGCTGACTTTTCCCCTATCCTTTATGTTCTGTTCTTTCCAGATTATTATGTTAGTTTTAGCGTGGAAATTGGAGGCTGAAAGCATGGGATTTTTTACCAAGGAAGAATGGTTAAAGGGGATGACTTCATTACAGTAAGACATTTTTTTAAAAAACAAATTTGATGGCCTATTTGAAGATCTTAATTGATATTTTGTGCTTCATAATTTTTAGAAGTAAGGTTTCACCTTAAAATAATCAAATTGGTTTGATCTGTAACAATCAGCTAGGGTTTGGTAACATTTATATTATGGTCTTGGCAAAATGAACAGTTACCCCATCTTTCATATTCTCTGAGAAGCTTAGTACAGTCCTATTAAAATTATGGACTCTTCATGGGTGTATTGGGGTCTGTGATCAGACTTGTTTACCCACAGATTGTTGGAGCAATAAGTGATTTCTTTCTCTGAATGTTGAGTTCTGCCATGGAAGGAGTTTGTTCTTTGAGCTGCCCCAGGCTCTGGGGGGCCTCTTCAATTTTATGCTTGATTTTGAAGAGAAATCCAAAGATAGAGTTACATGGCACTTCTATTGTTTCTTTTTTGCCAAATTAATCTTATAAAGAACAAAAGTAGAAAGTTTGTATGGCTCCCCTGCAGCCTTTAGCTGTTCTAGTTACAAACTTAGAGGCTCCCTTTGAACTCTTGTGTAAGTTACTGAATTGCTTCTTGATAAAAATAATTTGATTTTGACTTTCCAGAGTAAAGTGTGCTTAGTTGCAGAATTAGTAATTATGTGTTCTTTTTAAATTATGTCATGTTCTTAATGTTCATGCAGGACGTTATTAATTATCAACATTCTAAAATAGAGGAAGCATTAATTTATAATATTTTTGAGCCAAAAACTGAGGGTTAATTAGCCCTGTGGTTTCCTGTTGTGGTTATGGTTTTATTAATACATTTAACTTTTTTATTACTCGATTGTGTATCCTTACATTTCAGAATACCTTGCTTATTTTTTTTAAGTGTCCATATGGAACTTAAGTGTTTTATATTTGAATTTTCATCATCTAATGCGTTGTAATTCTCCTTTTTAACCAACATTAACATATAGCTATTTTATATATTATTTTTTAGGTAAAAACCTTTGCTTATATGAGCCAAATTATAATTTCTAAAATAGAACATAAAATCAACCCTTTGATTTTATGAATTGAAATCAATCATTTCAGTTACTTATAGGTGAGATAAGCAGTCAGACTCAAAGAGGTAAAGAAAATGTTCACCTAGGTTTGGCATACTGTACTTTGCGTCATGTTTCTGCATGTATGTTATAGTATTCTTTATAAAATACAGGACTGTTAACTAACTTTTTGAATCATGGTATTTACAACCAAGTTTGGACTCTGTCGTTCATCTGGGTCTCCTAACTGACCAATTAAAATGATGTTGATTCTGAAATTCTTGGAAATAACCAACCTTCAATTAGCTTTTTAGAGGAAGATAAACTATACATAGGAGTATGCGAAGAATATAAACTGGTTTTCATGTAGCTTAGTCTGTTTTATTGAAATATATATCAGTTATAACATGGCTTATGCATTATAAGACATTTCGGTTGACATTATAACAGTTTTTTGTATGACTCCTGCTGAAGTTTTTTATATATTGCTTTTTTGAGTATCCCAATTTGTGTGTTTTAAAACAAAAAGTTTCTCAGTGTTTATGTTTCTGCATAACTTGATATAACATAAAGAGCCTTTGTGTAACAGAAGTGTGTAAATCAAAGCATTTTTAATAATTATTCTTGAATAACTAACACATGGCTTTGGGTACAAGAATAGAAATTGATTTAACCCTTGAACTTATGTTTTATTAGCACATTTTTTCTATAGGAAGTTCCCAAGCTACACAAAATAAAAGCAATTATTTAATACTTAAAAAAATTGACCCAGAGGTTTCGCTTCACTAATTTATTCCCTCCTGCCTGTTTGCCTACATAGGGCCTTGGAGCTGCTCATATTAGGCAAGTGTTCTTGACTGGGAAAATAGTTGGTGTTTTCCTCCCCATGATCTAGATTGCTACATGAAATACAGAGTATCTTCTATCAATTAACTACGCCTTATTACTCCCTGAATTTCCTTATTAAAAAATTTGCTGAGGAATACAGTAGTTTAAAATTTAAACTGAGAGACCAAAAAAATATGTAAGTCTTAATTTTTTATTTTGTAGTTGCCTGGTATGTTTGGTGTTATATTGACATGTAATCATAAAATGTAAACCTTCACAGACTTGATTCCCTTTCTAGATTTTTCATATTTTAAGGATTTCATTTGACCTGGACATAGTTATTTTGTGGTCCCTACATTTATCTTTGTGTAGTTATCAATTGTTTGAAAATAGTTAATTTTAACCCTTCGAACTCAGCTAAAGAATTGAGACGGTATGGTAGTTAAAACGCATACCATGGTCAAGGATAGTAGACAGTAATAACCATGAGTAACTAAAACCTGTAATTATATAGTGTTGATCAGCGTTCAGAATACTTTTGTACAGTGATTTATGTTAAGGCTATTTATTCATGTAGACTTTTCATAACTGGGTTACCTCTTTTGAGTGAAAGAATCTGTAGGTATGAGTTTGTACGTAACTAGAATGGCCATTTTGTAGGTGTCAGAAAGTGCCATTGCCATATCTCTTCCAGGGATTTTGCTCTGTGTAGTTCCATCATTGTAATTGGATTGGATTTGATAGGTGTTTATGGTAAGCACTGTGCCTCTTAATTGGTGATCACAGGGAAACTGGAGACGTGGCTCCTGCCCTTGGTTAACATGCCAGGAAGGCAGGGGTGGCATCGAAATACTGTGACTTTGAATCCAGGTCGATGTGGCAGGTGCTAGAGTAAAAGTACAGCATACTGTGGATGCACAGTTGGTAATGAGGAGAATACCAGAGAACCTTCATACCAGGATCACTGAACCGGGCCTTGAAGAATAATTAGGATGGTGATGGTTCAGGATCCAGGAAAATGTTATTTCCAAAGAGGAAGTTGTGAGCAGAGCATGGGAAAGGATTATTACAGTGGAAGGTAGTAAAGAAAATTGACAGAAGCGGCCTGTGTTCCAGGTCGTGGAGGGAATGGCTGCACGGTGGGAGGGCCTTGGCCAGCCTTGTGCTAGGTCGTGGGACACCTCCGAGGTTGGGAGGTAGCTCTCGCTAGCGCAGTTGTTTTATGTTCGATGCTCACATACTCTTGTGAAAACAGCAGGTGTGATCCCCCCCGGAAGGCACATGGTGTGGCGGGTGCGCCTCCCTCTTCCTCATGTATATGGGTGCAAGAGTCCACAGGTACTTCGTGTTTATACTGGGGCACCTTGCTGGCTGGAGCAGAGAGCTCTCCTCACATCTGCCCACTGAAGGTAGGGCCAGAGCAGGGGCGAAGTGCAGGGCACGCTGGTGGAGAGCGCTGTCCTTGGTCGTGATCGTGATCGTGAGAAAACCACCGGGAGGCTGGCTTCTGATGGAAACGGAAGTAACTCGGCAGCCTGTTGGTGGATTACAAGTTGTGCACCGTCTGCCTTCTGGTCTCTGTACTGAGCCCTGGACTTGAGGATTAAAGGCAGTGGTCTGGCCCGACTTTATTTAGGGGGAGAGATGGGGAGCATCTGTCTGAATTTCCTATGGGGATGGGGTGCTCTGGTGCGTGTGGGGTGTGACTGCTGTTCACTTAGTACTTGGGGCGCAACTACTAGTTGCCATTAGCATTCTTCCTGTCGCTCTCTCAAGAGTAATCTTGACAATTTCTGACGCCCTGCTCACATTTCCAGGCACCCCCAGGGTTGTGCTGTTTTGTTCTGGTCAGTAGACCTTATTCAGAGAGAGTTCTAAATACAGAACTTTGTGGAGAAAATTCTTCCTGTTATAGAATGGGGTGTCACAGCATACTTACTGGGACTTCACTAATTAAAGAAGAGAACCTCACTTAGAGCTAATACGTAAATGGTAATTTCTTCTCATTTTAGAGGTCTTTAATGAAGCAGAAATTTAAAAGCCTCCTTTGTTAATCAAATGTTTATTTAGCAGTCTTCAGGAAATTAACCTCCAAGTCCTAATGTTGAAATATAAACCCATCTCCACTCATTCTAACCTCTGTGGCCTTGGAGGATGGTATCCTGTTGTGCGAGCGTTCCCTAAAATCTGTGGGGTTTTATTTAGTTGTCATTCAAAAAACTATCCCTTGCTTTCCTTGATAATACTAGTTAAGTCTGCATTTCTTTTTACTTCCGGGGCAATGTTCTTTCTAAAGCTTTGGACCGGGTGAAATGTAAGACTTGAACTGCGTTCACTGGTTTTGCAGGTCTGTTCAGTCTCTGTGATACCAGTAATAAATGTGCAAGTTTGTACTTTTTTTTTTCCCACTCTTCTCCAAGAAAACGTTACTTGTTCTTTGTTGGTTAGATTCTTTCTCTGCTCAAGATGTAGGTAGACCATTAGGAATGGTATGGATTGATTAGTTTGGACAGACACCAGTGTGTTTAAGGTAATTGTTAAGCCATTTGCCTCAAAAGGAGCATCTCACCTGAGAACTGTTGTCAATATTTAAGTTGTGTATTCTCATTTCGTCTCATGGTTGTCTGTTGTTGTCATTTTAAAACTGAGGAAACCGAGGCTGAAGAGATTAAATAGCTTTCCTGAAGCCACTTGTGTGTGGAGAAATTGGAGTTTTACAGTTTTACCAGGTGTGTCTGACTTGCAGCTTTGTTCTTCATCTCATCTCCGTCTTAAACTTACGGCGGGGGGGTGTGTAAATAATAGTGTGCTCTGTGTACCTGTGGAGTGTTATTTGCAAAAGACGGTCATTTTATTTGGCTGCTTTTCTCCTTGGTAATTTGTAAGTTACCACCTACAGACTTTATAATCTTGTTTGAACTACAGTTTCCTGCTAACCTTTCCCCAGGTAGGGATTTTGAAACCTTTTATAATTAAATACTTTGTGGCTTATTTTTGGTATTCATACTTCTATTTAACAAATAATTGTGGGGTGCTTATACTCTCCAGGCCCTGAAGAGAGATTTGAAACGCTGGTGGTTGTGAGAGGAAGGACTGAATGGTGGGCACCGTCCTTTATCGTATTTGTCTTGCTGAGTCTCAGGTATACTAAGGTTCTCAGTGAGAGCCTGTGTGAAAACGTTTATCACATTATTAAAAAATATGTGAAAAACATTTCTACAGGAAGCTACAAAGACTTAGAAGATGAGGCCTCTTAAGATAGATCATCACGAGGGAGATAGTACATGTAACTGACTCCTTAAAATGCAGAACCCTCGGAACTTAATCAACTGATAACGCTGGAGAGCCTGAAGACACCCAGAGTTCCAAACAGCATTATAGGTACATATAATCTGAGAATTCGTTTCTTTTGCATATCCTTCTGGTAGAAGTTAACTCCATTTTCAATGCCATTAAAGCTTTATTTTTCACGTAATGAAGAATGTGCTGATAGAAGCCACTTAATGAAATAATAAGTGATATATTTTTAATAAATAGTAAAAATCTTTTCTTGTTTCTGCACGAAATATATTGTGCACTCATTCATACTAGGAACTAGGCCCCAGACAAATTGGAAGGTTACCCTGTCCAAATTTCGATTTCCTTTTCTGGCCACTTGGCAGACAAAATGTGCAAAGAAACCATTTATCATGTAAAACACTTAAATGCAGGATAAAATATAAACATGTATTTTAAAAAGCATGCCTGGACTTGACCATAATTAAGGAATATAATCAGAGGCTGGAAATGACGAGAGATGGTGATACCATAGGGATATGTGGAGCTGACATTTACCTTAAGGTTACTACCTGTTTCTAGTCACATAGAGTCTAGTCATTAACCTGTGGTGCATATTCTGAATAGGAGGCAAAATTGCAGGGTCTGAGTAAGTTGAGAAAATCAAATCAAAAACTCAAGAGTAACTTACTGATGTCACGTGTACTCAGGAGATGGAGATGGGATTGCTGCACTTGGTTCTCTGCATATAGTGGAGGGCTTATTCCCAAGAGAATTCTTTTTTTTTTTTAAATTTATTTCTAGGAGAGAGAGAGACAGCGTGAGCAGGGGAGGGTCAGAGAGAGAGGGAGTCACAGACTGAAACAGGCTCCAGGCTCTGAGCTGGCAGTCAGCACAGAGCCCGACGCGGGGCTCGAACCCACGAACCGCGAGATCATGACCCAAGCGAAAGTCGGACGCTTAACCGACTAAGCCACCCAGGCGCCCCATCCCAAGAGAATTCTTAACAAAAAGTCTTCATCGTGCACATTAAAGGCTGGAATTCGTTATTTGTATGACACAAGCCAAAAATGTATTTACAAGTGTCCCAGGTAAATAGTATTTTCGTGTATATAGTGGGAGTGATTCTTGTGTACAGGAATGCATTTTAAACAGAAGCCTCAATTTTTGCAGGAAAAGGTTCAGTTTTCATTGATTAACAATCATAAATCACTAAGCATATTAGGAAACATCTTAAATTTCAGAATTAGACTCTTAAGACTAGTGTTTTGAATTGTCATCTCAGCATAAAATAAATTTAATGTGTTTTAAAGAATAAAGAGTGGTCTCAGATCAGATTTCAAATGCAAATTAAATCTCTGAAAGTGAAAAACATTAAAGATTTAACACTCAACAACTGAGTTACTTACAAAGGAAGTGGGTATAGATAAAGTAAGAATAGGTGACCTACAATATCTGAGGAAAATAGGAAAGGGATAAGGGATATAGTGGATAATTTATTTTTACTGATGAGTTTTCTGTGTATTTGAGCTCTAAGCCCTTCCTCAGGCATGTGGGCTAGAGTTACTTTCTCCCACTCGGTAGCTTGTGTTTTTGGCCTCTTGCGAGGACTTGGGCAGAGTGAAGTTTTTAATTTTGATGAAGTTCATTTGATCAGTCTTTCCTTCTGTGAATTGTGCTTTTGATGTCAAATCCAAGAGTTCTTTCCCTAGATCCTGAGAATTTTACCTTCCTCTTTTTTCTGGAAAGGTTTATTTTGAGTTGATTTCTTTAAAAGGTGAGAGACAGGTTTTGGTTTATTCTCTGCCTCCAGATGCCCACTTGCTCCACAGTTCATTTGTTGTAAAAGGTCTTTCCTCCCTTGAATTGCTTTTGCACCTTGCCCAGTATTGGTTGGAGATATTTGTGTGTCAGTCTGTCTCTGGATTCTCTGTTCCTTTTTTTTTTTTTTTTAATGTTTTTTTCCCTATGGGAGAGAGAGAGAGAGAGACAGACAGACAGACAGACAGCATGAGCAGGGGAGGGTCAGAGAGAGAGGGAGTCACAGACTCTGAAACAGGCTCCAGGCTCCGAGCTGGCAGTCAGCACAGAGCCCGACGCGGGGATCGAACCCACGAACCGTGAGATCGTGACCTGAGCAAAAGTCGGACACTTAACCGACTGAGCCACCCAGGCGCCCCTGGGTTCTCTGTTCTGTCGGTCTGTGTCTTAAATCTCTGCCAGTCCCACACAGTGCTGCTGTATACAGAGTCTTTTAATTCACAGAGACTGATTGATCTCCTTTCAAAATTGTTTTCGCTCTTCCAAAAATTTTAGGATGATCTTCTTTTTACCTACAAAAGATCTTACTGAGATTTTGGTTAAACTGCATAATGAAATTGGTGAGAAATGAGTACTGTTTTGAGTCTTTGAATACATGCAAGATAGATATGTTTCTGTTTTTGGTGTTTGATTTTTTTCATTGTGTGTAGTTTTCAGCACACAGATTCTGTACATGTTGTGTTAGAACTGTATGTAAATATTTTGTTTTTATCTTGAGCCATTGTAAGTAGAATTGTATTTTTAATTCCAGTATCCATATATTCATTACTAGTCTGTAGAAATACAATTGATTTTTGTACGGTTGTCTTGTATCCTGTGATGTTGCTGAACTCACTTATTCTGAGTTTATGTGTATATGTGTCTTCCTTGGATTGTCTACATAGACAGTCATGTCAAATGATTATAACTCAAAATAAGGAAATAGGGGCAGTTTCATTTCTTTTCTGGTCTTGTATGTCTTTTATTTCCTTTCCTTAACATATTGCATTGGCTTGAACTTGTACCATTGTGTTGAGTAATCCTGGTGAGAGTGGACATCCTTTCCTTTGCTCCCCAGCTTAGAGGTAATTCATTCTCTTACTACAAAGTGTGTTAGCTGTAGGTTGTTTGTCTGTAGGTGCTCTTTATCAAGTTGAGGGAGTTGCTTTCTGTTCGTGTTTTTCTGTGAGTTTATACATGAGTGGATGTTAAACATTTTAAGTGCTTTTTCTGTATCAAATCATCTAATCATGTAGTTTTTCTTCTTTTAGAGTGTTAATATTGCAGGACATTGATTGGTTTTTTAATACTGAACCAGTTTGCATACCTGGAATAAATCCCACTTGGTTATAGTCTATAATTATTTTTATATACTGCTGAATTCTTTTAGTTAATATTTTGTTAAGGATTCATGAGGGATATTGGTTTGTTGTTGGTTTTTTTTTTTCTTATTTATTTCTTGGGATATAATAGACAAAACATTGTTCATTTTGGATGTACAACATAATGATTCGATATTTGTGTATTTTAGGAAATGATTACCATGGTTAAGTCTAGTTAACATCTATCATCGTATATAGTTACAATTTTTTTGTGTGCAAATTTTTTTTTTGATACTGCCTTTACTTGGTTTTGGTGTCTGGTAAGGTAAATCTGGCTTTGTAAAAGGAATTGGGAAATTTTTCCTTATAATTTATTTTTTGCAAGGTAGAGCATAGAATTGTTCTTCACAGATGGGTAGAATTCTCCAGTGAAACCATCTGAACCTACAGGTTTCTTTTTCAGAATTTTTGAAATTTTTAATTAGATTTTTTAATAGTTACAGGGCTACTCAAATTACTGTTTATTTCAGATCATTTTATCAAATTACTTGTTTTATATTGTGTGTGATAGTAGTTTTTGTTTTTCAAAGAACTGGTCTATTTTTTATATAAATAAGTGGCCACATTTATATCCTTTTGATGTCTACAGGTCTGTAATCGTATCTTTTGTTTCATTTCTGATATTGACAATTTTTGTCTTTTTTCCTTTGTTATTCTTGCTAGGGACTTGTCGGTTTTACTGACTTTTTCCAAAAAATCAGCTCTTTGTTTTGTTGATTTTTCTTTCTTTTTTCTGTTTTCAGTTTTACTTATTTCTGCTCTTAATTTACGTTTTCCTCATTTTATATATGCTCTTCTTTTTCTAGATTCTGAAGATAGCTTAGATTTTTTTTCTGTGTTATAATATTTGCATTTAGTTGTGTGAATTTCCCCCTCAGCACTGCTTTGGGTCTCAACAAAATTTGAGTTGCCTTTTTATTTTCTTTGAGTTTGCTATCTTTTTTTGGTTTCCATTGAGACTTGTTCTCACCTGTGGATTATTTAGGAGTTTGTTGTTTAATTTCTAAGTGTTTGGAGATTTTGCAATTGTCTTCCTGTTACTTCTAGTTTGGTTTCATTGTCGTCATAGAACATTACCCTGTGTGATTTAAGCTCTTTTATATTTGTCAGCGTTTTCTTAATGGCTCAGGCTGTAGTCTTTCCTGGTTTCTGTTGTACAGATGCTCGAAAAGAATACGTGTCTTGTCGCTGAGTGGCATGTTCTGTTATCACCAGGTAGATCTTGTTGTTTGATGGTCTTGAATTCTTTTGTTTGCTGATGGGGTGTCTAGTTCTATCTGTTGCTGACAGAGGAGTGTTGAAATCTCTAACAGTAATCGGATGTTTGTTTATTTCTCCTCTTCAAGTTGTTGCTTCACTTTGCAGTTCTGTTGTTTGATGCATATACTTTTAGAATTGTTACATCTTCTCGGGTGCCTCGGTGGCTCAGTTGGCTTGGAGTCTGAGTCTTGATTTCAGCTCCAGTCAAGATCTCATGGTTGTGGGATGGAGCCCCGCGTCAGGCTCTACTTTGTCAGCTTAGAGTCTCTCTGTCTCTCTCTTCGCCCCCACTCCCTGGTCGCACGCGCTTGCTCTCTCTCTCTAAAACAAACAAAACAAATTGTTACATATTTTTGGTGGATTGGCCTTTTATCATGACATAACATTCTTCTATGTTCTGATCATTTTCTTGGCTCAGACGTCTATATTAGCCAATATCGATAAAGCTGCTCCTCATTTCTTTGGGTTACTATTTCCAGAATATGTCCATTTTCGCCTTTTATTTTCAGTCTGCCTATGTTGTGTTTGCAGTCCCTTCATTTCTTCTAGATAGCATATAGTTGGGTCATTTTGGTTTCATGGGTTGTTTTGATGTGCTCTGTTAATCTTTGTGTCTAATTGGTACAGACTACTTACATTTAATATAATTATTGATACATTAAGATTTAAGTCTGCCCTGTATTTTACAATTCAAATGTTTCCATTTGTTGCTTTTTTTTGTTATTGTTGTATTTTTTTTCCTAGACTCACTATTTGCTGAGACTTTCTACATTTTCACTTGTTTTATTACGTCCATAATTGCTCATTAAGGCATTTTCTTCAGAACTGTTTTAAAATCTGTATCAGATCATTTTTTTCAATGTTTTACTTATTTCTGAGAGAGAGACAGTGTGAGCAGGGGAGGGTCGGAGAGAGAGGGAAACAGAATCCGAAGCAGGCCCAGGCTCTGAACTGTCAGCACAGAGCCCAACACGGGGCTCGAACCCACGAACCGTGAGATCATGATCTGAGCAAAGTCGGATGCTTAACCAACTGAGCCATTCAGGCTCCCCTGCATCAGATAATTTTAAGCACATCTTGTCATTTCAGTATTTGCACATATTTGCCCTCTTTTTACATCTTTTTGCCATCTTGGTTGTTGGTATGATAAGTGCTTTCTTATTGGAACCTGGAAATTCTGAGTATTATATTATGAAACTCTGAACCTTAGGTATACCTTCCTTTTATCTAGCTTTCTCTACCACCACCTTCTCAGGAGGAGGGAATTCCTCATCATTGTTAGCAGGCAGGAGAGTTCATGCCCCCAGTAGGCCTCTGCGGAGAACTTCTGGGTGACATCGTGGGTGGCGTGTAGCCTGCCTCTTCACAGGCCTCCTCTGACACTGGCCTTAGGGCACTGCTCCTACCAGCTGCCAGGAGCGGGAGTTCACATTTTTATGTGGTTCTCACTACCAGTGCTGGAGGTGGAAATTGAGTGGAAGGGGAGGGGTCTCCTTACATCCTGGTGACTGACGGTGGACCATTCCGGTCCTCAGTCAGTCTTTGCTGGCATCAGTGGCCGTTGAGCTGGCTTTTTCTGGGCTGTTTGAATGGAGAAGAGTGTTCAAAGCTGCTTTCTTGCTAGGCTGCTCAGTTTCTGCTAGAGGGAGAGGAAGCTTCTGTTGGGAGTTTTCTGTTTCCGTCTACCCCATTGGCTTTTCTGGTTTGCTGACTCCTTCATCTCCAGGTCTGGGGGAGAAAAAGCAAAAGAAAACCGCACTGTATTGTTCCTGAGAATCTTTCAGAGTTTTTTCAACCTTGTGTTTGTTTTATATATGATGTCTCTGGCTTTTAGTGGAATGAGCACGGGATGTGGGGGGAAAGTACATTTACTTCATCTTCCTGGAAGCAGAAGGTATTTGTTGACTAAAAAAAAAAAAAAACCAAACCTTCTGTCCCCATCCCACACTATTTAGTGTCACTTTCCTCTGCTCTCTATCAGAACCAGATTCTTAGAAGGCATTTGTCTATACATTTGACCCTTGAAAAATGCAGGAATTTTTATTGAAGCCTGGAAATTTTGAGTATTGTGTTATAAAACTCTAGATCTTATTTGTTTTGTATTTATTTTCAGAGGAGGGAGAGTGTCAGAGAGAGAGGGAGAGAGAGAATCCCAAGCAGGCTCTGTTGTGTCAGTGTGGAGCCTGATGTGGGGCCTGATCCCATGAACTTGAGATCATGTTCTGCGCTAAAACCAAGACTTGGACACCCAACTGACAGCCACCCAGGTGCCCCAACTCTGGACCTTACTTAAACATTCTGTTTTAGCTGGCTGCTCCCAGCACCGCGTAGGCAGGAGAGGGCGGGAAGCATGGGAGTTCCTGCCCACCTACATATCCACATGTGACTGTTGGCTTCCCCAAAACCTACTAGCCTGCTGTTGCTCGGAAGCCTTACCCATAACAGAAACAGTCAAGTTACATGTTTTGTATGTTAAATGTATTATATACTACATTCTTATAATACAATAAGTTAGAGAAAAGAAACATTCTTAAGAAGACTATCAAGAAAATATATTTACAGCACTATATTGTATTTATTGAAAAAAATATCCAGGGGTGCCTGTGTGGTGCCCTCATTTGGTTAAGCATCCGACTTCAGCTCAGGTCATGATCTCAGGTTCATAAGTTTGAGCCCCACGTCGGGCTCTGTGCTGAAAGCTAGCTCAGAGCCTGGAGCCCGTTTCAGATTCTGTGTCTCTCCCCCTCTCTGACCCTCCCCTGCTCACACTGTCTCTCTCTCAGAAATAAATAAAACATTAAAAAATAAAGTTAAAAAAAATCCACATAAAAGTGGACCCACACAGTTTAAACCTGTGTTGTTCAAGGGTCACCTTTATCTCTAAGGTGACTTTATCTCTACCACTCCTGAAACCATCTTGTCAAGGAATAATTTACAAGTGAATAATCAAAGCAATACTATTTATCAAAACTGGGCTGAAGCTTTAATTGTACTTAGAGTAAAATCTGTAGCCTTAAATGTTACATTAAAAGAGAAATTGGGCTGCCTGGGTGACTCAGTCGGTTGAGTGTCCAACTTAGCTCAGGTCATGATCTCACGGCTTATGGGTTTGAGCCCCACTTCGGGGTCTGTGCTGACAGTGAAGAGCCAGCTTTGGGTTCTGTCTCCATTTCTTTGTGCCCCTCCCCATCTCGTTCGCTCTCTCTCTCAAAAAGCAAATATTAAAAAATAACTAAAAACAAGAGAAAGAAAACCTCAAATCAAATGAACTAGTATCAAACTTAATAAGTTAGAGAAAGGATCAACCTGAAGAAAAAGTGGTAAAAAGATGTTTAGTTAGACATTAGTAAAAGAGAAAGGAAACCTGCAGTTGAAATAATCAAGAAATTCTGGGAAGATGATGAAGAAAAATAGAAAGCAAAAATAAATAATAATACAGACCCAGGTGGCTTTTTTCAGCTGATTTCGGCCAAATGCTAATTCCAGTGTTAGTAAGCTTTTTCGGAAAATAGAAAAAAGGGGGTAATAATTAACATTTCGTTTTCTGAGGCTTGTGCTATGAGCTTGTTATCAAAACTAGTAAAGAGAGGGGCGCCTGCATGGCTCAGTCAGTTAAGCATCTGACTTTGGCTCAGGTCATGATCTTGCTATTCGTGAGTTCGAGCCCTGCATCGGGCTCTGTGCTGACAGCTCAGAGCCTAGAGCCTGATTCTAATTCTGTGTCTCTCTTTCTCTCTGCCCCTCCCATGCTCATGCTCTGTCTCTGTCTGTCTGTCAATAATAAATAAACGTTTAAAAAAAAAAAAAAACTAAAGAGAGTGTGAAGGAATAAAATTTACAAGCAAGTGTCATTTATGAACACAGCAGAAAATCTAGCAATGTATGAAACAGGTAACAAACATTATCCAGTTTGGCTTATTCTAGGAAGGCAAGGTTTAATCAGCATGAGAAATGTATCCAAAATACTTACATCTTAATAAAGTTAGAAGTCACATTGCTGGTTTAGAATAGTGAAGGTCTCAGTTAAATGCAGGAGTGCTGGATGTCTGTGGTCCATGATGAGAACCAAGTCCATTCTGGGACGAGTATGGCAGCTCACAGTAGGTGGAGTGACCCATGTAATGAAAGGGAGTCAGGTGACCGCTCAGTGATGGCGACATGTGAGGTAGGTTTTGGCAAGTGGTGTTTTGTCAGAATGTTCGAGGGAGCACTGTTTCAGGTATAGGCAGTGCTCTGTACTGACGCATAGCTGTGGCCTTGGTGAATGGTGAGTGTCGTGTGACCAGGGCACGGGTGTGGCGACCTGGTTCTTGCCGACCAGTGGAGTTCATGTCAGCCCCTGAGAGTCAGAGCTTCTGTGAGCGTCCGTGAGCACTCTGTATACTTTATGTTTAGTGCCTCCTCTTTGGAAATAACACAGGTAACTTGTTTGCGTCCTTTGATGTCTGTACCTTACTTAAGTCAGGTACTGCCACTCATTTACCTTGGTATTCAGTCACTAAAAATGCAGGAATCTGAATCTATGACTGAAGCACTAATATAGTGTGTTAATTTCTCTGTGTTATATCCTGAACTTTTAAAACCACTCATGGCTAATCTCTTTTCACCAAGCTGTGCCTGAGAATTTTCCAGTGAAATCTGTGACAGAGGCCTGGTTAATTTCCTTTGTTGTGCCGTCTTTTTAAAAACTTTACATGCACTAAAAGCACAGCTTCATACATCTCTTCTTAAGACATATTTGTGATTTTACTGGAGTTTTTTATTGAGTTGTATTTTTTTAAAGGAAGGTCATTGGACTGAACTTTCATTCATGGCCAGGTTTTCTCTTTTTTTCCATTTTCCCCTTTTATTCCGTTGATAGGTACAAGACAGTAAGTTTGTTAGTAACTATAAATTTGTGAATCAGAATTTTAAACCTAGATTAATTCATAGATGCACTCACTTTCTTCTTAATACATTTCTTCTGACCCCGCCTAATGATGATTTTATTGAATTTTATTGATTATATAATGTATTTGGCTTTTTTAATTTAAGGTGTGACTGCACAGAAAAGTTACAGAACAAATTTGACTTTTTGCGCTCACAGTTGAATGATATTTCTTCGTTTAAGAATATCTACAGATATGCCTTTGATTTTGCAAGGGTAGGTGGAATTTCCATGTTTTGTAATTTTAACATTTTTTAAATCTCGAAACCACACTTAGGAAAATTTTTTACTTCTGTTCTAGGATAAAGATCAGAGAAGCCTTGATATCGATACCGCTAAGTCTATGCTTGCCCTGCTGCTTGGAAGGACATGGCCGCTGTTTTCAGTGTTTTACCAGTACCTGGAGGTATGTGCACTGTTCTCCATAAGTATTAAATGTTAGTTCTAAAACGTACTATGAAATTACACCTTTAAATGAGGAAAAAGAAATGGACTTTTAAATACTTGGCTTTAAGAAAAATCTTAAGCAAAAAGTTTCTGATAAAATGTGTACATATATGTCATCATTTTTAGACACAAGCTCATGTTCATTAATATATTCTGTACATGAGATACTCTGATTCCAGCCTTGCCTCCCCACCCCCAATTAAAAAAAAAAAATGAACCGTCTAGAAATACATTTTATTTTAGCAAAGACGTTTTTCATGCAGAAGAGAAGTTTACCATAGCACCTACCACCAGCAGTGATTTTATTTTTTTTTTTTTTTTTGTTGTTGTTGTTGTTGTTTTTTGTTTTTATTTATTTCTAGGAGAGAGAGAGAGAGACAGTGTGAGCAGGGGAGGGTCAGAGAGAGAGGGAGTCACAGACTGAAACAGGCTCCAGGCTCTGAGCTGTCAGTCAGCACACAGCCCGATGCGGGGCTCAAACCCACGAACCGCGAGATCATGACCCAAGCGAAAGTCGGACGCTTAACCTACTAAGCCACCCAGGCGCCCCCACCAGCAGTGATTTTAAGATACAGTTCTTTTTTTCCACTGCTTTCTTTGGTTTTATGTTTTTCTGCCTTTTCAATTTCAGGTTTTTTGGTATAGATCTCACTGTTTCTAGAAGACAGATGCTTTTGGTTTTGCTTTGAAAATGATTTCTCACAAAGCTGATTATCATAGCGAATTCCTCGAGTAATTCTGTTGAAAGCTTCTGCTGAGAGGCCGTATGACAGGGACTGAGTGAGTGGGTTTCAAGGACACTTAGATCTTTAAGCCTAGTAGTGTAGGCTTAGGAAAGGCTAATAAAGTAGATGTTTGTGATGGATGGTACCAGTGTTCCTCCTATCAGTAGTTTGGGGCAAAAATAAATAGGACCAAATCTAAAAATATTCGCCTCTAAAGGGAGCTGAGAGAACTAAGTATTTTCATCACTTATTATGGGGAGGGTGTTTGACACAGTTTTGAATTAGGTTTTATCCCTGTTTAGCAGATGAAAAAGTGGCCTCTGCTGTTAACTGATGTTACCAAGGTCACTCACCTAAGTGACAGAAGTGGGATTTGAACCCAAATCAGTACTCTTTCTACTCCCTGCAAAAATGGCAACTTCAGAATGTAGCTAAACAGTAAATGTCACGCAGAAAAGCAGTGTACTGGGTAGCGGCGCGAGGGAACTTTGTGCATGTAGCATACGCTGTACAACTTGATTTCAGTGATGCTTACAGAAGTGCATACGTGGGAGATGCCTACTGAGTTTTATTCGATTAGTACCTTTGGTGCTCCCATCATTTCTCCAAAGTGGAGGAAAGATAAAGAAGAAATGGACTGGATGATGTTAACATGTAAATATCCCTGAGGATTGTCTTAGAAGCCCAATTGATTAAAGAGGAGTAAATGCTTTTTAAAAAAAAATTTTTTTAATGTTTTATTATGAAAGAGAGAGAGAGAGACAACGTGAGCAGGGGAGGGTCAGAGAGAGAGAGGGAGACACAGAATCTGAAACAGGCACCAGGCTCTAAGCTGGCAGTTAGCACAGAGCCCAACGTGGGGCTCAAACCCACGAACCGTGAGATCATGACCTGAGCCCAAGTCAGAGGCCCAACCAACTGAGCCCCCCCAGGTGCCCCAAGAGGACTAAATGCTTTAAGAAAGACCACATCACAAAATAATGGTATAACTAGATTTAAGTCATGGCCTAATAGATAATGCTTGTTCTGTATTCCTAACGTTTATATCCTTTTCTAGCAATCAAAGTATCGTGTTATGAACAAAGATCAGTGGTACAATGTGTTAGAATTCAGCAGAACTGTCCATGCGGATCTTAGTAACTACGATGAAGATGGTGCTTGTAAGTATAATACTGTGTTTTCCCGTGACAATACAGTTCTGTGAACTATTACATGAGGACACGCATTTGTGTAGCATTATCGTAAAGGATTTAAACTTCCTGACGGTAACTTTTTTTATGTCATCATGTTGAAGGTGTAGGGGAGGGCTGAGATTGAGCGGTATTATAGTCTCTGGTGATCAGTGGAATGTTTCCAATCTCTCAGAAATGTACTGGAGCATCATAGCTAAATTTAAATGATAATTTCTGCATCTAAAAGCTAAAATTCTGCTTTCTTGCCTACCCTGGCATTTTTTCTACGGAAGAAGAAAACAGTCATAATTTTTAAAAGAGGAAAGCAAAACATCAGGTACAGTAGAAAGACCTTCAGGGTTAATCATAGCACCCCCTGATGGCACAGCAGATAATGTCAGAATGACTTCCCTCACAGATGCCTGAGTGAACGGTTGATGAAATACCATTTTTCAGTCATTCAAGTTAAAATATCTGCCCATACTCTTCAGTGCAAAGGGCAGAATGCCATAAAACAGGTCCTGGGAGTACACCGGAGGACACGTTCCTATAAAAGTAAATTGAAACATGGACTTCTCTCTGAAGCATTGAGATCATACAAAATGCCGAAGAAGGGATAATGTTGTTCTCCCTGTAGTTTATATTGTCACCTCTCCCCCAGAATGTTCCAAATTCAGTAATACTTTAGAAGTGACACTTTGGTAGCAGCAGTAACCTGGCAGGCAGGCCTACGAGTGTGTATATTCTGTATATTCAGGCATGTTTTGAGTCAACAAACATATCAAACAATTTTTGTATAAAAACTCAGCTTCCATATTTGTTTGAAAAAACAAAATCTGACATAACTATCTGGAATTAGTGACGGAAGCCACGTAGTAGCTTGTGTCGAGCTTGGATCTCACTTTTGCTGACCCGTAGCTATGCCAGCAGCCAGGGTACATTTCGGTTGCCATTTATGATTGTGCCTGTCTGCCGATTTTCTTAGAGTAGAGAGGTACGTCAGTGAAAAGTGAGAGAAAGACCATCAAGGGGTATGTGTTTTAAGAAAACTAGAGTGAGCATACTTTCTTCTGGCAGTGAGTTTTCCCCTCTTTAAACAAGCAAAAAGAGTGAGCTCATTTAAGGAATGGCTTCTGTAAGGAAATGAGTTTGGAACCCCTGCTTTACACAAGTGTCTTTTTAATTTTTCTTAGTGTTTGTTTTTGAGAGAGCGTGCAAGTGGGGGAGGGGCAGAGAGAGACGGACAGAATCCAAAGAAGGTTCCACGCTGTGAGCAGTCAGCACAGAGCCCGACTTGGGGCTCGAACTCAGGAACTCTGTGATCATGACTCAAGCTGAAGTCAGGCGCTTAACTGACTGAACCACCCAGGTGCCCCTCACATCTCTTTTTAGAATAGTTTCTAGGTCAGGTATTCATTAGGCACTTACTTTGTGTTTATATTTATACTCAGTCCTGTTACTGGAATAATATAATTCTCTTATATGGCCACCCCTTCAACAAACTTACCTGCTCTTCATGATATAACAGAAAGATGTTAAACACTTTTCATATTCCTTAATATCAACAACAGAATGCTGTGAGCATTTAGACAAAGGGAGAGGTTTATCTTGACTTAGTTATTGGAGAGTTCTTACAACATTGCAGCCTTGCGAGGGTAGTTGCAGTGGATACCCCTTGTGGAATGTCCCTTCTCTCAGAAAAGACAAGGCTGAGAAAGAAAAGAGCACTAAGTAGACAGCAGGAAGGGAAACACTCATGAGGCAGTGCGGGGGTCGGGTGCATCCCCATCACGTTCAGAGCTCGGGGAGAGCACGTTAATAGTGAGAGGGGTGAGTTCACTGAGTCTAACAAAACATGCTGCTTTACTTCTAGGGCCTGTTCTTCTCGATGAATTTGTTGAGTGGCAAAAAATCCGTCAAACATCATAGCAAGAGCTCTTGTGGAGAAAATGCAAACCTTCTGATGCCCACGTGTGTACAGGCTGATGAGATGAGGAAGAGTCCAAAGGGTGCATTTTCATTCTTGTGAAAGACTTCTCATAGTACTTTGTTTTCCTTTTTTTTAAAGGAAGTTTTCTTGTTACATGTGATGGGCATTGAGCCACACCTCTTCTGAGACTGAATATCCAAGTTTTTGTTTTGGGTTATGTTTATAACATTTATTTCAGAACAATAAAGATTCAGATTTGTGACCAAGGCCTTACAGTGAAGACGTCCCTTAAGTGTCAGAGTGGTGTTTATTTTTGTAAATTTTCATTTTTGAATTTTAGAGGATCTTTCTTGCCATGAATTTGGAATTTTAAAGATTTGGAACAACCTCCGCAGTTGGCAGTCGTTGGTCTGCTGACGGTGCGGCTCATGTATTCATCTGCGCACTCTTAGGACTAGTGTTGGCTTCACGTCTGGGATGACAATTTTCCGGTACAGCAGATAAACACGTCCCTGGATCCCGGGGACCCTCCTGCTTTCAGTTCTGGTTTTCTGTGACCGTACCATGGTCTTAGCACATAGTTGATCTGAAACATTTAGAATTGGATACATTATGTCCAGCTGTTTTGTTTCCTAACCATTAAATAGTTTGGTCAATGAGCGTAAGTCAGCATTGCATATATATTCTTAATGTGACCTAAGTTTTCTTTGTTCTGTCAGTTTAAAAGTTCCATCTCTATTTGAAAGAGCAAGATTCATGTATTAATGGTCTCAAAATTAGCCTGAAGAGAATCAAGACCAGTATTGAAGCTGTATGATCATCACTGTTGTGTATATGATCTCCTAACTGTCATCTTGTGATATGGAGAGTTTTGTTGAAGGTCTTTGGTTTGGCCTTAAAGAGAACCTTAGCTCTGATGTTGTGGGTTTAGTTAAAATACATCTAGGAAGAGAAGGTAATAAAATATGGGGTCTTAAGAGCACTCTGGGTGTCAGTGGTGCACAACTCAGGGGTGCCGTTTATATTGGTACGATCACTGCGTTGCTAATTATCTCGATTTTCTAAACATTGGCAATAAAGTCTCTTGAGGAAAGGACAGCCTTTCTAATTCACATGAAAGACGTCTTTTGGGCCAGGTGTTTCAATACCACTTTTCAAACCACCCAACGTCCCAGTAACGTGAGAGCTGTCCACCTTCACTGTCCAGCCACAGCCCCCACAGCATTCCTAATTTCAGTGTGTGAGTGGAGAAAGTAAATAGATTATTTTTCACAATAATGACATTTCTTTTGGCATGAGTGACTTTCAGTATTGACTCCATAAGGGAGAATCAGATATAAAGGTTTTTATGGTTTGTTTGCTTCTTGGTTAATGAGCCAGAAGATGATTACTGTCTTACTTGCCTTTTAAGGGAAACACTTTGTACTACTTTGTAAAACACTGATATAACAGTGAAACCATTTTTTCTAAATGTTTTAAAAATGAAGACAATTGTCCTGAAATGCTCCTCCTGAGTATTAGATAGAATCAGTGAGTTATTAGAAATGAGCACATACCAACCATGTTACAGTTTAACATCATGAGGGATGTTTTCCTATCAAATCTATTGACAAGAAAAGTGTTTAGATTTTTAGACATTTGAATCTTTGTAATTTAATTTACTCTTTCCCCCATGGCACAACTTCTAAACTTGAAGTATGTTGACCACTTTTGTTTTAATTTCAAAAAATAGGATTCGAATGACATCCTCCAAGTTGTCAGTTTATAGCCTTTGAAATAACAGTAATGTCTTTGTCTAAATAAGGAACACTGAGAACATGTAGATGACTTTAAAAAAGTATGTGAAACTCTTTTCTTTGTACTTACCCCAAGTACGTTTAGACTTTGGAATCTCAAAATTAAAATGAAACTTTTTTGCCCTGAAGTCAGCAGCCCGACCCTGCCTGGGCCAGGCTAGCTTTGGGCTCTTCTTGTTCCTTCTGGGTCTTGTGCTTCCGTAGAGTCCGGGCACTCGCCTGCTTTGGAGGCTTATTTACTAATTCATCAGTCGGGGTGTGAGCTCGCTCCTTAGTTCACACTAAGTTCACTTCTCAATTTTGGCTTAAACTGTACTTAATTTATTGGGAAACCTACGAGAAGAGGTTTGCTGGCGTCAGCAAACAGGACAGTAGTAAGGAGCCTGCAGTGTATAAAAGTCTAACTACCCTGCTCTCCTTTTTATTAGTTAGCTTCAAGTGCCTTTCTGGGAATCCTGCTGTACAGTTTTCAGAGTTACGTTCTTTGTATAGGATGAAATCCTCCCTGGTGCTCCGTGGTTGGAAAGGACTTGCTTCTTCTAGAAGAGCGTGCTGATGTCCTACTCCTGGAAGGAAGTAGAGCAGATGTGGATTCAGCTGTTGTCCAGTTAGCTCCGGGAGCCCGTCGTTCTCGAGGAAGCCTGGTGTCTAAAAAATTGCGGGGGGTTCAAGTCACATGGTGGTGTCTCTGAACAGCTACCATCGTCTTACCAGGTGGGAGGTTTAAATGACCGGTGTGTGCTGTGTGCTGATCTGACTTGACGTTACAGTGTCTTTTACAGTTACCTAATCTCTTGCTTTTTAAAGGCTGCCTATACAGTTCTTGACATATACATGTTTGACAGTAATAGTATTTTCATGTGTAATGTGTAGGTTTTGCTGATTTGGGTTTTGCTCTGCTTGAAGTACCCTCCATGTGAGTATTTATTAACCTGGAGCACGAGGGCCTTCTGTGGGATGTCAAATGGACCCTGAGGAGTATTTCTCTTAAAACAAATGCCTTTTCATCTAGTAAACCAAAAATAACCTTTAACAGTATTGAATCCCATCGCTTTGTGCAGGGAGGGGAGGAAGGGAGCAGAGAGTTAGGCAGAGTTTTTAAGGCATACAAGTTACGTAGAGTAGCTTAGATTCAGGGCACACGAGTGTATTCACAATGACACATTTCTCTTTGAACTCCGTGTTTCTGCAACAAAACATGTCCTTTCTGCCTAGTTGGTAATGTGAAATTATGAAAGGATTTATTGAAACATATTTAGTGGTTAACTTGACAAGCAGATAGTAAGAATGTGGACTTTGCTTTCTTGAAGAAGTGCACTGAAAACTGTGATAATTCATAGTCTGATAATGTTTTGTTTGAGCTTTGAGGGCTCCTTTGCCTGACGTTTTGTGTCACATTCCGTATGTTCATCAGATAATTGCAGTGTCCCATAAGTTAGGAATGTTTCAATATATGATGTAAATGCATTTCTTTGTTAAACTAAGAGAGAAAGCCCAGTAATCTCTTAACCTTATTCGTAAAGAATTCTTACTCGTAAAGAATTCCTGAGGACGTATTACTTCTGCAGTCATACTGGAAAACGTTACAAGGAAGCATTTCAAAGAAGAGTTTGAAAAACAGACAGCAAAATCTCCTTTATTTCCTCAAAAAGAAAGGCCAATGTAAATTATTAAATATTCTGCTATTAGGATTTTTAAATGAATGTATTTTTTTTTTTTTTAGTTTCATAAATGCTTGGTAATAACTCAAAGACTGGATTGCTTACGATTTGGTCTTTTCTGTTGATGGTCGCAGTTAACCTGTGAGCAGTACTTGCAAACCCACGAAGCAGTTTTTATGTAATTTTTATAGATTATAGATTGTAGAAAGATGGATTTTAGCCCCAAAGCATAGGTGAACTATCACTCATTTACCACTGTAGAGATTTTTCTAGTGAACTTTTATTTCATTCGAGCCTATCTTTAGAGTTTTTAGGGTACAACTTATTCACCTTTTCCCAAACTTTAGTCTCAGTAAAACATCTTAAATTTGTTGTATCTACTTTATAGCCCTTTGAATCCTATACAGATCGTGCTTCCTTGTTTCTTTCCTAGACCAGTAGTTATTATTTCGACTATTTTCTCTTTATTTTATGTGCTTTGTCTGTAATTTATTAGATCCTTTAGTAATAAGGCTCATTTTTTCATGAGTTCTAGTTTACCATGTGTTAAATATTCTTTAAGATCTATAACAAGGTTAGACCTTAATATGAATATAGAATCCTGTTTTAATATTGAAGCTTTGTTGTATTTATTTTATGAATCTATGGTGCATAAATGGAAGAATTATAGTAAAAGTTTTATTAAAAATTTCTTAGTTTCCTCCAAATTTATATCACTTTGAAGAAGTTTTATCCTGTGTTTTGGCAGTCTCAGCTTTAAAGCATTAATGAAAATCGTTATATGGATTATTTCACATATGAAGTTAGAATGTGGATAATCTGAAATAATCAAATATCACCCTTATAATTAATCTTTAAAGCTAACAAAAGTAAAATGTACAAAGCCAGGTTTACCTGAAACTCGTGTGTGTGTGTGTGTGTGTGTGTGTGTGTGTGTGTGTGTGTGTGTGTAAATTGAGTATTACTGAATATTATAAATTTGTACCCATAATTTATTTTTCCTACTAGGAGACTCATTGTGTATAAAAGATCTTCACATATTTTGAAGGTGAAAGGAGAATTTTGTTTTCATATGATTGCTCCCAGTTGCATTTGAACCGCATAAGATGAAAGACTTTAATACTTTATTTGAACAACTTGTCATTTAAGACTTAGTATTATTAATTTATCAAGCTTAGCAAAACTAATTTTTTTTAATTCTTTTTTTTAATGTTTTATTTATTTCTAGGGGAGAGAGAGAGAGAGAGCGTGAGCAGGGGAGGGTCAGAGAGAGAGGGAGTCACAGACTGAAACAGGCTCCAGGCTCTGAGCTGGCAGTCAGCACAGAGCCCGACGTGGGGCTCGAACCCAGAACCGCGAGATCATGACCTAAGCGAAAGTCGGACGCTTAACCGACTAAGCCACTCAGGCGCCCCGCAAAACTAATTTTTGTGGGTATTCAGTTAGTTTACCTTGAGTATTTTAGCAGTAGTATTCTGTCATGCTGATGCAATGGCTTGTAGCAAATTCATGTACACTTTTATCCACAAATGTGGAAACCTTACCTGTTTTGGATTCATGTCATTCCTTAAAATACATTGAATATTGAGAGAGATTATAGAAGTAATTATCAGAACCCTGGTTGGTTTTCTCTTTGCCACATTTTGCTATGTTGCTTTTAGACAAGTCGCTAGACATCTGTTCTTTTCAGTTTCACCTTCTGGAAGGTAGCAGTAACACATACCAGAATTGTTAGGGGGCCAAGCAGGTCATCTCCATAGCAGTGAGTCTGTTAAATGAATACAGTTATTTGAACAAAAAACAATTATAATAGTTTGGTTAAACAAGTTTTATGTCTTGTATAAACAAGTTCAAGGGGTTTCTCATTTTATCCTACCATGTGTTTTTATAATCAGGCTCATTCACATTTCTTGGACTAAATGTTTCAATAAATCCCCAGCATCTGCTATATACCTAGGTGTTCTCGGTCTGAGAGAGAGAGTGTGTGTGTGTGTGTTTGTGTGTAGTTTATCACATGATGACAAAGTAATTAAGGGGAGTTAAGTTGAGGAAGGGGTCTGGAGAGAGTGTGGGTCTCGGGTTGCTATTTAAACAGTATATATATGCTGACAAAGTGACACTAGACAGAGACCTAAGAAAGTGAGCAGTTGGGCCATTTGCATATCTGGGGGATCGCTTGCCAGGCAGTAGGAATATTATATGTTAAGGCCCCGAGCTGGCCGTGTGCTTAGTGTTGTCCGGAAATGGCAAGATCATTGTGATTGTAGTGAGCGAGAGGAGAGGAGTCGCGAGGACTGGAAGGTGAGCTGAGCGACCGGGGTGGCAGTGGTGCCTGATTATAGGAAACAGGTCCCTGTCCACCTTTCCGAAGACAGGCTTTGAGTGAGTGCGATGGGAAGCAGTTAGGGTTCTGGTCAGAGCAAGGGTGGAAGCCGATAGGTGGGAGGGGGCTCCGTAATCCCGATGACCAGTGGCGTGTAAGTGAGGCCAAGGGCCGTGGAAATACCACTCAGATGTGGCATGTATTTTAACAGTAGAGCAAATCGTCTTTGTGGATACGTTGGACGAGGGTAGGAAAAAGAAGAACCAGGACTGTTGGCCTGAAGCAGCCATTCGCTCACGTAGGGGGACTGAGCTGAGCAAGTCGGGGAGCGCGAGGCCGCCTGATAGATGTCCCAGGGGCGTGTGGGACGAGCGTTGGGATGTTTGAGCCTGGAGTTGAAGGGGGAGGTCTGAGCTGGACACTCACTCAGCACAGTTGACCTTAAGCAGCACAAGTTCATATGTACTTTTTTCTGTTGATAAATACATTCCAGTACAGCATTTTCCTTATGATTTAAAAATGTTCTTCTCTGCCTGGCTTTATTGTAAGAATACAATTTGCAACACGTACAGTGCTATAAAATGTGTTAGTCGGCTGTGCTGCTGGGTAACAGTAGGCTGTTAGCAGTTAAGGTTGGGGCAGTCAGAAGTCACACGCGGGGTGGCGCCTCTCACCCCTGCGTTGTTGGAGGAAATGATCTGTGTGCAGCCCTCCTTTCAGTCAGGACACGGATGCGTCCCCGAGTAAGAATAAGTGTAGTCAGAGAACCAAACCAAAGTGAAATACCTGATTAGTGAAGATCAGGGTTGACTCTGGTGATTTTTGAAGTAGAAATGGGATGTTAATATTTTCTACACACAGCAATCAGTACTGTCTGTAATGTTATGGAAGCAGTGAGATTGAACAGTCAAGATTGAAAACAAACATATACATGTGGTACTTATATTTGAAGGGTGAATTCCATATTATTTCTGGAACAAACCTTTTGTTTTGAGACAGAGCAATTTTACATTCTAAGCCTGTCAAATACCAGCTCCTCCAGTGACGGGCTCGCTGTCCTGATTCAGTGTCACAGCGTCAGCACTAGGGGGCAGGCTTGCTCCCAGTTTGTGCAGAGCCGCAGCCAGATTGACCTTGCGAAGCACAGTCCCCGCGTTCATCCCTGGAATGCACTTGTCAGGGGACGAGTTGACCACGTGCTCTGTATTTTCCATTGCTGGGAAAACACGAAACAAGGCTGTGGGTCAGTGTCTGGACGTCTAGGACTAGGGTTGGGTGAGTGCATGTCAGGTACCAGGAGACCGGGGTGTAGCTCGCTGCCGCGAAGGTGTGATCCAGGGCCCCACCCACACGTGTGCAGTCAGTCAGAAGAGACCAGACATGGTTTATTTAGGATGTGTATTGAGCTGTTAACTTTGCACTGTCAGGTGTGGGAAGAGTTGGGGCTACAGAGATGAGTAAAATACATTCCCGCCTCAGTGAGCTTTCTGTAGCTTCTCACACTACTTAATGTCATGTGCGCTATTTACATGTCTTTCTTTCCCCAGGGTTAGAAATCCTGACTCTCTTATCTCTGGCACCTTCACGTGCCCATCACAGTGTACCATACTTAGCCTAGTTTATAGTGTATGAAAAGAGATGAAAAAAAAAAAAACCAGACTGAGGGAGTTTGTACCTCCTCGAAAAATCCCCCTGCAGGAAGGCTCTCCTATTAACACACGTGTCTGAGTGGTTGTGGGGGGGATTCCAAACTTCGTCTCCCTCACCCTGCTGCCCTATCAGGTAGTGTTCCTCGACCCCCGTGGTCAAGAGCGCTGGTAGAAACAGCCTGCTGGTATCCATAGACAATGCAGGTCCAGCCTTCTCATGGTTACTGGGATGGAAGGTGGACACCTCTGTCTGGCCTATATAATCCAAGAAGTTTGAGGTGAAAGAGATCTTTCTGGAATAAGTACCCTTTTCTTATTCCCACTTTTCATCCAGAAAGTTTGTCCCCACGAGATCCTTCTCCCTCCGTTTCTTTAGGGTCCCTACTTGTACTTGCTAGTTCGTCACTCAGTTTACCTACAAAGCGAGGATCTTACGGAGGATGAAACGAAATAGCGCACGCAGTAAGTGTTAGCTGTGTTGCCATCTGGAAAAACAGATGAGTTTGGATCTTCTAGGTTGGATGTGTGTTCATTGAATGTTTTGTTATTATATAATAGAATCAAATAAATGGCAAAGAAAAGTTGATCCACTAAATCAGATCCCTTCAAAAATGCAAATCTCTTACAAAATTACTTTTTAGTATCAGTGATAGACACTAATTTGTTTTATTCTATTAATGTAGGGCTGTGTGGAATGGTTTTCAGAGGGATATTAAATATGACTAAATAACCTGAACTGGAGTGCAGTTGACAGCAATAGTGAGTGCTGGGTAACATTAGCTCTCTGGTGGTCTCTCAAAGTGGGTCAGTGTGACCTCATAACTAGGGCTTTTTTTTTTTAAGATAAAAATTATAAAGCCAAATTACTATAACGTATTATTACACTGATTTTTATAATTTTTTAATGTTTACTTTTGAGAGAGAGAGAGAGAGAGACAAAGCATGAGTGGGGAAGGGACAGACAGAGAGAGGGAGACACAGAACCTGAAGCAGGCTCCAGGCTCTGAGCTGTCTGCACAGAGCCCAGCATGGGGCTCTAACTCATGAGCTGTGAAATCGTGACCCTCATGAGCTGAAGTCAGACACTTAATTGACTGAACCACCCAGGAGCCCCTGTTTGAGTCTCTTAAGCCAGTGGTTTAAAAAGTTTTTTTTAAGTAGCGGGACTGTTTTCCAAAAGAACTTTTACTTAGCAGCACAGTATTTACAGCAGGACGTGCTGTGGTCGAAGTGGGACATGCAGGTCTTCCCCACTCGCACCCCCACTGCCACCGTCACCTCAGAGAAGCCTCAGAGGGACTTGGAGCTCTCTGATGGGCGCGTTCTTTTTTTTTTTTTTTTTTTTTAATTTTTTTTAATGTCTTTATTTTGAGAGACAGAGACAGCGCGAGCAAGGGAGGGACAGAGAGAGAGGGAGTGACAGAATCCAAAGCAGGCTCCAGGCTCTGAGCTGTCAGCAGAGCCCGATGTGGGGCCCGAACCCATGAACCGTGAGATCATGACCTGAGCTGAAGTTGGATGCCCCACTGAAGGAGCCACCCAGGTGCCCCATGATGGGCGCATTTTGAGAACCACTGCTACCACATTTGCAGCTGGCTCTTTGAAATATGAACAGAGCATGTGGATCTATTTAGAAATTTCTATTTTATTCTCTGTAAAAAAGCCAAAAATTGGCTGGCATTGTTTTAGTATGGAACAGGACGAGAGCTGTTTCCAGCATCACTGGAAATGTTGATCCTAGAGTGATAAAAGTTATGATCATTCTGTCTTAGCTTTGTTTTCTGGGTTGGTCTAAAAGCGAGAGAGATGTAAGAACTGCCAAGAGAGGTTTGGAATGAATGAGCAAATGAATGGATGAATGAGTGACTGAATCAGCAGATGAACGAGTGAGTGTCTATATGCTGAGGTCTCACTGTGGCCCCATTTCACACAAGACACACCAGAGTGTAGTTCCTACTCTCAGCCTTTGAGGACTCTAATCCTCCAGTGATGAGAGAGCAGAGCTCACGTAAGTCACGTGTGGTCTCCCACACTGTGGTCACTGAATAATAAAGGCTTAATAGATGTTTATTGAGTGAACGAAAACATTCACGTGTCTGTCTTCTCTCCCAAACTGCCTGTCGCTTGAAAGACAGGGACTGTGTTCCATTGATTTTTCTGTGCCCTGTAAATTAAAGCGTTTACTTACAGAATTGATCATTGAATGAATGAGTAGATGTGCACGTATGGACATAAAAATTGTATGTCTGCATTCTGGTTTGACTCAGATTTCTGAGGGAAGGAGCCACGCCTTCAGCTCTGAGCAGTTTGATTGTCAGGTCGATTGTCAGGTGCATCTGTAGAACGGAAAAGACGTTCAGTGGTAGCAGGGAGCCTCACACAGCCAGTGTCTTCCAGATGGACACCGAAGTTACCTCACTGAGCATTGTTGGAGTTAGCGCCGGTTCAGTAACGTGAGCAACAAGCCGCAGGAGCTCCGAGGAGGGAGAGTTTTCTGGACCAGGATGGTCAGGATGGGCTCCCAGGGCCCGGAGACTTGGTGACGGTGTGTGTCTTGAAGGGGGGTCACTCCGGTGTCACAAAACGGGGATTAGCGGCAGAAGACGAGGCCCAGGGTGGGCACTGGATGCAAGGTGCCGAGTGAAGAGGCCCTGGGCTCCGAGGGCAGGGGTCTGCGCACCCTTCCCGGCTTCACTGGCCGCAGGTATGCGGCCTCCTCCCCTGGGAAGCAGCGGGAAGACTGTGACACCTGGTGCCCCGAAAACCTCGGGAAGACCCGATGCCCTGCTAAAACGCATGACTTCCAAATGAACATTTGCTGGGTGACCGAATAGATGATCCCGACTAATGAACGGAGCGCTCCTGCGTCTGCCGGGAAACCTGTCCCCGCTTATGGGAACAAAAGTAAACATGTGAAGCCACCCAATGTCATGGGCAGAAGAAAGGCTTTTGGGATCGTTTGGAAATTCTTTGAGACTCTAACGTTTTGTCAGGGGTGAATAAGTCATGGGCTTTTCAGGCCGGCACTATTTCTAAGGATGCTGCCTTATTGAGAGAGGCAGACCACAAAGTAAACCCCGCAGAACAGCTTTCCGAGGGAGGGCCGCCTCATTTGCTTTAACTGCTCGCCTCTTCCCTTACTAATGAATCATCTTTATTCCCTCCCTGGTAATTTGTTGTAAATTTGGTCATAAGATGGTTACATTGACTGGGCTGATGTTACACAATAATTGAAAAAAATAATTGAAGACTGATTGGTGGCAGGCCAGCAGCTGAAAGAGGGAAAATATGGTTCTTTTTTAACTTAGATGTATGACTGGTAATAGTAAGCTTGGTCTTTATGATGTAAGATGGGATTTATTGTAACTTCTCCCTCCTGGCCAAAAGCCACAGCACTTGGTCTCTGCTGTCTCCCGTGGTCACTGACCCCCCCCCGCCCCCATCCTGGGTCTGCTTCCTAAGACCCATCCTTCCTGCCCATCTTCCAGCCACTATCAATTTTGTATAGGCTTGTCTTAGAGTGTTGATAACACTGTACTGTATAATTTACACATTTGTTTTCTTAACCAGACTGTGATCTGCTTGAGAGCAGGGATTGTCTATCTGCCTTGTTTCTCCAGCATTCACAGCTTCCCACAGTACAGGAAAAGCACTCAATAAATGGAACAAATGAAGGTGAACAAATAAAGGTTTTGCTTGTGTAAGATGTGTAATTTTGTGTATTTTTTTTCACTGTATGGTAGACATTCCAGTACAGCTTTATTTTTAATGCTGACCTATTAGAGTTAGAATCAAAGGTAAATACAAATGAGAAATGTGTATTACAGCAGTATGTTTCTGCCTCCCAAATTGGCACAGATTTTTAAAATTAATCATCCCCTTTGCTGATAAAGGACAGAGAAACAAGAGTCTTTGTATTTTGCTGAAGAGACTCAAAATTGGCAGAACCTTTTCTGGAAGGCATTTACGGAACTATATTCAAAGGCCTTAATAATGCTTATCTCCTCTCCCCTACCAATTCCATGCCTAGGAATTATCCTTCCTATAGAAGGATTTCTAGAGAAGAAATTACAAATTTGTAAAAGATGATTACCATAATCTAGTTTATAGTTGGAGGGAAAGGAAATAACCTAAATGTTTAACCATACAAAAATTGGTTATATAAACGATATTCATACTGGAAAATCCACGCTGTATTATCGCGGGGTGGAGGGCAGGCTTCAAAGCAGCACGTGTGAGCGCTTCCTCCAGTGTGTGTGCCCGTGTGCCCGTGTGCCCGGAGACCCACGGGCTGTGTGCCCGTGTGCCCGGAGACCCACGGGCTGTGTGCCACAACAGGGAGATGGTGGCTTCTCAGGGATGGAGTTACCAGGTTTAGTTTTTACGTCATTCTCTCGGTTTTCTGTACTAGCAATGAGTATGTATTACTTTGTAATTTCAAAAAGTAAATAAAAGGCCTTAAAGGAGTGCACTTTCCTGTCTGCTGATTCTCCACGCCGTCCCCATGAAGGAAGACGGACCAGCAAGCCAGGAATGTTCACGCGGACCCAGTGCGGCCTCCCCGCCCGTTGGCCAGGGCGCCCCGGGGAGCGCGGGAGCCCACACAAGGGGAGCGCTCGTTGGTTCACTCACTCAGGAAATACTCCTGGAGGTCCTAGTGTGGCCTCGCAGCTTGGGAGCCGAGGACAAGTCAGATGCTTGAAGGCTAATTGTATTTTGGGTTTTCGTTCATTTTTACTGAGGTAAAAATGACATACAAAATCTGATACCTTGTGGCGTACATCATGGTGACTTCGTGTTTTTATGCTTCATGAAACGGTCTTCACGGTGAGTCTCCTTACCATCTGTCCCAAACTCACTGCAGTGTTACCCCTACTGTGCGTCACAGCCCGTGGCTTGCTTGTGTCCTAACTGGAGGGCGGACCTCTTCATCCCCTCCGCCTGTGTCTCCATTTATGTTTTCTGCCCGAAATTTAGTCAAGAGTATTTGGCCCAACCTTCTCTCTTTGGAGACCGAGAAAAGGATCCCTAAGAGATTTGCCCAAGCGTGAATGGATCGTAAATAGCACATCTAGACTGAAATCTGGAAATTCTCTTTCTGGGCCACAGTCACCTGGGCCCCGTTTCCTGTAAAACTCTCCTCTGCACACTAGTCCTCCAAGTGAAGAAAGTCTTGTACTTGATCTTGTATCTCTTCTCTAGTATCTTTAGGGGCCTTAACTGGCTTCACTTTGTCTCACGGAATTTGTAGTTAACTAAAGCTTCATATCTTTGAAACCCCTGTATTAGTCGTTATTAAGCTATTTCTCCCTCAAATTATGTTTTTGCTTTATGTTTAACCTCATAAATACAATTGGACAAAGCCAATTAAAACCTCCCTGCACGCGCGCGCACGCGCACACACACACACACACCCCATCCCCCTCTTCTAGCTGTGTTTCATGTTGACTTAACTCTCGGAGAGGGGCCTTTCAGCCAGTCAGTACCCATTTATCTAGTATATTTATATTATGCAAGAAGATTACTGTATAGATTGTGTCAACAGTACCCCTGCAGACACTGCGGAGCCCAGCAAAGCACTAGGCCCCCTGCAGCGCACCACGTACATCGTTCTCCACGTTTTCTACGTGCTGTCCTGAGCCACCTGACTCTCCCCCATCCTTCAACTAAGTCCAGGAGACCCTGCTTCTGGGAAGGCTTTCCTTGGCCACGCCCACTCCCCAGCATGCTCTCTTCCCTCCTCTCACACTTGTGTTGTGTTATTCTGAGCTCCTCGGAAAGACTTGTGGTCTTTCATTTTGCCCATGTGCTTAGTTCACTGGGAGACCCGCCTCAGGTGTTCAAACAAATCTCCCCTTGATAGGATGAAGAAATGAATGGTGGAATAAATAGATACATTTTCTTAACCAGGTTAGAAAGGAGAGAAGGGTTACTTTGGAAGGAATTGTTCTTGTGTTGGTTTCTTGTGATCATCTTTACTGCTGTTTGTGAGGCTGGTGTAGGAATTTCCCCTGGGTTAAGGGGAAGCACCCGTGGGGCTGCGTTTTGGAGAAGCCGCCTTCTTTATTTCTGAGAAATCATGAAAAGTGGACAGCCACCTCCAGCCGTCGACACACCCCCTCATGGTATAGACTGCTTCAGTTACACACTTGTGTGCTCACCCAGGCTCGGGGTCCAGAGCCCGCCCGCTTCAGAGCAGCAGCGCAGTGTTCGGGGGGATGAGCAGCTGGTCCTAGTGCAGACGGGGCCCCGGATTTTCGGGGGGGCCTCACACTGGCCGTTATCTCCAGGCTTCAGTTTCTTGTCTGGAACGTGGAAGGTGGGCATTCAATAATCAGGATGTTTCTCTTATTCAGGACTCACTCACATGCTGGCCTGCAGTACTGTGCCCTGAACTTCACTTTCAAAGAACCTGGAGACTCGCACTTGACGCCGGGGCAGTGCTCACGCCAGCCTAGGAGCCGTCCTCACAGCCCTCACCGCTGCTCAGGCTCTCCGGGCGTTCTCTGGAGCTGGACCTCACTTCCCCAAAAGGCATCCCCTTCCTTCTGGAACGCCCCCCGCAGTTTTTCTGACCCCGACCTTTGATGTATTTCTCTGTGCTTCCCCGGGATGATTCTGGTTTGTCCTATGGATGGAGTGGAGTTCCTGTTTCCACATGACAGAAGTCCAGTAATGCAGTAATGCCCCAGCCCCGAGTCTCTCTTTCTCCTGGTTAGAAAATTCTAGTCTCTTGCCTGCTTGTCCTGCGGCCAGATGGTTCTTTCTCCTGATGCAGCCTCTTTGCATTTGGCCACGCCTCGCCTGCATGTGCATTCTTCCACCTGAAGCACCGCTTTTTCCAGCACGTGATCTCTCGGCCCTCAAGCCCCAACTGCAAGTCTTCTCCCAGCAAATCTTGTCCTCTGGCCTCTGCCTCACAGATGCCTCACTGTGCGGACACCCCCTTCTCTACAGTGACTTCCACACTGTGTTCTAAGTGTTCTACGTAGCTTTGTGCTCTGCAACAGCGGGACCTTCCCTGGCTTGTGCACAGTGCCCGGAACATGGTGGGCATGCATGAGCGAGTGAGCGAGGGAATAAATCTATTTTCTAGCCCGTAACATAGCTCTGGTATATAGTGGGTGCTCAAGAAGTGTTTGCTGAAGAATAAGTGAATTCACAGATGAACAAATGAATACGCTGTTAGTTCAATGTACTTCATAATTCTTTGAATCCTCTTAAAATATTTTCTTAAGTTTATGTATTTTGAGAAAGAGGGAAAGAGAGAGAGTATGAGTGGGAGAGGAGCAGACAGACAGGAAGGAGGGAGAGAATCCCAAGGAGGCTCCACCCCCAGTGCAGAGCCTTGACTCAGTGCTCCATCTCACTACCCTGGGATCATGGCCTGAGCTGAAATCAAGAGTCAGATATTTAACCAACTGAGCCACCCAGGCCCCCTGAATCCTCTCAAAATATTGAACCTAGAAACAAACACGACTCCAGAAGTGATACAGCCAGTATCAGGTGTAGGGGACTGGTTACCTCATTCTTGAAAATATCTTTTTTTTTTAATTTAAAATTGTTTATTTTAAGGTGGGAAGGAAGGGGCAGAGAGAGAGAGAGGGAGAGAGGGAGAGAGGTAATCCCAAGCAGGATCTGTGCTGTCAGTGTGGAGCCTGAAGTGGAGCTCGAACTCACAATGCTGGGATCAGGACCTGAGCTGAAATCAAGAGTCAGACACTTAATTGACTGAGCCACCCAGGTGCCCCCAAAATATCTTTTTTATCTTCTTGTATTTTAATTTAGTCTAGTTCCAGTTAGTTACCATACAGTGTTATATTAGCTTCAGGTGTATAGTGTAGTGACTCAGCACTTACATACATCACCCTGTTACAATGTAGTGACTCAGCACTTCCACACATCACCCTGTGCTCATTAGGACAGGTACCTTCCTTACCTCCCTTCACCTGTCTCCCCCATCCCTCCACCCACCTCCCCTCTGGTGCCCATCAGTGTGTTCTCTGTTTCTTGGTTTGTCTCTCCTTTACCCATTGGCTGACTTGTTTTGTTCTTAAATTTCACATATGAGTGAAATCATATGCTATTTGTCTTTCTCTGACTTATTTCCCTCAGCATAATATTCTCTAGCTCCATCCATGTCATTGCAAATGGCAAGACCTCATTCTTTTCCATCACTGAGTAATAGTCCATGGTATGTGTACACCGCATCTCCTTGCCCATCCATCCGTCGATGGACACTTGGGCTCTCTCCATAGATGGGTTATTGTCGATAGTGCTGCTATAAACATTGGGGTGCATATGCCCCTTCGAATTAGTGTTTTCATATTTGGGACATACCAGTAGTGCAATTGCTGAGTCATAGCACAGTTCTATTTTTAACTTAATTTCAGATTCGCACTCACAGAGAAGAGCCCCTTCAGTGAGAACCTGTGTGACTCCCCAGGCTGCTGTGGCTGCTGTGGCTGCTGTGGCTTCTCTGGCTTCTCTGCCGTCCTGCCCTGAGGGGGCCAAAGTGGTTCCCACCTTCGTCGGTGTTTGCTGAGCGTTTGCCTTCCGATACTACTCTTAGCTCTTGACACATTCTTGCTTTTATTTTCACTTCCATACCTTCTCCTGTCTTTTAGTACAATTAGTTGTGCTCATAGTGTAGTAACTTCATTTTCAAGACCCTGTTAAACTCATGAAACACTTTTCCTTAACATAAAAGAGTACTTACCTCTAAGACTTTGAAAAAAAGTGACTATTGGGGTGCCTGGGTAGCTCAGTAGGTTAAGCGTCTGACCTCGGCTCAGGTCATGATCTCATGGTTGGTGAGTTTGAGCCCCACTCATGCTTTGTGGTGACAGCTCAGAGCCTGGAGCCGCTTCAGATTTGATGCCTTCGTCTCTCTGTCCTCCCCATGATTGAGCTCCATCTCTCTCTCTCTCCCTCTCCCTCAGATATTAGAAAACATTTTTAAGTGATTATTAGCAACCTTTGTTATGTTTAAATTTTTTTTTAAGTATTTATCTTTGAGACAGAGACAGAGCACGAGTGGGAGAGGGACAGAGAGAGAAGGAGACGCAGAATCCGAAGCTGGCCCCAGGCTCTGAGCTGTCAGCACAGAATCCAAAGCGGAGCTCAGACTCACAAACCATGAGATCATGACCTGAACTGAAGTCAGAGGCTTAACCGACTGAGCCACCCAGGTGCCCTAACCTTTGTTATGTTTTAAAGTGATGTAAGCTTTCTTAGAAATAAAAGCTGTGATTTAATGCAATTCCCAGTATAGATTCATGTGCAGTCTGGCCAGAACTACATAAGTTAGTTCCTTCTAGTTATTATAATACAAATACAGCAAATGCCTATAGTACAGGTGGTGGTCACTGAATGGATCAAAATACAGAGGAAACAGAAATACAGAGTAGACTGTGTGCATTAGGGACGGAAAAGGCAAAGCAAGATGACACCAAGTATTTCTAGGGGTAACGTGTACGGGCTGTCCTGTTCCTTTGACTGGAAAAAGGCATGAAAAGAAATCAACGGGGCTAACGGAAGACCAGTAAACTGTTTGGACTTCTGATACACGTATGTACGCTGGATGGGAAAAACCAAACAGGAAGTACTTCAGAAGCATAAACAGATCCTTACTGGCTCACTTAAGGGGGTAGTCATATGTTGCTCACAAGCCCATTTCCAGAGGGTGATTAAATGGAAAGAATTACAAGGAGGAAAAGAAAACCACCGAACCATATTCTGGCCATGCCACAGCCTCCAAGTGTTCAACATGTGAATTTAGAAAATTTATTAAGTACTTAAAAAAATAGATATGGTTGAATGGCACCTCGGTGGCTCAGTCAGTTAAGCATCTGACTTTAGATAGGGTCATGATCTCACAGTTCATGAGTTCGAGCCCCAAGTTGGGCTCTGTGCTGACAGTGCAGAGCCTGCTTGGCATTCTCTCTCCCTCTGTCTGTCCCTTCCCCACTTGCTCTTTCCCTCAAAATGAATAAATTAATTTAAAAAAATAGAAATGGTTGCAAAAAAGTCCAACAATAGCTAAAAGTAAACGAGAGATCTGCAGAAATCAGTTATTTCAATCAGCAACTACTTCTTTTAAATATAAAACTCTGTGTGCTTCTGGGAGAATGGTCTGTCTGTGTTTTTGTGGTAAATGGGATAAATATGTCAAGGGAATTTGCACATCCATTTTGTAGGGTTGGTCTGAGCCTTTCAAAAGTGAGGCTGGAGAAAAATAGTTCCCTAGAAACTAGCAAATCTGACCGTTGATAGCTGAGAGTTCACTGTCCTCTTTGATTTTCATCACCCTTATTCATTAGCAGTATACAGAGCTGTGGATTAGAGGCCAGATGATTTGCCTGGATCATTCCCAGCGCTTGTCATAAGGTTGTAATACGCTAAGGCATGGCAAAGCGCTGTATTGATCTGAAACGCTGTTCAGCAGTTTCAGATGGTATGAATGACAGCAGTATGCAGCAACTAACGGTGAGAAATTCCCAAATGCTGGATGGCTAGACGTGATTACAAACTCGCGCAATAAATATGTCACCGTAAAGTTCTCTACAACTGTAATTAACACATCACTGACCGTTTTATGATTTTTAAAGCTACTTAGTGGTTGGAACCTCTTCGGTCCCTGGAGGGACGACTTGCTTGGTGTATGTGGGGAAACCGAGGTTCTCGGAAGGCGTGCTTAGTGTCAGAGGGAAACTGGCAATTACTAAGCAAGGTGGAATCTGCACTGAAGTCATTAATTTTTGCTCAGTGAATTTGGGAGTAGATCAGAAGACGTGTTTGGAATTGTGAATATCATCTAGAAGAGTCACCCCTAAAACCCAACTGCAGAAAAAAAAAAAAAGTTGATTTTTTTCTGAAGTGCTGGCAAGTTTAAGTAGAAGGAGCTGTAATTCTTAAACCCGCTTGCCTTGTTACTGACAGGACTGGTCTGTTCCCATAAACGCAGCGCTACAGCAGTTACCCCCCACCCCTGCCGTGAGGTCAGGGCTGTGCTCTGTCTGGCTTGCCTGCCTGTTTCTGATGCTGCCCTCTGCATTTCCTCTGTTCCACTGACTGCCCTTCTCTTAGACAGAGACACCAGTGTGTATAGTTTGTTTCTCATAAATACAAAATATTTTTAAAATCTATTCATCAGGCAAATAGAGGTGAAGTTTGTGTTAAACATTCAATAGGAATTTCCTGATTGTAACTTGTGAAACTCATGTTTCAACTGCTTGAAGGCACTGTTCATGGAAGATAAAGGGTATTTTCCTAACAAACTTCTCTGATGCGTAAAAACAGGGAGTATTGAAAATGACCAAACGGAATTAATCTTTGCTTGAGAGCTCCTTGTTTTAGAGGGTCCTGGGCTGTTAGGAACCCCGATGATACTGTGGGAAGAGTTCCCATCTGACAGCGTTCATCAGAGGATTAAAGGAATTAATAATGTAAGTGCTTGGAACGGTGTCTGATGTAGAATCAGTGTTCAGGAAACGTTGGCCGTTTTCTTCCCATTATTCCTTTAAATCAACCCAGGAGTATTTGGTGAGGAAACGTGTTGTCCGCCTAGCTGCAGAAATAATTCTGTGTTGGAATTTATTTTCCCCGTTATTTGTGTCTGCCTCATCTCCTTGTTATCGCCACCTCGTGTTACTGGTTTCTATCGTTGCAAAACCGAAGGTGTGGCTTGGCGAGCTCAAAATGACTGCACTATGTGACCTTGGCACGGGTTTTGCAACCTGGCAGATGAAGTATGGTGCTGGGTGTTGGCCATCCTTCTGCCTGGCACAGCCTGGACTCCATCTCTGGGTCAGCCTCCAGGGCAGGCTCCATCCCTCCCTTTCTTCCCAGATCCGCGCAGAGCACACGAGCACTCGCGGAGCCGGTCCGGGGCTTACTGTCCACACCATACATTTATTGTACTGTATGCGTGTGTTTCACGTGCTTTTGTAGTTTCTGTTAAGCAATATTTTAGGTTCCTCAGTGGCTTGATGTCACATAGTCATAACCAAATTATACCAGGGAAAAAAGGGTCTCTCCTCTTCATTCCATCATCCAAGTTCTAGTCTCTTAGATTTCTTCTTAGAGATGATCCTACTTCACAGCCTTCCCAGTGGATATTAGCATCTGGAAATGAAGAGAGAAATGTGGCAATGATCAAAGTTAATTATTTTGGGTTCTTTCTTTTCTAGAGTTCTTTTTTTTAAAGGAATTGTTTTTGTTTTGTTTCTTGTTTGTTTGTTCAGGTCATTTTAAGTCTTTGGAATCTGTGATTTGAAAAGGCTATATCCCATTTTTCCTTATTTCCCCCTCTTGGTAGAATAACTCACAGTGAGATCTGTACAGCATGTACATCAGAGTCACATGGGGCTTTTAAGCCAAAGAGCCCAGGGCCCCATTGCAGCTCTACTGACGCCCAGGTCTTGGTGTGAATCTCAGTCTGCATTTCGCGCCCTCCCAGGTGATCCTTACATTCTTAGAGGAGTTGAGAGTTCTTGTTTAGACTGAATTCCTGTTTGGTGTCTTTGTTAAACTTTGTGTTATGTAATTTTCAAGCTGTTTAGCTAGGACAGCGCTTGGCTGGAACATTCCCTCTCTCAGTGTGTGTGTGTGCACCTGTGCACGTGTGTGTGTACAGAGACACACGATCTTATCTTGTCATAGCCTCCTGATAGTGCCCTAGTCCTAAACGCTAATGAAACCCACCTCACCCTGTCCTGAGACGACAAGGTTGTCTGTATCTCACACCCTCCACCTTCACCAGACTGCAGGTTTCTCCAGGATCCACGTGCATGGCAGTAAATAGGTTAGGTACAATGTACATACTTGTTCTAAACGTCAATACCTGTTGTATTGTGGTCCATTCACTTCATGTGTGTTAGGTATGTATTCTCAACGTGGGAAAACACCCAGACATGGATTCACTCACGTGTCTTCGGGATCTTTTACCCATCTGTGTACATGGTGGAGATGAATGTGGGCAAACCACTTCTGTCTTCAGTAAGAATGCATAGTTTTTGTTAACAATTTGAAGTGAGAACTGAGCAAATAGTTAGCTTCTGTGTTAAAAACAGGAAAAAATAAATACATGGAGTCTCTGCCCAGATTTATTTCTGGAAGAATAGCTCAGCAGGGCTGAACGAGCTGGGTTTTGTTTACAAGCATGGTTTCCTTAGCTGGGTGAGAGCTGAGGCTCCAACTAACAGTCTTCATAGCCAGCTGAGCCATTGTCCCTGAGGTTTTCTTATCTCTAGCCAGAACACAAAATTCGCAAAACTGTCTCAAACATGGCCTGCGAAGCAAGCTACTCAGATACAGCTAAGAGGGTCGACTGTCACAATAGAGAGGTGTGACTGCTGCACCTGCTGAGTGGAACTTTCCTTGTGTTTAGACAGATGGTTTCTTTTTTTTTCTGATTGAACGGTAAAAGTGCCTTTGGATGAATCAGTGAAATCTCAGATTGAGAATTCAGTCGAACCAAGTTTTAGAGCATGGTGGACGCTAGGCTGGTGAACTAACGTACAAAGTTAAGCCTGATACCAGCCCCTCTTCCCGGACAGGTGGCCAGACCCCTTCTTACTGTCATATTCGATTCATGCAAACTGCCTCCCAGGAACTGCCTGGCACCCTCATAACTAAAGAGGAGGAGTGAATGAGTACTTGCTGAGCTCCTACTTTGTACTTAGTCCTTTGGAAATGGTGTCTCATCCAATCTTGTCCTTCTCAAGATGGATTTTATAATTCACAGTGAACATATGGAAAATTTTATCCTCAAAGAGTCATATACTTGGTAACTGAGTCAGTGAGTACTTAATGCTAAGCTTTCTATCTGCGAGTCTCATCACTGTTCAGGACTGAGTATCACATAGTGAGTGGTCAGTTGGCTTTGCCGAATGAACACATAAATCCCATGGGTGACTCAGGTATATCACCTTGAATCTCTCAAAATTCTCACTCGCTTCCTTTCCTCCTTTCCCCCGTGGTGAACACTACTTCAAGTGGATTTGGGGATCACCTGACCCAGCTTTCTCTAGGAGTAGAAGGCACCTCCGACGTGTCCTTGACACAAAGTCTGCCAGCCCCCGTTTGCCTTTTTCATGGAAAGGCAGGTCATTAATTTTTGAGACTGCCTGTGTCATTCTCGCGTGGTTCTTATGATTAGAAAGGCTTTCCTTACACCGACATAAAGTCTGCCCCTCTGTGAAAGGATGGCCTGGGATTGTGCACCCCGCTGTTTCCACGTGAGGCAGGCCCCAGCTTTCGCAGCCTGTTTCCTGACCATAGAGTTTCCGTATGAAAGGCCTGCGTTGCCTGCTGCACAGGGTCCTTATGAGAAGCTGTCCTGTGACGCACAGGACCGTCCTCCGCAAAGAGCAGATCCCAACAGGAAAGTTAGCTCCTATATCAGCCTCTGGGACTTCATAGAAAAGTTCTACTCGTGAAAGGAAACAGTGACATACCTCATTACATCTTCTTGCCTTTAGACTGAAGAGCCCTGTTTCCTCGCATATTTTTAAAAATATAAAAGGGTTGGGTTTCACGTAAACACTCGTTCTGGCTGCCTCCTGCTGGATCCTGTCTGAAATGTCACATGTTTCGGGGAAGTGTGCCCCAGCCCCAGCTGCAGAGCCCCCTGTCCCCCTCCACCCCTCCGGCAAGGCTCGGACACACCACCGCTCAGGGACGCGCCAGCGTTTCCGTCCGTGACGCCCACGGCCGAGCCGTGTCCAGATTGTGTGCTGTGAAGAGTCGGGGCCACACCGCTGCCCGGCTAGGTCTTCGGGCCCGTGTGCGCACGGTTGTGGTTTTTCACCTAAATGTAGATCTCTGCACCTACTTCTATCTCATCCACTGTGGGTTTAGCCCGACATTCCAAGTCGTTGCACTTGTCGCCTTCTGGGTCTCACCTGACGGGGGAGCCCGTTCAGGTTTTTGGCCTGTGCCAGAATGAGAAGTCCTTTCCGTCACCAGCTACGTTCCGGTAAGAATGCAGAATAAGAGAGGGCCCGGGGGGGGTGGGGGTGCTGTGACTGTCTCCTCTTCTCATTACAGGTCCCCCTCTAATCCCGATTACTCTCGTAGTTAACCGCTTGCCACAGCCATCGGTGGAGGAACGGCGCGCCCCCCACGCACAGTGAGGGCACAGGTTGTGAGCTTGGGCTCCTCAGTGTCCCCGAGGCTTGACGTGCTGGCTGGCAGCTCGGGGCCGCCTCACGGAAGCGCAGCCCGGGAGAGCGAGCGGAGGGCGAGCGGTGAGACGCTAGCGACACGCTGTGTGGACGCTTAGCCTGCTTGGCATCCGCCCGTCCACCTGGGCCAACACCCCCTTGCGTGTCCCCCTATTTATGGGTGACAGCACTGAGACAGAGTTTGTCAGGCGTACCCCAAGTCGATGGAAGTGTCCCCTTTATCTGAAGACGGCACAGCCCTGCTACTGACGGAAAGTCGATCTGCTGGTATGATTTGATTTCAGCGAGCGCATCCGTGCTTGTTCGTAGGGAACACCTATTTCTTTTCTTTTTTTTTTTTTTTTATTTTTATTTATTTCTAGGAGAGAGAGAGACAGCGTGAGCAGGAGGGTCAGAGAGAGAGGGAGTCACAGACTGAAACAGGCTCCAGGCTCCGAGCTGGCAGTCAGCACAGAGCCCGACGCGGGGCTCCGAACCCACCAACCGCGAGATCATGACCCAAGCGAAAGTCGGACGCTTAACCGACTAAGCCACCCAGGCGCCCCGGGAACACCTATTTCTTCTCTAAGCCTCACACACCTGCGGTCCCGTCCGGTCTCCTGGCTCTGCGTCATCGTGTCCTCCCCGAGCCTCCCTGCGGGATGTACACCTGTTCTCACTGCACCGTCACCCCCTCTCCCTCCCGCGCCCTCATTTCTGCTTCGCGCTGGTTCAGTCTCCCCACAGTGAACAGCTGTCCTGAAAGGCGCTCTCAGAAACAGGCTTCTCTGTACCCCCAGTTCCCCCGCTCTGTCCCTTCTCTTTCCTACCTGGATTCTTCCCTTCTTTGGACCAAAGTTGACCAAAAGTAAATTCATAAGTGTGTTGAATAAACTGTTTTGTGTCCCAACATCTCATTTAAAAAAAGCTGATTCTTTCCACCTAAGCAAACTAAGGTCTCTGCAACCAGCACAATCACCTTTTGTTTGAATACGTTGGCAGGTGAGTGGGTCGGTCGTCCTCTAATGGAAAGCGCTCTTCTTCTGGAGGATTTATTGCAACTTAATCAGCAAAGACCCAAACAGGAATTTCCTGAATAATTCTGATTTCTGGTCTTTTATAAGGCTAGATCTCTTTCCCTCAGAAGACTAAGAATATTCTATTAAATCATCTGTCTTATTTACCACCAGCTTTAGCTCTTGAGTCACGCTGGCGGCTTTCTCGTATGTGAAGGCAATTTGGGTTTGGACAGGCTTTCTGGGAATGGACTGAACGGGGGCCGCTGATCAGCGTTTATGTTTCACTCAAGGAAATATCCTCTTGTTTGCTGAAATCCTGTACACAATCCCCTGCTATTTCCTGTATTTTGAGAATTAGTAATATTTTCCAGGGTGGAAAATGTGTGTCATTCGCTTAAAGGCTTAATGTGATTGTAATCTGAGAGTAATTAGTATAGTTTATTTTTTATATATCTTTGTACATTTTACCAATAGGCAGGCAACTCCATGGTGTCATTAATATTGTGCCACATTTTGACCCACATGCAAGCTTTTCCAAAGGTTTATCCATGACGGTAGTATGTTCTATATTTGGGTGACTTTGAGTGCTGCCTTTTATTTTTCACTTAAGTAATAAGTGAATTTACGTGTAGAATATTGGTTTTCCCCATCTGGGAGCTGTCAGAGGACAGGATGTAGAAATTAGTAGAAAACATACACAAGTCAAAAGTCCAAAAAGTGATGTAAAGCAAGTTTAAAAATTCAGCCCCATAAGTTCTGCCTCAGCCAGGAACTGAATTATCATGTGATACAGGCACTGCGTCCACTACTGGGCGGGCTGGGGTCTCAACCAATACCGGCCTGAGGAACCTCAGACGCTAGGTAACGGTACCTCCTGTCGCCACCGCCGAAGGTTGATTAGTTTCACTCTTGTTCTCTCTCTTTTTCTTAATCATGATAAGTGAACTCTTTAATTCCAATCTCCTATTTCTCTCATGCCCTCACCCACTCCCTTGTGCTAACCATCAGTTTGTTCTCTGTAGTTAAAAGTCTGTTTCTTATTTTCTTTTTCACTCTCTTTTCCTTTGTTCTTTTGCTTTGTTTCTTAAATTCCGCATATGAGTGAAATCATATGGTGTTTGTCGTTCTCTGACTTATTTTCTTAGCATTATACTGTCTAGCTCCATCCATGTCCTTGCAAATAGCAAGATCCCATTCTTTTTATGCCTGAGTAATATCTGACCCTATACAGACACATCTTCTTTATCCATTCATTATTCAGCGGACATGTGGGCTGTTTCCATAATTTGGCTGTTGCTCATAATGCTGCTGTAAACATTGGGGTGGATGCATCCCTTTGAATTAGGGTTTTTTGTATTTTGTAGGTAAATACCCAATAGTGTGGTTCCTGTATTGTAGGGTAATTCTATCTTTAATTTTTTGAAGAACCATACTGTTATCCACAGTGGCCTCACCTGTTTGCATTCCCACCAACAGTGCAAGAGGATTCCTTTTTCTTCACAATCTTGCTGACACTTGTTTCTTGTGGGTTTTTGTTTTTGTTTTGTTTTGTTTTGTTTTTAGTGTTTAGTCATTTTTTTTTAATGTATTTATTTCTTAGGGGAGAGAGAGAGAGACAGCGTGAGCAGGGGAGGGTAAGAGAGAGAGGGAGTCACAGACTGAAACAGGCTCCAGGCTCTGAACTGGCAGTCAGCACAGAGCCCGACGCGGGGCTCGAACCCACGAACCGCGAGATCATGACCCAAGCGAAAGTCGGACGCTTAACCGACTAAGCCACCCAGGCACCCTTAGTGTTTAGTCATTTTTGAGAGACAGAGTGTGAGTTGGGGGAGGGGCAGAGAGAGAGGGAGACACAGAAACCGAAGCAGCTCCAGGCTCTGAGCTGTCAGCACAGAGCCCAACGTGGGGCTCAAACTCAGGAACCACAAGATCATGGCCCGAGACGAAGTCGGACGCTTGACCGGCTGAGCTACCCCAGTGCCCCGTGTCTTTGATTTTAGCCATCCTGACAGGTGTGAAGTGATATCTCAGAGTTTTGAGTCGTATTTCCCTGATGGTAAATGATGTCGGCCATCTTTTCATGTGTCTCTTGGCCATCTGGATGTCTTCTTTGGAGAAATGTCTGTTTAAATCTTCTGCCCATTTTTAAATTGGATTATTTGTTTCTTAGATATTGAGTTGTATCAGTTCTTTAAATGTTTTGGATACTAACCCTTCATCAGAAATGTGATTTGCAAACATTTTCTTCAATTCAGTGAGTGTCTTTTAGTTTTGTTGATTGTTTCCTTTGCTGTGCAGAAGCTTCTTTTTTTTTTTTTTTTTACAAATAGTTTATTATCAAATTAGTTTCCACCTAACACCCAGTGCTCATCCCCACAAGTGCCCTCCTCCCCAGAAGTGCCCCCCCCACATCCATCAGTCCTCAGTTTTTGTCAGCATTCAAGAGTCTCTCATGGTTTGCCTCTCTCCCTTTCCCCCACCATTTCCCCCCTTCTTGTTCCTCAGTTAAGTTCCTCCTAATCCTCCTATACGTGCAAACATATGATATCTGTCCTTCTCTGCCTGACTTATTTCGCTCAGCATAACACCCTCAAGGTCCATCCATGTTGCTACACATGGCCAGATTTCATTGTTTCTCATTGCCATGTAGTATTCCATGGTATAGATAAACCACATCTTCTTGATCCATTCGTCCGTGGATGGACACTTAGGCTCTGTCCATGTTTTGGCTGTTGTGGAGAGTGCTGCTGTGAACATTGGGGTCCGTGTGCCCCTAGGCATCAGCACTCCTGTGTCCCTTGGGTAAAATCCTAGCAGTGCTATTGCTGGGTCATAGGGGAGCTCTATTGTTCATTTTTTGAAGAACCTCCACACTGTTTTCCAGAGGGGCTGCACCAGTTTACATTCCCACCAACAGTGGAGGAGGGTGCCCATGTCTCCACATCCTCACCAGCATCTAGAGTTCTCTGATTTGCTCATTTTAGCCACTCTGACTGGCGTGAGGTGGTATCTCAGTGTGGTTTTGATCTGTATTTCCCTGATGAGGAGGGATGCTGAGCATCGTTTCATGTGTCTGTTGGCCATCTGGATGTCCTCTTTGGAGAAGTGTCTGTTCATGTCTTCTGCCCATTTCTTCACCGGGTTGTTTGTTTTTCGGGTGTGTAGTTTGGTGAGTTCCTTATAGATTCTGGATATTAACCCTTTATCTGATATGTCATTTGCCACTATCTTTTCCCATTCCATCGGTTGCCTGTTAGTTTTGTGGGTTGTTTCCTTTGCTGTGCAGAAGCTTCTTATCTCGATGAGGTCCCGATAGTTCATTTTTGCTTTTGTTTCCCTTGCCTCAGGATACTTATTTAGAAAAAAATGTTGCTGGGGCCGTTGTCAGAGAAATTACTGCCTGTGCTCTTTCCGAGGATTTTTTTATGATTTTAGGTCTCACATTTAGGTCTTACATTTTGAGTTTATTTTTGTGTTTGGTGTAAGAAAGTGGTCCAGTTTCATTCTTTTGCATGTTGCTGTCCACTTTTCCCTCACCGTTTGATGAAGAGATGGTCTTTTTCCCAGTGCATATTCTTGCCTCCGTTATCATAGATGAATTGACCATATAATTGTGGGTTTATTTCAGGGTTTCTGTTTTATTCCATTGGTCTGTGTGTCTATTTTTACATCAGTACCATACTGGTTTAATTACTACCACTTTGTAATGTAACTTGAAATCTACAGTTGTGATACCTCCAGTTTTGTTTTTCTTTTCCAAGATTTCTTTGGCTATTTGGTGTCTTTGCTTCCATAAAATTTTAGGAATGTTCTAGCTCTGTGAAAAATGCTGTTGGTGGGGCGCCTGGTTGGCTCAGTTTGTTACGTGTCTGACTCTTGGTTTCCGTTCAGGTCATGATCTCACAGTCTGTACTGGGAGTACAGAGCCTGCTTGGGATTCTCTCTACCTCTCTCTCTCTGCCCCTCCCCCACTCACACTATCTTGTCTCACAAGATAAATAAATCACCTTAAATAAAAAGAAAAATACTGTTGGTATTTTGATAGGGATTGCATTGAATCTGTAAATTGCTTTCGGTAGTATGGACATTTTAACAGTGTTCTTCCAGCCCACGAGCATGAAATGTCTTTCCATTTCTTCTCATTGTCCTGAGTTTCCTTCACAGTGTTATATAGTTTTCAGAGTACTTTCACCTCTTTGGTTAAGTTTATTCCTAGATATTTTATAGTTTTTGATGCAATTGTTAACGGATTGTTTTCTAAATTTCACTTTCTGCTGTTTCATTAGTGGTATATAGAAACGTAACAGATTTCTGTACATTGATTTTGTATCCTGTGACCTTACTAAATTTGTTTATCACTTCTAGCAGTTTTTTGGTGGAGCCTGTAGTGTTTTCTATACGTAGTATCATGTCATCTACAAATAGTGAAAGTTTTACTTCTTCCTTACCAATTTTGATGCCTTCTATTTCTTTATGTTGTCTGATTGCTGTGGCCAGGACTTCCAGTACTAGTTGAATAAAGGAGGTGAAAGTGGACATCTTTGTCTTGTTCATGACCTTAGGGAGAAAGCTCTCAGCTTTTCACCATTGAGTATGATGTTGGCTGTGAGTTTTTCATATGGCCTTTATAATATTGAAATGTGTTCTTCTGACCCTACTTTGTTGAAGATTTTTATCCGGAATGGATGTTGTACTTTGTCCAATATCTCATTGCATCTGTTGAAATGATCATATGGTTTTTATCCTTTCTCTTATTGATGTGATGTATCATGCTGATGGATTTGTGAATTTTGAATCACTCTTGCATCCTGGGAATAAACCCCACCTGATTGTGCTTAAGGATTTTTTTTAATGTGTTGTTAGAGTCTGTTTGCTAATATTTTGTTGAGGATTTGTGCATCTAAGTTCATGAGAGATATTAACCTGTAGTTCCCTTTTTTTGTGGTTTCTTTATCTGGTTTTGTTATCAGGGTGATACTGATGTCATAGGATGAATTTGGAAGTTTTCCTTTCTCTTGTAGTTTTTGGAATAGTTGAAAAGAGTATTAGCTCTTTTTTAAATGATAGAATTGGCCTTTGAAGCTGCCTGGTTCTGGACTTTTGTTTCTGGGGGGGAGTTTTTCTGATTACTGGTTCAATTTCATTGCTAGTAATTGGTCTTTTCAAATTTCATATTTCTTTCTGTTTTAGTTTTGGTAGTTCACATGTTCCTAGGAATTTATCCATTTCTTCTTGGCTTTTCAGTCTGTTGACATATAGGTTTTCATAATATTCTGTTTCAATTGTTTGTATTTCTGTGATGTTGGTTGTTCTTCTCTTTTATTATTTGGTCCTCTTTTTTTATTTTTTTTTTTTTAAGTCTTACTAGAGGCTTATCCATTTTGTTGATTTTTTCAAAGAACCAGCTCATGGTTTCATTGATCTGGTTTTTTAAAAAAATTTTAAGTTTCTGTATCATTTATTTCTGCTCTGATTTTATTATTTCCTTCTTTTTGCTGTTTTTGGCTTTTGTTTACTCTTCTCTTTGTAGCTCCTTTAGGTGTAAGGTTATGTTGTTTATTTGAGATTTGTCTTGCTTCTTGAGGTAGATTTGTATTGTTATAAATTTTCCTCTTTTTTTTTTAATACTTTATTGTCAAGTTGGTTTACATGTAACACCCAGTGCTCATCCCAAGTGTCCTCCTCCATGCCCATCACCCCCCCTTCCCCTCTCCTCCACCCCCATCAGCCCTCAGTTTGTTATCAGCATTCAAGAGTCTCTCATGGTTTGCCTCCCTCCCTCTCCCCAACTATTTTCCCCCTTCTTCTCCTGCATCATCCTCTGTTAACATCCTCCTAATCCACCTATACGTGCAAACATATGGTATCTGTCCTTCTCTGCCTGACTTATTTCGCTCAGTATAACACCCTCAAGGTCCATCCATGTTGCTACACAGGCCAGATTTCATTGTTCCTCATTGTCATGTAGTATTCCACTGTATAGATAAACCATACCTTCTTGATCCATTCGTCCATTGATGGACATTTAGACTCTTTCCAAGTTTTGGCTATTGTTGGGAGTGCTGCTGTGAACATTGGGGTTCATGTGCCCCTATGCATCAGCATTTCTGTTTCCCTTGGGTAAATTCCTAGCAGTGCTATTGCTGGATCCTAGGGAAGTTCTATTGTTAATTTTTTGAGGAATCTCCATACTGTTTTCCAGAGGGGCTGTACCAGTTTACATTCCCACCAACAGTGGAGGAGGGTGCCCGTTTCTCCACATCCTCGCCAGCGTCTAGAGTCTCCGGATTTGCTCATTTTAGCCACTCTGACCGGTGTGAGATGGTATCTCAGTGTGGTTTTGATGTGTATTTCCCTGATGAGGAGGGACGCTGAGCATCGTTTCATGTGTCTGTTGGCCATCGGGATGTCCTCTTTGGAGAAGAGTCTGTCCATATCTTCTGCCCATTTCTTCACTGGATTATTTGTTTTTTGGGTGTGGAGTTTGAGGAGTTCCTAAACTTTCCTCTTAGAACTGCTTTTGCTGCATCCCAGAGATTTTGAACTGTTGTGTTTTCATTTTCACTTGTTTTCATATAAACTTTTATTTCTCCTTTTATTTTTTGGTTGAACCATTCCTTGTATAGTAGTATGTTATTTGACCTCCATGTATTTGTGTTATTTTCAGATTTATTCTTGTGGTTGATTTCTAGTTTCAGAGCAGTGTTGTCCGAAAAGATGCATAAGGACTTCAGGTTTTTTGACTTTGTTGAAACTTGTTTTGTGATCTATTCTGGAGAATGCTCCAAGTGCACTTGAAAAGAATGTGTATTCTGCTATTTTAGGGTGGAATATTTTCAACATATGTCTTAGATCCAATGTGTCATTCAAAGCCAATTTCCTTGTTGATTTTCTGTTTTGATGATCTGTCCATGGATGTACGTGGGGTGTTAAAATCCCCTGCTATTATTGTATTACTATCAGTAATGTTTGTTATTAACTATTTTATGTATTTGGGTACTCCAATTTTGGATACGTAAATATGTACTACTGTTAAATCCTCTTGTTAGATTGTCCACTTTGTTGGTATACAGTGTCCTTTGTCTCTTCTCTTACAGTCTTGATTTTAAAGACTATTTTGCCTGATATCACTATTGCTACCACAGCTTTCTTTTGGTATCTCATTCCATAAGAAATGTTTCTCCATCGCTTTACTTTCTTTTTTTTTAATGTTTATTTCAGAGAGAGAGAGAGAGCAAGAACAGGGGAGAGCCAGAGAGAGAGGGAGACACAGACTCAGAAGCAGCTCCAGACCCTGAGCTGTCAGCACAGAGCCCAACTCAGGGCTAGAATTCATGAACCAAGAGATCATTACCTGAGCCAAAGTTAGACGCTTAACCAACTGAGCCACCCAGACAACCCTCCATCCCTTTACTTTCAATCTGCAGGTATCTTTCAGTCTGAAATCAGTCTCTTATAGGTAGCATATAGATGGGTTTTATTTTTTGTTCACTCTGTCACCCTTTGTCTTTTGACTGGAACATTTAGTCCATTTACATTCAAAATAATTATTGATAGATATGTGTTTATTGCCATTTTATTACATGTTTTGTGTTTGTTTCTATAGATTTTCTCTGATCCTTTCTTCTCTTGCTCTCTTTCATAGTTTGCAGGCATTATTTAGCTATGCACTTGGATTCCTTTCTCTTTACTCTTTGCATATCTGTTACTGATTTTTGATTTGTGGTTACCATTAGGTTTGTATATAACTTCTATATGTAGCAGTCTATATTAAGTTTATGGTCACTGCCACGTTTTAGGTGTATGGTATCATATTTTGCATCCTTTTATTTTACGGATCCCTTAACTAATTTTTACAGAAATACTTGTTTTTACTGCTTTTGTGTTTTTTACTATTTTAAAAAATGTTTATTTATTTTGAGATAGAGAGCACGAGGCAGAGAAAGAATCATAAGCAGGTTCCATGCTGTGAGCACAGAGCCAGATGTTGGGATCAAACCCATGAATCATGAGATCATGACCTGAGCTGAAATCAAGAGTCAGACGCTTAACCACCTGAGCCACCCAGGCATCCCTGTGTTTTTTATTTTTTATAATCTCACTTATGGTCTTTCTTTTCCTCTCAGAGTCCTCTTTAATATTTCTTGCAGGACTGGCTTAGTGGTCATGAACTCCTTTTGTTTTTGTTTGTCTGAGAAACTCTTTATCTCTCCTATTCGGAATGACAGCCTTGCTTGACAGAGTATTGTTGACTACAAATCTTTTCCTTTCAGCACTTTGAATGTATCCTGCCACTCCCTTCTGGCTTGGCAAGTTTCTGCTGAAAAATGTACTCATAGCCTTATGGGAGTGAGGATCTCCCTTATATATAACTGTCTTCTTTTCTCTTTCTACTTTCAATTTTTTTTTTCTTTATCATTACTTTTGCCGTCTTAATTATCCTGGTGTGGACCTCCTTGGGTTGAATTTGGGGGGGGGGATCTCTGTGCCTACTGGATCTAGGTATCCGTTTCCTTGTCCAGAATAGGCAAGTTTCCAGCTAATATTACTTTCTTTTTTTCTTTTTTAAAAATATTTATGTATTTATTTTTGAGAGAGAGAATGAGAAGCATGAGCAGGGGAGGGGCAGAGAGAGTGGAAGACAGAGAATTGCAAGCAGATTCTACACTGTCAGTGTGGGCTGACACAGGGCTCAACCTCATGAACCATGAGATCATGACCTGAGACGAGATCATGAATCAGGCACTTAACCGACTGAGCCACCTAAGTGCTCCTCCAACTACTAGTATTTCTTCAAATAAATTTTCTGCTCTCTTCTCTCTCTTCTTCTTCGGAGATCCCTGTAATGCAGATGATATTACACTTGATGGAGTCACTGAGTTCCCTAAGTCTATTATCAGTTTGCATAATTTTCTTTCCTATCCTTTGGTAAGTTTGGTTACTTGCCATTACTCTGTCTACCAAGTCATAAGTTCATTCCTCTGTTTCATCTAGCCTGTTATTTATTCTATCAGTGTATTTTTTAATTTCATTTATTGTATTCTTGATCTCTGATTGGTTCTTTTTTTTAATCTCTGTGTTAGGGGTCTCACTGATGTCCTGCACTCTTTTCTCTGGTCCCGTGAGTATCTTTATGATCATTACTTTAAATTCTGTATCAGACATATTACTTACATCGATTTCACTTTGGTTTTATACTATTCTTTCATTAAGGAGGTGTTTCTCTGTCTCCTCATTTTGTCTAATTCTCTGTGTCTGCTTCTGGATGTTAGGAAAGGTAGCTCTGTCTCCTGCTCTTACCAGTAATATGTTCCCTTCCTTATGACGGGAAGCGCCTGTCGTATCCCACAGCGCAGTGCCCCCTGCTCCTCAGGACCTGGCCCTTCGGGTGGCGTCTCCTACGTGCATGTACTCTGTTGCTGAGTGCTGACCCCTTTTTCCTTCAGTCAGTTGTCTGCGGAGGCTCTCTTTGCCTGTCGTGGACAGTGTTTGGTTGCCAGCAGGGGGGAAGCGCATTCTAACAAGGTATACAGGGGTCTACTTGTGAAATGAGGCGGCTGCACTGTCACCAGAACTGAGGTCTGGAAAGATGCACTCCCAGGTCAAGAGATGCGATGTTGGCAGGGGTTTGGGCTGGTCTTCCAGGGGCGGGGGAGGCCTGCAGCACTATGGCTAAAGCCAGTGTGGCTGGGAAGGGCAGACGCACCGAAGTGCGGGGGAGAGAGAGGCAAGGCTTGGTGTGAGCAAGGTAGGTGGCAGGTGCGGGCACTGTGCTTCTTCCCACATGTGACCATTGTTTGCGCTTGGAAGGGGATGGCGGGTGCCAGCTCTTTAGTTCCTGAGTGGTTCCTTTAATCCCCACCCAGTGGTCCCTGTCTGTCTGACCAGGATCCCAGGTGAGCAAATCGCTCTTTCATCTGCCCCAGGTGTTGTTCAAACTGCTGGTTCTAAGCTGTATCTGCAGGGACTCTTTAGGGTGCTTTTTGAGGGCAGTGACTCTCCTTCCTAACACCCTCTAGGCTTTTCCAGAGTTGAGCCTACTGATTCTTTCAATTTCAGGCGTTAAGTCCCGCTAATTGTAAGAATGCATGAAGTTCGGACCCTCTCACTTCAAAGGCAAATATTACAGAGATTTGTTCTCCGATTTTGTGGGCTCCCTGGTGTCAAAGTCTATTTTTCACCCTTCTCTGCACCACCAGCTCCCTCCCCACCAGGATGGCCACAGTCCATTTTGCTCCCAGACCACACCCATCCTACCTTCTTCTGTGTGGCCATTTCTCTGCTTTAGTCATAAGAGTTTGTTCTGCCAGACTTTAGGTCATTTTCTGGGTTATTTACACTGAAATGAATGTTATCTAGTTGTATCCATGGGACAAGGCAAGCTGAGGGTCTTCCTGCTCCACCATCTTCCCCACTGACTCTTATTAATTTCACTTTTTAAAAATGTTTTATTTATTTCTGAGAAAGAGAGAGACAATGTGAGCAGGGGAGGGTCAGAGAGAGAGGGAGACACAGAATCTGAAACAGGCTCCAGGCTCTGAGCTGTCAGCGCAGAGCCTGAGTCAGGGCTCGAACCCAGGAACCATGAGATCATGAACTGAGCCGAAGTCGTACACTTAACCAACTGAGCCCCTTATTTCAACCCAGGCACCCCTAATTTCACTTTTTAATCTGTTTTCCTATTAGACTGTGTGCTCTTTGAGTGCAGGGTCTGTGAAAAGTATTTATAAGAGAATCACAATATCTTAGAGTCTGGTTTAAACAATGCCTCTAACAAACTGTAACCTTGAGAAATTAATCTTTTGATAATCAGTATATTAAACTATAGAAGAAGAATAAACAGTGTCTTTTTTGTTGTTAATGTAGTTATCGTAAAGATAAAATGAAAAAATATAGATAAAAGAATTAAAATAATTTGAAATACAAAGAATCTATGCAAAAGGAGAAACCATGAATGAAAGGCTTAAATATTTGGCAATAAACAAAATTAAAAAGCAAAGTAAAAAATGTTGGTAATATCTAGACAGATGAATTTTGTTAAATATATCAAATATAGAAATTATAATAAATATATAAATGAAAGTGCCATAAATATTGGAAACATTTAAAATATCATTTACAATAGCGCCAACAAATTTAAAATATCTACACAAAAATCTAACAATATGTGTGCTGAAAACTATAAAACACTGATGAGACAGAGAAACAAAAAATACATAAATGGAGAGAGATTGTGGATGGAGAGATGTTCATAAATTAGAAGACAATTCTATTGAGATGAAATTTCATCCCAGATTGAATGACAGATTCAATTCAATTCTAAACAAAATCCCAGCATGATATTTTTGTAGAAATCTACAAGTGGATTATAAAATTTACATGGAAAAACAAAAACACTAGAATAGTCAAAATGGTTTTGGAAAAGAAGAACAAGGTTGAAGAATTTCCACTTCTTGATGCTAAGACTTATTATAAACTGAGAGTAATCAAAGCAATATGGCATTGGCAAAGTATAGATCCAAGAAGTAAGTGGAGAAATAGCATCCAGAAACAAATCTACCCATACATTGTCAATAGGTTGTTTGTTTGTTTGTTTGTTTTTGGAAAGGTGCTGAGGGAATTCAGTGGAAAGAAGATCATCTTTTCAAACAAATGGTTCAGGAACAACTGGACATCCATATAAAAAAAAAAAAAAGGAAAAATGTTCTCTGACCCATATTTTACACCATAGGCAAAAATGAGCTAAAAAGAGATTACAGACCTAAATGTGAAGCCCAATGCCATAAAACCTCTGTAATAAAACATTGGAGAAAGTCTTTGCAACTTTGGGATAGGCAAACATTTCTTAGATAAGACAAAAAGTAGAGATCATGAAAGAAACAATTGATAAATTCGACCTATTAGAAATTAAACATTTATGTTCTTTGAGAGGATACTGTTGTAAAATAAAAAGAAAAGGCACAGGTTGTGAAAAAACATTTAAAAAACTCATATCTGATAAAGAACTAGCATCTAGACTATGCAAGGATGCTCATAACAATGATAAGAGAACAACCAACCTCATTTTTGAAGTAGGCAAAAAGATTTAACTACAAAGATGTAAGAATGGCAGGTAAATACATGAATAAATGTTCAGCATCAGTATCATTAGAGAAATTCAAGTTAAAACCACAATGAGATGTCATCATGCATTTATTAGAATGGCTAAAATGAAAAAAAGTAAAGAAAAAAGAAGAAAACAAACGGACAGTATCAAGTGCTATCAAAAACGTGGAGCACCTGGAACTCTCACACCTTGCTGGTCGGAATGCAAAACGGTACTTTGGAACACGGTTTGTCACTTTCTTACAAAGTTCAGTCCACATTTTCCCTGTTCCTAGATACTTAACCATAAGAAATAAAAGTATAGGCCTACATAGAAATATCTAGATGAGTGTTCACGGGGACTTCATTTTTTAATTCATAATCACCCAAAACTGGAAACAATCAACATGTCCATCAGACGGTGAATCAAAAAGAAACTGTGGACATGCATAGAGTGGACACTCCTCAGCCACAGAAAGGACAGAATTACTGGTACATGGATAAATCCTAAATGCACTATGCTAAGTGAATGAAGCCAGTTTCAAAAGCTACCTACAGTACAATATCATTTCTGTGATATTTTGAGCAAGGCAGACAATGGGAACAGAAAACACGTCCATGGTCCCTGGAGGGAAGTGTTGGGGGAAGACAAAACGAGAGGGAACTTTTTGAGGGTAATGAAACTATTCCATATTTTGACTGTGGTTACCTGAGTGAATACTTTTCTTAAATTCATAGAAAAGGGACAAAATCACTTTTTCCCAAGTATATAGCAATTAGCCTAACTTTAAAATATAACAAAATAATTTTTTAAAAGCAAGTGACAACGTAGGCAAAAATATTTGTGACACTGACAAAGACAAAAGGTTATTTGACAAAAACGTGTCTAAACTTAGAAAGACGAACACACCAACTTATAAATATCTAAAGGAATTAAATTAACAATTTACAGAAAAAATACAAGTAGCCAATCAACATAAAAATTTAGCCTTATTGATATAAAAGACTATGAATTCAAACAATGTAATTTCTACTTATCAAACTGACAAAGATTATGGAAAAAAAGAATTTATGATTGAAGGTGCAAGGAATGGCCACTCTCACATACAGCTGATGAGGATATAAACGGGTACCTGCTTTTGAAAGGTAACTTAGCCATATGGTTTTAAGACACTGACATTTTCCAACAATTTTTTGCAAGAACTTTCATATCAAACTTTTAAAAAATATTATAATGGGGAAGCCGGGGTGACTCAGTTGGTTAAACTTCCGAATTTGGCTCAGGTCATAATCTCATCGTCTGTGGGTTTAAGCCTGGCATCGGGCTCTGTGCTGACAGCTCAGAGCCTGGAATCTGCTTCAGATTCTGTGTCTCCCTCTTTCTCTGCCCCACCTCCACCTACACTATTTTTCTCTCTCTCAAAAATAAATAAACATTAAATTTTTTGATATTAAAATAAATACTAAATAAAAATATTAAGAGTATGCACCAAGATTACCTACAAGATTTTTCATCACATCTAATAATTGGTGGAAATCTAAATGCTAATCAATAGGGCACTGGATGTATACATTACATTAATTGACATGGTGAAAGACAACTCAGCCATTAAAAATAATGTTTTAGATGAATACTTATGGGAAGATCTTCACTTTACATTATTAAATTTAAAAAATGGATTATAGGGGTTCCTGAGTGACTCAGTCAGTTAAACCTCTGATTTCAGCTCAGGTCATGATCTCACAGTTCATGAGTTCGAGACCTGTGTTGGGCTCTGTGCTGACAGCTCAGAGTCTGGAACCTGCTTCAGATTCTGTGTCTCCCTCTCTCTCTGCCCCTTCCCCAGTCATGTTCTTTCTCTCTTTCAAAAATAAATAAACATTAAAGTAAATAAATAAATAAAATATGTATAAATAACTTAAAACAGTATGAATAATATGACAGCATTTTATAAATTGATTTCTGTAAAGATCTAATATATAAAAATATATATATAGTTGTTTCTAAGTAGTGAGATGACTATGATTTTATGATTTTTTTTAACACTTAAAGTGTTAAAAAGTGTATTTACTCATTTGCTAATGAATGAATGAATAAATAGAAGAACCAGGACTTACTAGCTGGAAGACATGGAGAAGAGATAAGAAGGTGGTGGTGGGGCAGAAAAACTAAGTAGGGACGTTGTGGGGATTGGGTTAAAAAAATAGCTTTCCCCAAAATGACTGCTCGGCTGCAAATGAGATTCCTACAGTGCTTTCCATATTTAAATGTAGCAAAAGCCCCATTAGCAAAAACGCAGTTGTGGAGGTTAAAATGTACACAGTCAGTATTGATTTCACATAATTATTGTATTCTCAAAATTGGGAGGGAAATGTCAAAGTCCTTAGGTGACCTCAGCAATCACGTCATACAGTTCCAGTTAGGACGGAGCAATTCAACAGCCTGCCAAGGCCTGTCAGCTGGGCTTCCCTTCTTCCTCTCCTCTTTGTGAAGGTCTAAAAAGTGTGACTAGTGATCAGAATTCAGGGAGAAAGCCGGAGAAGGAGGGTGTGAGAAGAGCAACTTGAACGATTCTTGAATCTGTGTGCCCGTCACCAGCCAGCGTCTCACATGGTGGATCAGCGCCCGAATCCCTTTTATTTCCATGCTGTCCACACTCTCCCGCAAATTGCAAGCCTACAGTGAGTGGCCTTCCATCCGTAGCCGTGACCCGCCTCGTGCGGGCCTGTTCACTGTGGGGAGAGGGGAGCGGACACCTCGGAGGCCCTGTTTATTGCACCAAGAGCTCACGTGGGTCCTCCACTTAATCCTCAGGATAACTCTGGAAAGGAGGTGTCATTAAACCCTTGGAAGGGCTGAGAAAATCGAGGCTCAGAAAGGTCAACTAAATTGCCTACAGTTTACACAGATAATGTGTGGCAGGTGCACGAGTCAAACGTGTTCTACCAACCTGACAGCCTAACTCTTTGTTGGTCTGGGCTGTCTGTGGACTCTGTTCTACACAAGCCTTCCTGTGTGAAATGTGTCCTCGCCTAACCAGCTGTCACAGGGTATTACAGTAGCTGTACACTTTCTACTGTTTTTTCTTGTGGTTTTTCTCTTGAGTGAAGTCCCCTCCCCTTTTTATCCATGCGCATAGAAACTGGGTCCTTTTCCTTCAAAGAGTACAATGATCTTTGCAGATTTTTTAAATGCCAGAGGAATCTAGACAGAATTCAAAAAGATTTATGAGAAGCTGTCAATCTAATAATGACTTTTCTGGCTCTTCTCCTTCTTCCCCCCAGTGTGTGGGTCTGTGGGGTAGCAGTAACACTGGCAGGCAAGGAGGTGAGTAGGTTAAGGGTGCGTATCCCAGGTAAGGCTGGAGGTGGGAGAGGGGAGGCTTTAAGGGAAATGCACACCCTCCTTACCCTCACTTTATGCCCAAAGGTGTTGCATTCATCTTACCCCTGAGCAAACCCTGGAAGAAGCCGGCTCCGGCCCAGGACAATGATGAGTGTCCTTGTATCCCACCCATAGACATGGGGTCTTTTAGGTTGTGCGAACAGCACTTTGATGCCTTCCTGTCCCCTCTGTGCTGTGTGGTTCCCTCTGCCCCCCTTCCACATTTTCAGGTGAAAGATGCAGACTTATTAAAATATTTCTCACCTCCTCAAAGCAGCTCATCCATTAGTACTCCCCATAATCTGTACTAGGAACCTTCAAGCCATCTTTGACTCCTGATGCTCAAATATCCAATTAGTCATTAAATTTTGTCCTTTATACATCTGGAGCTGTTATGACTCGGCCCATCTGTCTATGTAACTATCCTTCCTTCTTTCCATCCATCCATCCATCCATCCTTCCTTCCATCCATCCTTCCTTCCTTTCTTCCTTCCTTCCTTCGTTCTTTCCATCCTTCCTTCTTCCTTCCTTCCTTCCTCCTTCCTTCCTTCCTTCCTTCCTTCCTTCCTTCCTTCCTTCCTTCCTTCCTTCCATCCATCTTGTGTATGTGAATTGTGTTCCAGATGTTGTATAAGGTGCTGGGAATTCAGAGAGGATGGAAACATGGACCTGTGTTTGCTCTCAGAGATCTTAAGTTACAGCTGCACACCAGCCGCACCCCCGGCCTGAACAACGAAGCCCCGGCGTGTGGGTGCGAGCCGATCCGGGCCCTCCAGCGCCAGACCTGCGGCGGCTCCCGCCTCCCGTCCCACAGCCTCCCCCCCGTGCCGCGTTCACATGGACCGTCTGCGCCGGCCTCGTCTCCACCCTCCGCTCATGCCCAGACCTTGTTCCCCTCGGCCTTTGCTCACGAGCTCCTGCTCTCCCTCCCAGGCTCCGCTCAGCGGCCGGCTCCGCTTTGAAGTTCTCTCCAGCTCCCGCTCAGCGTTCATCCTGTTTCTCCCCACGCGCTCAAGTACTTACGCCTCAAGAACAGGATTTATTTTGTTTGCGTGGGAGAAATGTCCATTCGCTTGTTGCTCTCCTTCCACATTATAGGCACCGCTAGGGCAATAACCGATTCATGTGTCTTTTTACTTCCTCTGCTACCTTACATGGGAAGAGCTCAATACATCTGTTAGCTTTAACTGTAAAGAAAAAAACACGTATATATGATATTCATATTGAATTATCTGGTATCATCATACACAGTGTCCTTTTATTTAATAATACAGCACTTTCCCAGTAACTGTATGCTTGAGAATTATACACTCTTTCTTCCACTTCCTTATTCTTCAGCCTCCTGCCTCTTCCACTTCTGGTGTATAAATTCGTCCTCATCAAATGAATCTGTTAAGAGCGAAAACTTGCCTGACTGTCATCCTTGCTTTGAAGGAGAGCTGCCACATAGCCTGTCAGCCTGGCTTCGGATCCCAACCTGTCATGTGGCCTTGAGAGCTAAACTTCTTCTCCGTGCCTCATTTCCTCGACTATAAAAAGGTGGTTAGTAAGGCTTACCACATAGGATGGTTGCAGGAATTAACAACATGTGGACAACATCAAATAGTGTGTGGAATACAGTCAGCACCCAATAACATTAGCTCTAAAACCATTTCCAAAACAATGCTGGGATGGCATTTAGATTTTATAAGAACACAGGCATGATAATGATGACTTTATAGACTCCTTCGGGTGTATCAAAACATTTCCTGGATTGCATCACTCGGTTAGTGAGTAATTTTTGGATTTGTTTTCTCAATATTTTACACTTGAAATGTTATCCAAGAATTCACACTTAAAGATTGAAATGTTAAGTCATTAGCTTTCAGCTGTATTAAGACAAAACTTATTCCTCTAGCCCCTCTCCCTTATGTGGCTTTCTCATTACATCTGCTCGCTTTAGCCTTCTTTACCCTGGGTAGAAGATCTTTACTTCTTTTGCTGAAATCTACGTTTATCACCTTTTTAACCACCAGTTCCAAACCCTGCTGCTCCAAATCTTCTCCGATTGATTCCAGCTGACTGAGAAAACCCAGGGGTAGAGGCCCTTTGCAGCTTGTACCAGCTGCCAACATTATTTAGGATAGGTTCATGGTAACAGTCATAAAGGTTTCCATTCTATCTCATGTATCTTCTCTCTGATGAGACAACCGGCTCTCCAATGGCTGGGTCACTTTTCCCTGGGACTTTTCACACCGCTCTTTGCAACGAGCAACACTCGAGGAGATTCCGCTTAAGAATAAAAGATGTTGCAAAACCAAACAACCACACAAATTTTAGATAAGAATGGGAGAAGGGTATCACATGAGTACGGCTGGATGGATGCTACAGATGTTTCTCGCCAAACTCATTTGACTCACGACACAGATGCAGAGAATATGGACTCGTACATTGAACATGGAGAGTGAAAACCAGCTGAGCTCTCCCAAGCCAATTGTCTGTTGTATCCCTAACTTACCAGTCATTCAGAAGGTTTCCACAGTGTGTCATCCCAGGTTCTGTGGAAATTCAAAGTGAGCAAGGCGTCCTGTTCACCTGTAAGAAATATGCATTTGAGTGATGGTGGGAGAAAGGAAGAATGACTTGGGAGTCACTCAGCAGAAAGAAATAAGCACAATCAGAAAGGCAGCTTGACAGCATCTTTAAGGCAGCTGCAGCTAACTGCTCCTGGCCCCCAACCTACTACCTGCCTTGGTGTCCATATTCTGTGACTTCTGTCCTTGTCACTCTGGAGGAGCTATCCATGTTCGTAGCTGAGCCCACCCCCTGTGGGAAGGTGCTAGGGTCCTCTTCTCCTGTCTGCTCAAGGACAAGATTCTGGTGGCTTTTACCCTCTACCTTCTGCATCATTAATTTTTTAAACAGCTTTATTGAGATATAATTCACATACCATACAGTGCACCCATTTAAAGTTTACAATTCCATTGTTTGGGGCGTATTATGTCATTAATATTCAAAATTGTAGTAAATGTATGAAACAAAATTAGCCATTTGATTAAACCATTCGATTCAGTGGCATTAATAATATCCACAAGGCTGGCAACCATTGACATTATCTCTTTCCATGTTTTTTTTTTTTTTATACCCCAGACTCTATAACCATGAAGCAATAGCTCTTCATTCTCCTCAACCCTCAGCCACTGGTCACCTCTAATCTGTTTTCTGTCTCTGTGAACTTGACATCTGTTCTAGATGATGCTTATGAAAGCAGTCATACAGTATCTAGGTTTTTTGTGCCTTGCTTATTTCACTTAGCATAATGTCTTCAGTGTCCATTCGTGTTATAGCATTAATCAGAACTTCATTCCTTTTTATAGCCGAACAACATTCCATTGGATGTATATGCCACACTTTGTTTATTCATTCATTTGTTGGTACACATTTTGGCAGTTTCAACCTTTTGTCTATTGTGAACAATGCTGCCATGAACATTGGTGTACAAGTATCTGTTTGAGCCCCTGTTTTCAGTGGTCTAATGGTAATTCTATGCTTAGCTTTTTGAGACACCACCAAGCTGCTCTCCACAAGGTTGCACCACTTTACTTCCCTATCAGCAGTGCATGAGCATTTCAGTTTCCCCATATCCTGGCAAACACTTATTGCTTTATTGATTACAGCCATTTTCATAGGTATAAAGTGGTGTCTCATTGTGGTTTTGATTGCATTTCCCTAATGACTAATGGTGTTGAACATCTTTTCATGTACTTATGTCCCATTTGCATGTATTCTTTAGAGAAATGTCCATTTGAACTTGATTCCTACTTTTGAGCTGAATTGTCTTTGTTGTTGAGTTACATAGCTATTTATATACTGGAGACATGAAACTCTTAGCAGATATGTGATTCCATAAACATTTTCTCCCATCCTGGAGGTTGTCTTTTCACCTTCTTGGTGATGTCTTGGGTGCACAAAGTTTTTAATTATGATAAAGTTCAATTTTTTTCTTTTGTTGCTGCTGCTTCTGGTGTCATTTCTAGGAATCCACTGTTGAATTCTAGGTCTTGATTTACCCCTATGCTTATTTCTAAGAGTTTTAGGAATTTTTAGGTCATTCATCTATTTCAAGTTAAATTTTGTATATGATGTGAGATATGGATCCAACTTTTTTTTTTTTTTTTTTGCACAGGGAGTTGTAGTTGTCCTAGCACTGTCTGTTGAGGAGACTGTTTTTCCCTCAATGAAGAGATTAGGCAGTCTCATTGAAAATCAATTGACCATAGATGTAGGGGTTTAATTCTAGACTTTCAAGTCTATTTCATTGATCTACATGTCTGTTCCTATGCCAGGACCACACAGTTTTGATTATTGTAGCTTTGTAACATGTTTTGAGATTGAGAAGTTTAAGCACTCCAACTTTATTCTTTATCAGGATTGTTTGGGCCACTTGGAATTATATGAATTTAAGGATTGACTTTTCCATTTCTGCAAAATAGGCCGTTGGAATTTTGATAGAAATTTCATTGAGTCTATAAACCCCTTGGGTAGCATTGAGGTTAACTCAATAACATTAACTTTTGTATCCATGAACATAGGATGTCTTTTCATTTTTTTAGATCTTCTTTAATTTCCTTCAGCATAGTTTTCAGTGTACAACCCTTTTATCTGTTGGGTTAAATTTATTCCTAGGTATTTTATTCTTTCAGATGTGATTATAAATGGAACAGCTTTCTCAATTCTTTTTCATATTCCTCATTGATGGCATATAGAAACACAATTGATTTTTTTGTATGTTGATCTTGTACCCTGAAATTGCTGATTTCATTTATTAGCTCAGGTAGTTTTCTTGTGGATTATTTGGGATTTTTTATATAGGAGATCATTTTATCTGTAAATAGAGATAACTTTCCTTCTTTCTGACTTGCTCTGGCTCCAACTTCCAGTGCAATGTTGAATAGCAGTGGTGAAAATGGGCATCTTTGTTTCGTTCTTGAACTTAGAGAAAAAAAGCTTTCAGTCATTCACCATAGTGTATGATGTTAGCTGTGGGTTTTTCACAAATACCCTTTATCATGTTGAGGAAGGTCTATTCTATTCCTAGTTCATTTCTATCCTTAGTTTTCTGAGAGTTTTTAGCATGAAAGCTGTTGGATTTGGTCAAATGCCATTTCTTTGCCAACTGTGATGATTATGTGGTTTCCCCCCATTTATTCAATTAATATGATATGTTACATTTGTCAGTTTTCTTAAATTGAATCATATTGCATTTCTGGGATTAATTACACTTACCCATGGTGCATAATCCTTTTCATATGCTGCTGGGTTCACTTTCGTAATATTTTGTTGAAGATCTTGGCAACTATATTATTGATCTGTAATTTTCTTTCCTTGTGATGCTTTTAAAAATTTTTTTTAATGTTTTGTTTATTTCTGAGAGAGAGAAATAGTGTGAGCAGGGGAAGGTCAGAGAAAGAGGGAGACACAGAATCAGAAGCAGCTCCAGGCTCTCAGCTAGCTGTCAGCACAGAGCCCAACACGGGGCTCGAACCCACAAACCGTATGATCATGACCTGAGCTGAAGTTGGACGCTTAACCAACTGAGCCACCCAGGCGCCCTTCTTGTGATGTCTTTGTCTGGCTTCGGCGCCAGGGTAATGCCAGCTTCATAGAATGAGTTAGGAAGGGTTCCCTCCTCTTCTACTCTTTGGAAGAGTTTGAGAAAGATTGCTTTTAACTCTTCTTTATGTGTTTGGTAGAATTCACCAGTGAAGCTGTCTGATTTTGGACTTTTGTTTGTTGAAGGCTTTTGATTAGTGATTCAGTCTGCTTGTTATAGGTCTGTTGAGATTTTCTATTTTTCTTCTTGAATCAGTTTAGGTAATTTGTGTGTTTATAAGGATCTACTCATTTCTTCTAGGTTATCTAATGTGTTGCTTTACAGTTGTTTTTAGATCCTCCTACAGTCATTTTTATTTCTGATGATTGGTTGTAATGTCCACTCCTTCATTTCTGATTTTGGATATTTGTGTCTTCTCTTTCTTTTTCCTTTTCAGTGAACATTAGTTTTTAGTCCTGCTGCCTCTGCCTCTGCCTCCCCCTTCTCCTCCCTTCTCAATCCTTCCCCTGCCCTCCCATCCTCCTCCTCCTTCTGTGGGACTCTCTCTTCCTTCCCGCTTCCTTCCCCTCCTCCCTCCCTCCTCCCTTCCCTTCCTTGCTCCCTCCTTCTTTGCCTTCCTCCTTCATTTCTTCTTCCCTCCCTTCCTCTTTCTCTCTTCCTTAATTCTTCATATCAGAAGGCAAACAGGCTGTGTAGTCTTCCACCTCGAAAATAAAACACTCTCTTGACCATTTCCTGTGCAGCTACTTTCCCAGTTCTCTTTCTGAAAAATTCCCTGAGTGACCTACACCAGCTGTCTCGACTTCTGCTCCTCCATCTCCCTCTCAAAGCCATAATACTCAGGTTGGCATTGAAACCGCTTGTCTGCATTGCTCATGACCACCACATTGCCAAATCCAGTGATGTCTTCTCCCTCCTCACTGTGGCTTGTCAACAGCATTGGGCCAGGTTGGCTACTTTGAAAGACACTTTTTCCTTCACTTGGCTTCCCAGACATTGTGCTCTCCTGGTTTTTCCCCTCACCTCATCCATCTCTGTTTCTCGGGCTCCCCTGCGGGTCCTTCCTTATCCTGCTGGCCACCAAACATCTGAGTGCCCCATATGCCCATGCTCAGAACTTCACTCCTCTCCCTCCCTTCATCACCCCCTCCAGCCCCATCACATTGTACACCACCTGTACATGAAACAGTCCCAATGGACATTTCTAGTTCTGACATCCTTGTTTGTAAACTTCAGGAGTGTATATCCAGCTGCCTTTTCAGCTGCCCTATAGCTATATCCAACATTTCAGACTCAGTCACCTCTAATATTCCTCTTCAGACCTTCTCTCCCTACTGGTTGAAGCCTCATCTTCCCCATTCTGCTAAACACCCACCCCATCCTTTCACATATTTACGCCAGAGAACCTTAAAGTTTGTCTTGACTCCTCTTTTTCTCTCAGAACTTGTGTGTGATCCTTTAGCAAACCCCCTCTGTTTCACACACCCCTGACCCCAGCTGCCGCCCCTCGCCTTACTGCAGTAGACTCTTGCCTGAGCTCTCTGCTTCAGGGTTTCTTTTCAGTATTTGCTCTCCGCATCCACAGGAATGCCTTTCAAACCTAAGTTGGCTTAGTTATTCCTCTGCTCAAATTCCTCCAGTGGCTCCTTTCCTGCCCTGAGTAAAACCAGAGCCCTGCAGAGCCCTACACAGCCTGCCCTCTGTTGAGCCTCCGGCCTCAGTTGCCACTACCCTGTGCCCAGCCCTCCAGGCTCCCTGGTGCTTGCCCATCTCTCTGCTGGAAGGTTCTGTCCCCACAGCCCGTCAGCCCTTCTCCAGGGACTGGACTCCAGTCCTGCCCTCCTTGGACTCTCCACGGCCCCCCGCCCTGTCTTTGTACAGCAGTCACCGCCCGTCACACCATACGCTGTCCTTATTACTGTCTTCCTAACAGGGACTTAAACTCCAAGAGGGCAGGGATATTCCTGGTGCTTTTTCTTTCTGTTTTCTTTTCTTTTTCTAAATTCCTATATCCACAGCACCTAGAATAACGCCTGGCACCATAAACACATGTTTGTTCAATGAACGAATAAAGATCACATCCTGATGACCTGGCTTTTGTCACAGCTTTTCACCTCATTGGTGAGCGAATGTCCCCGTTGTTCAACTCGAAATCTCCAGAGGATGGAGCCTGTTCCCTCACCTTCCTGGTGGTCCAGGAGCGGCGGCTGTTGTAACAGCAACAGCCAGGGCAAGAGGCAGTGACAAATCCTTATGTAACTCTCTCTCAAGCCATTTGGCTTCTAACTTCGGAGAGGAAAATTCGTGTGGGTTTGGAGATTCAGACTCACTGCTCTGGCCCCGTTTCTCACCCTCTGTCTTTTCTCTGTGTCACAAGTGATGTGCTTTCCCAGCCACAATGAACAGGCCCATCTTTATATTTCTTAACTGAGCATGAAACCACTGCGTGCCCCGCTGGTTCCTGGGAACATCCAGCCATGCCGGGCGGGGCTGTGAGCCGCGGTCGCTGGGCACGGGCAGCTGCCACGCTGGAAGGGAGTGAGGGGTCACCAGGCTGGCATCCTTTCCCTTCTAAGGACCCGGAGCCTGCAGGTGGGGCGGGGGGCAAGGACGCGCAAGCCTTCTTTCTGGGCCACGTGGTGCCCACCAGCAGGGCTTGGTGCTGGTCCCCGTCGCCAGCCTTTCTTCTTCCTCCAAGATCATGGTGGAATCTCTTTCCAAACTGGACACTTAATTTTTAATCTCCTATTGCTGGTTTTAGAAACAAAACCTGTTTCCCTTGAGGTTTTATGCCTCTGGTCAGCTTTTAATCAGTCTGGAATGAATGATACACTTTAATGGTTTCTGGGTTTCCTGTGTCCTGGTCCTCAGACCCTTGTGTAAAGGGGGGCCGCCCCATCTCTGCTGCCGAGGGCGAGAGACAAGTTCCAGGTACTGTGGGGCCTGAGTGAGCCTCTCTCTTACAGTCACCACCGACGGGGACACCGTGTCACCAGCGCGGTCGTGAGCTGACCCCACGTTTGTGGAGCACGTGAGACTTCACGAAAGTGTATTTATGTAAAAATCACTGGGTTCCCTCGGCACCTCTGTGAAAGAGGCAGAGTTGGTAACATTATCTCAATTTTACAGAAATGCTGAGAAAACTAAGTTTTTTAGAGTCATTTATCCAGAGGACAGCAAAACAAAGAGGTTTTCACTCCCAGTTTAGTTTGTTTCCATTGCAGTAAAACTGTGGTGTTTTGGACCAAGTCATAGGCAGTGACCATGACCGGCCAGGGGTCATAGGGCTGCTGCGCGCACTCGTTTAGACAAATCCATCATATACTTCCCAGGGGCCAAGCATTTTCCTAGGCTCCAGGGTCATGCAGTGGATTTGATTCTCTATCAGTCAAGATGGACGTGCCAACGAAGGAACACGGCAGTGTGATAACATAAGTCGTATAACAGAGAAATTATATGAGGGAAACCCAAATATTTAAAAAACAATGAGCAGTTTACAACTGAAATTGCCGTAAGGAGGAGGCAGTCAGTGGGGAGGAGGGAGGTCAGCCCAGACAGCGGAACATGCCCACACAGATACGCAGGCCAGATAAGCCATCTGCTGGGCGGCCATGGGGAGGGTCGGAAGCTAGGTGTGTGGGGACGTTCCTCGTGGGACATGTCATGCAGGAGTCTGAAACCAGAGAGAGATGTGCTGAGTCCATCGAGGGGAAGTGGGTGGGAAGTCCCTTCAGGCAGCGGCCAGGACAAGCTTACTGCGAGGCCCCCAGGATGACTCAACCTCCTGGACACTGGAAAATGCAGAGCATCTACCCTGAGACCCATGAAAAGTTCTGAGAATTGGAAAGGAAAGGACATCTCTGAGACATGGAAAACTGCAAACCTGACAGTTGATCTGCATCATTAAAACGTCTGCAAGGTGCCCGTTGTGTTCGCTGGGTTCATCAGGGCAGGAAGAGCAAGGGCATCTCACTGTTTTCCAGGCCAATCTCAATGGGTGCATTTCTCTCTTCGCCTGAGTTGCACAGAATGCAAAATTATCGTCGAGAGCTCTTAGCCAACCAAAAAGTGTTGCTCTGAGCCAAATAATTGCACAAGAACATTTCAGAAAACCCTTTGCATGTGAAAATAAATATTATTTTATGGAGCTGTGGGTGCATTTTTATGTGTCTCCCATGATGTGGATGGACCCCTGAAAGTCTGAATGCCCAGGATTTCCAAGTTCTTGAAACAGCCCTGACCTCCAGGAGAGGAGCCACGGAAACCTGAGTTAGGGGCACTAATGACTGTAGTATCAGAGGTCAGATAGGGGTTTCGTGGTTGTGATTGTTTGAAGAAGAAACTCTGTGCGGGCAGAAAGATGAGCCAGAAATTCAGATATGGCCTTGGTTCTGCCGCTGGCCAGTCGGGATCTTGGGGAAATCACTTCTTGGTGCCTCCGTTTCCTCTTGTGTCAAAGCATGATAGGTCTAAAATCAGTGGACATGTGGCCCACAGAAATAATTGGCTGATATACATCTTTTTCATCCTATTTATGTATTTTTTATTTATTTTAAAAATACAACTTATTGTCAAGTTGGCTAACATACAGAGTATACAGTGAGCTCTTGGTTTTGGGGGTAGATTTCCATGGTTCATCGCTTACATACAACACCCAGTGCTCATGCCAACAAGTGCCCATCACTCATTTTCCCCACCCCCTGCCCCCATCCACCCTCAGTGTGTTCTCTGTATTTAAGAGTCTATTAAAGTAATACATACATTCAGTCTCAAAGCTTAAGTGATACCTGAAGGCTGTCAACACAGAGAACGTGGTCCCCAGCTTTGAGTCCTGCTTCCAAGAGGCAGCGATGTTTAATGCCTCTAACAGTTTCTCCTGGTTGTCTCATCTTTTGTCTAAATAGTAAATTTATTCTAGAAGCTCTTAATTTTTCAATTTTATGTGCTACAAGGGTCAGGATCCAGGTGGGACATGTGCGACACTGGCTCCAGACCCAAAACTTAGTCATCAGGATAAATAATATTTTAATGAAATATTTTAAAAATTCAGATATTGCCAAAAACTCATGATAAACAAAATATCACGATCATCAACAAAGGCAGGGTCCCGGGGCCGGGGTTGGGGTGAGGTGAGCGGAGCCAAGCCATACAGCTCTGGGGTCAGATTCTGTCCGTGTAGAAACTCGTCATAGTTGGACTTGGATAGTCCACAAATCAGAACTGAGCACTCGTGTGCCACACTCTGGCTCGCCTCTCCTCCCCTGGCCCTGTCCACCTAGTGCAGCCCCGTGCAGCCACCTGAGGGCCTTTCTGGAGTGTCGAGGCCCCGGCTGTGTCTCTCCGACCAGTGAGCTCGGGAGGTCTGGGGTGGAGAGTTCCCCGTATGGTTCCAGTGTGCAGCCCAGGTCGGGCCCCGCCCCCCTTCCCCCCCCGCAACAGAGTGAGGTCATCATTCGGTGGAGTCAGTGAGAAATGCGGTCATTTGGGCCACTGGCAAATTGTCCACAGCTGAGCCCCATGAGGGACTATGATGGTGATTATGTTTTGATATTGTACACGATTTTTATCCTTGCCGATAAAAACAAAATGGCTTCGTTGTTACATTTGCTTGACTGTTTACGTACTAACCACTAATTCATCCAGAGCCACCTGCCAGAGCCCTGAAATGTCTCCAAGTCAAACACATCAGGTGACTCCTCGGGGGCGTGTGTGTGTGTCCGAGGACGCCCTCCAGGAGTCACTCCCATGGCCCAGTACGGTCACCTGTGCAGTGGTCCTGGGTGTCCCCTCCTCCTCCCCCACGGCAGGGCCCCTGCTCCCAGGGTCTCATGTCATCTCTATGCTTGGTTTGTTCATACCCTTCTGTTCTGGAACATTCCCCTGTATTATTTCCCTGAGGACTCGCCTCCATGTTTTTATAGCCCTAGAACTGCTTTTAGCTGCTCGTCAGATCTCCTGGATGGATCTTGTCATTTTCTTATCTTTATGATCTTCTATTGTTCTCTTTCCTAGGAAATGCCCTCCGATTTCCTCTCTCAGTACTTCTACTGACTTTTAAATTTCTGTGTTAGTATATTTTGATCTCCTGGTCTTTTTTCTGAATGCTCCTTTTCTTGCCTTAGCATCCACTACGTGTTTCGTGGACATGAGCCCTGAGCTGCCGAACATTTTCCTCTATTTGTCGTCATTTTCTTTTCAAGTTTTCCTCTGCATCGTCTGTTTCCTCATGTTTTCCCCCCTCATTCATAAGTTTGGTGCCTCGTGTCCACAACAGACCCTCCACGTAAGTGCTGGGCAGTCCTTGCCTCTACATTTATTCTTACCCGTGAGGCGCTTAGAAGCAGAGCGGGCCCTGTGTGAACAGAGTTGATGGGTGGAAGGAGGAGGCTGACCGGCCAGTTTCTCCCCCGAGAGGTGTCACTACTCTCGGCCCGTCCTCTGCGCTGCCTTGAGGGAATAGGCCTGATGGACAGGGATCCCAGGCCCGAAGGTGGCATTGCGACGTGGGTGCACCGAGGGGCCTCTGTGTTTCAGTGTTCAGGACGCAGGGTTTGACGGAATCCCTCTGTTGTCAACAAAATAGCAATGACAGGGCAGGCTCTACCCGTGGGGCTTATATTTTCATTGTTCCCGGAGACTTCGCCTGAATAGTTCTTAAAATCTCACCAGTCGAGTCTCACCCACAGCCAGAGAGGAGGGCGCCCACTGTGTAGAGTAGCTACAAAACGAAGTTACGGGGCCACAAAGGGCCGAGTCCCTCCCTGTGTCCTGGGGGACTCGAGGGAGGCTTCCGAGAAGAAGCCGTCTCTGCCGGGCCTCCGTTGGTGGATGCAGAATGGGAGGCTTCGGGAGAGGAGCTGGAGGTGCGGATGCATCTTGCATGTGTGTGGGCAGGGGCTGCATCAAGGGCGGCCACCTCACGTGTTGTGCCTCGTGCTCCAGGAACTCTGTCCATCAAAGCAAAGCTTCCGGAGAAGCACTAATCGTGTGGACAGATTCTTACCCTCCACCCTCCTCATCACTCATCAGGATGATCTGTCCTGAAAATTCCCCCATTCCTTATGGTCTATTCATATTTCTGAATTCATAGTCTCTCTGTTAAACTTAAATCTTAATTTTACTGGCAGTATATTTATAGATCGCTTTCTGGAAAGGTTTCTGCAGGAAACAAATCTCACTCATTGCAGTCTTTGCTTTTCTCAGCTCCCAGTGGTGCTTCCTTTCTTCCCTGGGTTCGCGTGCCTGGGCCCTCTCCACTCACCACACCGTCGAGCGTTTCTGGACCCTTAATCTCCCCTAATATCGTCCGCGCCAGGCACAGCACAGGGCCCAGCCTGCGTGGCTCTGTTCATTCGCCTCTTCCGGCCCGGACAGGTGCGCCCTGTCCACAACCCTTCTGAGGAGTAAATTCCAATTGTGAGAAAGGGATTCAGGCTCGTCTTCAAAGGGCAAGAGAGACCTTCATATGGAGAGCGCTCAGAAGTGGTTCTTCCCTCGGAAAGCAGCTCATCGATCTGCCTAGGAATGCACCTCCGGAGAGGTCAGGGAAGCCACTGTGGAAAGGGGTGCTGTCTCATTTGTGGGCAGACCAGGAATCTCCCCATCGGTTCCTGGGAGCTCGTTGCTTGTCCGCACTTGAAGGCAGTGACTTCGTCATCGTTACCCAGGCCCCTGGGCTAAGATGCCTGGAGGCGGGGGAAATGGGAGAGGCATTCTGTGGGCTTAGTAAGTGGGAAAAGTCATCACAACTTTCCCAGTAGGGGAAATCCTGCAATGTCAGGTTGTGAAAGCTCTTTCTCTCTAACGTCTCTCTGCCGTTCGTCAGCTGGCCGGCCGCCTCGCCCTCCGCATCTGCCTCCTCGCCTGTCAGGTGCAGGGTGCAGAGCCCAGGCTGCACTGCCCGCGTGCCCGTGCGTGTGACCGCTGAGCCCTGCAGTGTGGCCAGCCTCGGTCCCGGTGCGCCGCGGGGGTAAAATATGTGCTGGGATTTGAAGATGCGTGTGAAAAATTGTAAAATCTCTTATTCATAATTTTACTGAATGTATGTTGAAACAATATTTTAGCTATATTGAATAAAATGTGTTATCAAGATTAATGTCTTTTTTTTAATTTTTCTTTTTTTAATTCATTTTTAACACTCGTTTGTTTGTTGTTTATTTATTTATTTTGACAGTGACAGAAAGATAGCATGCCCAAGCAGAAGAGGGGCAGAGAGAGAGAAAGAGGGAGAGAGAGTCCCACGCAGGCCCCGTGCTGTCAGCCCAGAGCCCAACACAAGGCTCGAACTCACCAACCGTTGAGATCAGGACCTGAACCTAAATCAGGAGTTGGACACTTAACTGAATGCGTCACCCAGGCGCTCCCCACTTTTTTTTTTTTTTTGCTTTTTAAAAGTGAAAACCAGACAACCTAGAATTGCACACACGAAGCTCATTATGGGTGTCCCTGTATTTCTAGGCCAGCGCTGCCCTGGGTGGTCTGGAACTTCCTCTTGGTCCCCCAATTCTGTGACTCTAAATGTTCTGATTCCTGCTAGTTACTCAGCAGAACGAATCCAGAGAGCACTTAAAATCAATGCTTGTCCTCAAGAAGCTTATACTCTCACTATAAAGGCTAAACTTAAAAGTTAAAACGAGTTCTTGGACTGGTCAGAATCATTCACACCCGCTAGAAAGCCGCTTTACTATCTTGCCCAATAAACAAGAGTGGAGCACTTAGAGAGTAACTAGTTTGCATCTGTTTCAACCAACAGGATGTAATGAAAAGCAAGATAGCCCTGGGTGAATTCACTATTTCATCGTGGGGAACTCCCAGTGACCTTGAATTTTCAAGAATTCTTCTCCCGAGAAGGTAGGAGGTAACCTGTCTCCAGGCCGGCAGCGTCTCCAGCCTGTGGTGTGGGGAGCCTTCCAGTCGGGAGCGGAAGATTAAGAGGAACGTCAAGACATGAGGGTGCAAAACGTTAGTACATTGAAACAATCACTAGATAAATGAAATTTAACTTTTAGAGACCATGACCAAGACCAAAAAGCTCAAATTTAGAAATTTACCGTGGCATCATCATGGTCACTGATATTCAGAATACCGAAGGGCTAAATTTATATTTCTGGGGAGGAAGGGATACAGCCAGAAGAAAAGCCGTCTGCATAGACATCACACCACCACCAACTCAACATATTAAGGATGAAGTGAGATCCACAGTAAATTCAGGTTCCAAGCAATCATCCTGGCGGCCTTTGGACTTGTGTTGACCACATGAAATGTCTTAAACACTTTGTTGATCTTGCAGATTTCCCTAGCTTGAAGTCTCTCCTCAGGAGGCAGGGATGTTTCTCACATCGTTGCTGTAACCGAGCTGATTTCCTCCAGTGAAAAGCGGGAATATGTTTGCTCATTTAGATGAAGACCTTTCAGGTGCCTCCAGTCCCTTTAATAATCTTCATTCCCTGCACAGTTTGGAGCACATCGTAATCGGGCTCCTAGCCAGCAGAAGAAAACCATCATAACATCTGCTCCGAAGGGAAAAGAACAAAGTATAAGCTGTGTGCCTAATCCTGTGAAATCATGTTTGTTTGCAAGGAGCCCTTAGCTCTCCAGCCGGTTCACCCCCCGCTTAAGGACTGTAATGACAGAGTAATTTTCTGGGAAGAGCAATGCTGGGCACTGGCTCCCTTACGGTGCAGGGGGCCGTTCTGGGGGGCACTGGGCTGGGAGTCTTGACACATCTTCATATTCTCTTCCTGGAATTCACACTTCTCCTGTGGGAGTAAAGGACACATGTTATCACACGTGTGAACTCTCCGAGGCCAGAAACTCATTTGTCTTTCCAGAAACCAGAATAATGTTTGGCACATTGAAGTTCACTAAGTGGTGAATTAAAAGCAATTATTTAAAGACTCTGTAGACACAGCCACTTGATTTCCTTGAATGAAAGGTGAGAGATAGGTATCTCTGAGGTTTAAAATGAAGGGAGAAGAGTTTAGATGTCTTCTAAAACGTGAAGAAGCCTCTGAAGGCATAGCTGGCGACGTGGGCTATTTCAGGTCTGAGTTACTCAAGAGCAAAACACCGGCAGGAAGAGTGCAGCCGGCTGCCTGTTTTACATGTTGCAACGACAGAGCGCAGACATCACTTAGAACAACTGACGGCAGGTTTTCTTCTGAACAGGCAGGAATGGAGGATTGGGAAAGCGTCTGAAAACATGTCGTATTGGGATTTTTCACAGCTTTCCCAGCCTTAGAGGTTTCGAGAGAATTGTTTAATGTGGCCTTTGGTGTCTGCTTGCAAAATACGGCAGCCTATTCTTGAACACAAAGAGGTGTTTCAGGACGTCTGCCCAGTGAAAAGTGGCCTGCCTTCTCAGCCTCTCAAACTATGTAAATTAAACTGATCACAAAACCGTTTTTGTTTTCAGGAGTTAATAAGAACCTATTCCTTAGCCCTCTCTCCTCTGGTTTTTATTATTACTTATCTTCTTATGAAGTTCCCTCAAAAGTCAAGAACGGCAGTCTCTTTTACTAAACCCAGAAGCATTCTCTTGGTCTTTGGTTTTCCATGACCTTGTATGACAGGTACTTGGTATCAATGGCCACCTGCTCCTTCCTGAAACTTTCTCTTTTCTGATTTCCAAGACATCACGCATTCCAGTCTCTGCCTGCCTCTTTGCTGGTGCTTCCTTTATGCCTCTTCACTCATTCCATTGCTCTGGGAACTTGCCTAGCCTCTGTTTGGACCTTCTGGCCTCTGTTGTGTTCAGTCCCAATAGAGCAGATCCACTCACGTATCTGCCCTTCCCAGTGTCACGTGGATGCTTCCAGATCTGTGTTGCTATGCAGTCTATGCTTCCACAGGAATATTTCCCTTGCTCGGGGGTCCCTCCGTGTGACTGAACATGTGGTTAGCAGCACTCTTTGTCTTAGCCTCTAAACTGAGACTCCACCCTGGCTGTTCCCTCCGAGTCAGGAAGACCTGCCAGGCGCCCAGTCCTGCAGACCCCGTCTCTGAAATATCTCCTGGTCTTACTGTCTCTATTGTGTGCACCACCATCACACAAGCTACACCCGGAATTTTGCACCAATTTTCCAGCTGGTCACATGGGACTCGTCCAATAGATTGATATAGATCTGGGTTTCTTCTCCTTTCTGGTATACTTGTATCAGAATACCCACATGATTGGAAATCTGTATGGACCTTATTTCCTTCAGTAGAAAATCTAAGCCCCTCTTTGTGTTTAATGGTAAGACAAGGGACTGAATGCAGCTGGTTTGGCAGAGGCAGGGAGAGGAGGAGGGGGCCAGCAGGTGCGCAAGCGAGGCCAGGAAGGTCTGAGGGGCACGAGGGCCCTGTGGGAGGTGCTGGTCTGTGTCCTAAGGGCACACAGAGGCACCACCCTGTGTTAAGAAGCAAGGAATGTGTCGGGGCACCTGGGTGGCTTAGTCGGTTAAGCGTCCGACTTTCGCTTAGGTCATGATCTCGCGGTTCGTGGGTTCAAGCCCCGCGTCGGGCTCTGTGCTGACAGCTCAGAGAGCCTGGAGCCAGTTTCAGATTCTGTATCTCCCTCTCTCTCTGACCCTCCCCTGCTCGCGCTGTCTCTCTCTCTCTCCTAAAAATAAATAAAACATTAAAAAAAAAAGAAGCAAAGAATGTGTGTTTGTGTGTGTGTGTGTGTGTGTGTGTGTGTCTGTACATACATAAATACATAAAACAGGACCAGTTTGCACTTAAAAGCATTCCAAATGCAGAGTCAGGACACACTGGAAGCAGAGAACCTAGTTAGTCGGGAATCCGTTGTACCGGTTCTGGGGAGAGGTGATGGTGGCTTGGCAAAGGTAGTGGTGGGAGACAGAGGGAGCTTGATGAATTCGAGTTATAGGAAAGATACGGTTTCAAGACACTTAGAGTTTAGAAAGTGGTACCAACACACACACAAATGGCCATACAATGAGAAGGTGCAGAAAGGGACACAGGTGGATTCATCAGTGTGACGAGGGGTACCATCACCTATAGTTCAGGCAAGTTGCAGGAGGTCTGAACAGAGTCGTTGGAGATGACTAGGCTTGAGAGAACAGGAAGGGAAAGAAAACTCCAGGTACAATGAACACCACTTGATGGGGGAGAGGGAGGGAGGCAAACCATGAGAGACTCCTGAATGCTGAGAACAAACTGAGGGCTGATGGGGTGGGGAAGAGGGGAGGGGGGTGATGGGCATGGAGGAGGGCACTTGTGGGGATGAGCGCTGGGTATTATATGGAAACCAACTTGACAATAAACTATGAAAAAAACAATGAACACCACTTGAGAGACAGAGGGATGAAATAGCATGGTGTTCAGGAAACTCCGTTTGCATTTGGCGGACATTAAGGTGCAGCGTAGGTAGGGGTGATGGTGACAAAGGCTTCGTGTACATATCAAATGGCCTTGTTTGGACTTTATCCTATGGACTTGGGAGTCATTAGAAGGTTTGGGTCAGTGAGGAGTCCTGATAGCACTTGCAGTGGGAGCCATCGCTCCAGTAGTGAAGAGAATGGGTTAGAGGGAGCGTTGACTGGAGCCAGCGAGACCAGAAGACTGGTGATGGTTCAGGCTCGAGATGATGGGGACAGGAACTAAGGCAGTGTCAGGGGAGAGCAGAAGGAAAGAAAGAAAAAGGCAAAATGCAGATGACAAAATTGACAGGTGTTCTGAGTGATTACATGTGGGGGATTAAGGGGAGGGAGAAACCCAAGCCAGGTTTCTGGCGAGGGTACCTGGGCAGGCAAAGGGGCCATTATCCAGGCGGAGGATAAAGAATTCCACCTGGACTCTGCCAGGTAGATGAGCTTCTGGAACACCACGTGGAGATGTCCAGTAGGCGGTTGAATAAATCACCCTGAAATCGAGGAGGCATTTAAGTGTGTTCAGATATGTGAACTCTTCCCCAATTATCTTTCAAAATACATGTAGGTGGGGTGTTTGAAGAACATATTTAAGATGCATTATTCTGGGAGGCAACGCTTTGGATACTGATGACAACTGGAGGGATGTACCGTGAGTTCAGTTGTTTTATAATCTCCTGCGGGCATTTTGTCCCCAAAATGTACATTATAGCTTTGTCCAAAGACATCTTAAAGTCTATGTTAAATTATCATCCTGAGAGTAGATAGATTCCATACAGGTGTTTAAGCCTTCAGGGATAGTGTCAAGTTTGTACTCAGAAAAGGTAAACTGGCTGCAAACCAGCACTGGGAACCTCATTAAGGTGCAGATGTGAGATAAATCTCACACACTGCTCCTCTAGTTTTGCAGAATACTGAATGACAACCCTTCAGGGAAGAACAAACAAACCATTTGTCATAAAAAATGTTTATACTTGCCTGACAGGTACTCTGCTTCCTTCTCTGTTACTATCTGTAGGATGTGTTGTCGCTGTGGTTTTAAAAGTCTCAGACAAACACCTTAAGCAAAAGCAGAACACATACATAAAAGAAATTCTTGGTCCTCTCTTCTGACTCTGTGCTTGGTGGATTTCAGATGCTGGAGTTTGAGTCACAGGATTAAGGGAAAGCCCGAACATTCTGACATATACTCTCAGGACAAGTGTCTGTATCGACCACATTCACCCAGGAGGTCTTCCTAAGGTTGAGAGGACCTGGGTGTATCATAAGAACTCAATATGGTGGTTGGTGGTGACACATTATTTCATTTAGTTCTTATAGCAGCACTATTAGGTAATATTTATTATGATGTCCTTTTTTTAATGTTTTTTTTTTTTTTGAGAGAGAGAGAACATAAGTGGAGGAGGGGCAGAGAGAGGGAAACACAGAATCTGAAGTAGGATCCAGGCTCTGAGCTGTCAGCATAGAGCCCAACACAGGGCTCAAACTCACAGACCATGAGCTCATGACCTGAGCTGAAGTTGGACACTTAACGGATTGAGCCACCTAGGTACCCATGATGCCCATTTTTAACTGAGGAAACCAAAATATAGAGAACTATGAACCATGCCTATGTTAAGATAGGAAGAATTAATGAGAAATTTGATTTGCTTCCTTCCAGAACAACTTATGAAGCCATTCACTTGATAAATATCTATTGAACACCCTACTTAATGCTAGGCACTGAGGTAAAGTATTGAGCCAAACAGATGTGTCCCAGATTTCAGGGAATTTACAGTCTAATGTGGCAGAGAGACAATCTAATCATACAAAAGTATATAATTGTAGTAAATGTTATGAAGAAAATGTACAGGGAGATATTAGAGCACTTTTCATGCATGTAAAGAATTACCATAGCACTTAGCCCTATGGTGCTATTCAGATATTTAACACCAGTATAGCTCTGGCAGTGCCCAATCAGAATATGTGTGTGGCCATCAGAACAGAGCTGGCTGGTGCCACTGTTGTGACATATACCTGGTGAGTGTGTGGCACAAGCCCGGTGAGTGTCTGCCATACTGGGCACACGGACTGCAAGTGCGGTGCATTGACTGATCAGCTCCTCTTCATCCCATGCTCCTAGTGCAAAGTCTTCTACTCAACAAATAACAGCTGATAATTGAATACATTATTTTAATTTCTGGACCTTGCCCCAGCTCCACTGTAAAGGTGAGAAATTTTGTTCTCTATGTTTTCATTCATATTCTAACCAGGTCATCCTGAACTACAGGAAGGATCTGGCTCCTTGCATCAATCATTTTAATGCATCCAGACATTTGTTAGGATTAGAAATACCTATTTGGTAGTACTCGTGTAAAATGTGCTTTGTACATAGTAAGCACTGTGTAGGGTTAGCTAGTATTGTCCTTTCACTGTTGCTGTTATTATTATACGACTATTTATTTACTCCTTTGGCAGGCGATAATTTATGTGAAAATTTATGAGCATTATACTAAGATTGCTGAAACATATCTGTTGTCTGTACTCAATAAAACACCATAGGTAGGCATCTGGACAAAAATTAGCAACCTGAATCTTTCCCTTCACTTAAAATGACTTCCAGATGGTGCAAAGATTAGAATGTGAAAAACAAAATCATAAAAGCAATAAAACATACATAGGATAATATTTAATATAATTCTGGAATGAGAAAGGTCTTTCTAAATTGAAATAAACCTCAGAAGCCATAAAAGAAAACGCTAGTATTGAATTCAACTGCATAATATTAAAAACTGACTCCATGAGGGAAAAACATAAAGTCAAAATACAATTATAACTGGGGGTAAATTTGCAGCTCATATCATGGACAAATGACTAATTTCCCTAATATATAAAGAATGCAAATTAATAACTAAGGGAAAGGAAAATGACTCAACTACAAACTAGCTAGGGATATATGTATATATACATATATGTGTATGAATAAAATATTAAGTATATAAATATTTTAATTATACAACTGGCTCTTTAAAATTTTAAAGATTACTATAAATATTGAACTTCACTCATAATAAGAGAAATGAAAATTAAGTGACAGTGAATACCATTTTTCAACCATGATATTGGCAAAGATTTAAAAAATAAAAACACTGTATTGAGTGCAGGGTTAAGAGTGAGGGGAAATAGATATTCCCAAATATTTCGGGTGAAAGAGTAAATTGGTGGGATCTCAATGGAAAGAAATTTGGCAGTGTTGGCCAAAAACAGCAGCGCAGACTATTATGACTCAAGCAGCTCTATTAGTAATTTATCCTAAAGACAATTGTTTTTACAAATGCAAAATGAAGAATGCATATGTCCACAGCAGCATCGTCTGTAATAACAAAAATGGAAACCAGTATAAATATCCATCAACAGAGGTCTGGCTAAATTTATAGTAGTTCCAAACTATGGGACTCTCTATAACCCTTTAACAACAATAGAATTAGCCATTCTGTACTTATATAACCTACAACCTGCCAAGTAGATATTAAAGTAGAAGATGCAAAACATTGTGTGTAACATGCTACCATTTGTGTGAAAGTGTATTGTCATAGACACTTCCATAAATACAGAATATCTCTGGACAAGAAACAACAAACAAGAAAAATTTCTCAACAAGAAAATCTGGCTCCTCTGGAGAGGGACACTGGGTGAATGAAGGGGACGCAGGGATGGGATGAAAATCTAAAGTCTGATATTTCACTGAATTCCTTTTACCTTAACATTTTCCTTGTGAGTATGTTACTAATTTAAAATTAATTAAAAACGTATTATAATCTCCATCAATTGGAGTTTTCTAAGTAATAGAATCTTAGATGTGGAAGGGACTTTGGAGGTTACCTCATGCAATCTTTCTGATCAATACCAGAAGCTTTTCCACCACAGGAGCAACACATGTCTTCACTCTGCTGAACGTTCTAGTCATGGGAGCCTACTCCTTGTTGAAACAGCTTGTCCGACTTTTGGATACATCTAATTTGTTCCTTTATGGGTTAGTTTAATTAATACTTATTGAGTACTTGGCACTGTGTGTCCTTTGTAATTTTTTCCTTATATAGATCCCAAATGTGTTTCTTTCTTTGGCGTCTGCTCGTTTTACTTTTGTTTTCCAGAGGATTACATGGGTATCCTTTACCAACTGGAGAATCCTTATTCTGTGCTAAATATAATCTGCTTCCTATTCTGGTCCTCATATGAAATATAGAATGATTTTCAGATCCTTGTTCAACGTGGGAAGATTTTATCTCATTTGGGGGAGTATGTCTTCTATGCTGTGGTGCTCTAAGCTGATTTCATCATTTCAGAGTAGTCAGGTTAGCAGCCAATAGGTATATTTTGATCTAGACTCTACACTTCTATTTATAGTCTAAAGTTATGTTAATCTGTGCTAGCAATATTGCCAAATGGCTCAAGTGAATTTTACAATGAAGAGCAGTCAATAAAGATGAAAAAGACAAGCCACAGGTTGGGAAAAATACTTAGAGATTGTATATTTGGTAAGAGACTTGTATTTAAGTTATATAAAGAACACCTGCAACTCAATAATGAATAAATAAATAAACCAATTAAAATGGGCAAAGAATTTGACCAGATATTTCCTCCAAAAGATTATACAAGTGGTCAATAAGCACATGAAAATATGCCCAACATCCCTAATCCCTGGGGAAATGTAAATCAAAACTACAAGGCATGGCTTCACATCCACTGGAATGGCTATGATAAGAAAGACAGATAATAGCAAGCATGGAGAGGAGGTGGAGAAATCGGAGCCCTCCACATCGCTGTTGTGATTGAAAAGTGGTGGTTTCCCACTTCTGGGAAACAGTCTGGCAGTTCCTTAGAAACTGTAAGTGTAGAGCTGCCCCGTGGCCCAGCAATTCCGCTCCTAGGGGTTTGCCCCAGAGAAATGAAAACACAGGTACACACAAGAGCTTGTACACCAGTGTTCACACCTGCATTATTCATTATGGCTAAAAAATGTAAACAACCCAGATGTCTATCTACTGATGATGGGCAAACAAATACACTCCTAAAATAGAATATGATGTGGCCAGAAAAATGAGCAAAGTACTGATGTATTTTACAAGGTGGGTGAACCGTGAAAACATTACACTAAAAAGCCAGTCACAAAAGATCATTCATTGCATAACTTCTTTCATATGAAATGCCCAAAACAGGCAAGTCTGTAGAGACCAAAAGTGGATGAGTGATGGCTAAGCAGTAGGGGGTGGGGGTGGGGCAGGAGTGACTAATGAGCATAGGATTTCTTTTTGAGGTGATGAAATGCTCAAAAATTTGACTTTGGTGATATTTGCATAAGTCTGTTAATATTACTGGAAACCCCTGAATTTTACACTTTAAGTGGGTATATTTTATTGTATGTGAATTATAGCTCAATAAAGCTGTTTTTCAGGAGTAGAACATGAAGTTCAGCGATTCTTAGGGACCTTGTGCCACAAATTCCATTGGCAGCCTAGCGCTGAGTTCCTTCTCGGAATATTTTCAAAGGCAAAAATAAAAATTAAAAAAAGTAGAACCCGCAGGTCAGGGATTCTTAGTGATTTTGTACCACGAATTCTGTTGGCAACTTAGTATTGGATCCCTTCTTGGAATATTTTTATATGCAAAAATAAAATACTTTTAAACATTTTATTATTTTGTTTATTTGTTTTTTAGAGGGAGAGAACGTGAGTGGGGAGAGGGGCAGATGGAGAGAGGGAGAGAATCTCAAGCAGGCTTCACACTCAGTGCCCCCTGACATAGGGCTCCATCCCACAGCCCTGGGATTGTGATCTGAGCTGAAATCAAGTGCAGATGCTTAACCGACTGAGCCACCCAGATTCCCCCCAAATAAAATATTTTTAAATGCAAAAATAAAATAGTACAAACAAAGGCAACTAGCTGAAATACAGTGAATGAAAGAACATAGTGCTGTGGAGGAAAGTAAAGCAGGGAAGATGGACAGGACGTGTGTTGCAGGGGTGGGGGGTAGAGCTGCAGTTTTAAAACAGGGTCATCAGAGAAAGTCTTACTTAGCTGCTGACGTTCCAGAAGACCTGAAAGAGTTAGAGCAGCAAGCCACGCCACATCTTGAGGAAGAGTGTGCTGGGCAGCAGGAAAGGAAGGCGAAGAGCAGAGGCTCTGAAGCAGGCGCGCCTCTGTATCCTGGGAGGGGAAGGCCTGCCTAGCAGAGGGGGAAGCTTGTGGCGGGGAAATGTGCAGGAGATGAGGTCGGAGAGACGCCCACCAGCCACACAGGCAGGGTCTCTCAGCCCCTTAAGCACTTGGTCTTTTACTCTGGTGAGACAGACATCTCTCCCATGGAGAACTATGGCGCCAACCCAGGCGAGAGAGATGGGGAGACAGGGTCTAGGCAGTAGCGATGGTGGCCCGGAGGAGTGGGCCGATTCTGGCTATGAGATTTAAGACAGAGCTGAATGAGGTGTCCGCTCCTGTTAGTTGACCACATTCCCAGCCCGAAGGCAGCAAATGAGCAAATTGGAAAGTTCAGTTTAGAAGTGATTCTAAAGTGTCTATGTGTTACGTGTATTTACGATTGTATTATACTATACATTTTTATAATATAATACATAATATGTATTATTTTTAACACCAAAGAGTTTTACTAGCAGATAAGAGCTCACTTTTCTCCACCTGGATGGCAAAATGGGGTAATCAGCAGCACGAACCTATTGCTGGTTGAAGGGTCATGGAGTCTGAAGTCGGGTAGACGGGGCTTGTCTGCATCCTTAAAGCTGCACCGACGGGGTGTGCGCCGCAGACTAGCAACCCAATGGCTCTGTTTTTACGTGTAGGAGCATCACAGCAATTCAGTGAAATTATGTGAATAAAGTGGCCGGCATAGTGCCAGGCACATGTAAATATACACTCACATTAGCACTTTCCTTTCCCTGGTCCCATAGCTCTCAGCTCGGCCCAGAACCCTCCCCGTAAACACACTGGACAATCTAAATCTTTTTCTTCTTTTCTTTGTAAAATTTTAATTCCAGCTATTTAACATACAATGTGATGTTAGAGTTAGATGTACAATATAGTGACTCAGCACTTCCGTACCTCACCCAGTTCTTGCCACAAGTGTCTTCGTCAGTCCCCATCACCTATTTCCCACCCCCCACCAACTCCCCTCTGTGACCATCAGTGTGTTCCGTGCAGTTGAGTCTGTTTCTTTGTCTCCACCCCTTACGTTCATTTCTTTTGTTTCTTCAATCTCACATAGGAGTGAAAATCCAAATCTTAAATGTGCCTATGTCACATTTATAATTTAAGAAAATATATTTCAGAAACAGGAGAATAGAAAGTAATATTTTTATGATGACTTTTCCTAGGAAGAATGTTTGAGTCTGATAAGAACTAGCCTATGTAGTTGATTATCAAAACCAATAATCTTATCAGGATTATTGCTTGCTGTTTTCTAATGATTCAGAAGAAGAGCCATCTTCCCAAAAAATTCGGAGTTTCATTAATTATATTCCTCTTGGATAAAGATCTTTTTCCTGACTACTAAGATTTTAGAAAGGTAAAGCAAAGTTTAAACTTGTGGTGCACTGGGGAAGTTCACATTCTGGGAATAAATTAAGAAATATGCCAGCCATCGTTTTTAAGAAGCCAAGCCCTTGCACGCAGACCTCAGCAATTTCCTCTTACATTTGTGCAGAAACCAGACTCACATAATGCTCTCCACCCTGCCCTCTCAGCACACACACATTCACAAGCATGCCCTGAGGAGAGCTAAGCCTTGTGTCCCCAGGACATTTTATTTGGCTCAGGTGGCTTTTAGAATGTCACACCAGAGCAATGTCCCCTTCCCTACCTTTCCTTTTTTTCCTTTTTTTTTTTTTTTTTTTTTTTTGAGGTACTGAGTGATTTTTTTAATAGTTTACTGTCAGGTTGGTTTCCATATAACATCCAGTGCTCATCCCCACAAGTGCCCTCCTACCCACCTTTCATTTTCAAAAGCTCCTGTTAGAAAGCTGTGTTCCTGCTATACCCAGAAAATAAATTAATGGATGAAGAAACTAATTTATCTAATAATCTTTTATCTTCACAAGTTCAGAATCCTTGGCGGGTAGAGATTTTCTTCCCCAGTAACTAATTTTTGACCTCAACGCCTTGGCTTTAGGACTGTTCGCCACCTGGTCCTTTCCTAACTGCTGGTGCCCATTTCCTGCTGCAGTGGCGCAGCCCACCGCAGCTGGGGACTCTGCTGGTGACCCTGTGCACATGACTCATCCCCCTTCCTTTTAGTCATTTTTCTGACCATATCCTTGCCTGACCTTTGTTATGTCTCTTCTTCATGCCATTTCCTTTCTGGTTTCAAAATACTTCTCAAAACTTCAAGGGACCTTCCCAGATTAACCTGCTCATAATAATTCCAATAACCCCTTAGAATATAAGCATCTGTATTCAAAAGTGATGCTCATCACATCGAGAAGTAGGTGACGTTTCTACACAGAACTTTGCAGCTGGTGTGCATCTTTGAGGGTCGTCTGGTGTCATCCCTTAATCTTCCAGATGAGGGACACAGAGGTCTAGCTACCTCGTCCTGTGACGCCTAGGCTAGTTCTCTCTGCCACCCTGGTGCTAGTTTACAATCACCTCTGTCTCAGCACATTATTGTAACCCGGTTACCAGCACAACTCAGCAAGTCAGATGATGGTATCAAGAGTTTCTATCTCCCATCACTCACTGGCTGTTAATATTTGGAAGTTAGGTCTCATTTCTTCATTTGTGAAATGAGGCTAGTGTTAGTACCCACCTTACTGGATTATTGGGAGGTTTAGACGGGGCAATCCATGTGCCTGAGAAATGGCAGGTGTCCAGTGAATGTTGGTGGAGGTTGTGACGATGGGGCCTGTCGTGGTGAGTACAAAATGGCTGTATTGAGCTGATTTTCTTTGTTCTCAGAGGCTTCTATCCTGGTTCTCCTCCATCCTTTCTTAAACTTCCTCTCTTCTCTCCGAGGCTCCCATACATGGCGATTTATATGCTTACTCTCAAGTGTTCGGGGAAGGTCCAGAACAAAGGAAGTGGTCAGTGTGAGGTCACAGAAGCCTCGGGTAGGTGTGGACCATCTGTCTGAGATAATGATAGGAAAATGGGTGAGATTTGTTTCTCATTGCAGAGAATGGAAAATACAGTTCACACGTCAGATCTAAAACCCAAGGAAGGAAGCATAGTCAAGTACCCGGTCCTTAGGCGACTGGAGGGCAGAACTGATTGGGGAATGAAGAGCTAAGTCTGGAGGGGCCAGGTCTCTGGGAGGGAGTTATGGACATCAGGTGACATCCTGCCAACACGGAGTGCTCTGCCAACATGGGGGTGCTCTGCTGACACGGGGTGCTCTGTCAACACGCGGTGCTCTACCAACATGGGGTGCTCTACCAACACGCGGGTGCTCTACCAACACACAGGTGCTCTACCAACATGAGGTGCTCTGCCAACACGGGGGTGCTCTGCCAACACGGGGTGCTCTACCAACACACAGGTGCTCTACCAACATGCGGGTGCCCTGCCAATATGAGGTGCTCTGCCAACATGAGGTGCTCTGCCAACACGGGGTGCTCTGCCAACACGGGGTGCTCTACCAACACACAGGTGCTCTACCAACATGCGGGTGCCCTGCCAATGAGGTGCTCTGCCAACATGGGGGTGCTCTACCAACATGGGGTGCTCTACCAACACGTGATTCTCTACCAACATGTGGGTGCTCTACCAGCATGGGGTGCTCTGCCAACACGGGGTGCTCTACCAACACACAGGTGCTCTACCAACATGCAGGTGCTCTGCCAACATGAGGTGCTCTGCCAGCACGGGGGTGCTCTGCCAGCATGGGGTGCTCTGCCAACACGGGGTGCTCTACCAACATGGGGTGCTCTGCCAACACGGGGTGCTCTACCAACATGGGGTGCTCTACCAACATGTAGATGGGTGCTCTACCAACATGAGGTGCTCTGCCAACACAGGGGTGCTCTGCCAACATGGGGGTGCTCTGCCAAAACAGAGGGTGCTCTACCAACACGCGGGTGCTCTGCCAACACAGAGGGGGAGCCGCGTGGCTGAACACGCAGCCTGTCACGCATGCACAGCACCGCGGCTCCCTTGAAGACCCTCCTTGCTCTTGGATAGTCTCACAGGGTCAGCTGAGTCTGCCCGTCAGGGCTCCCCTCACCTGTCTACCTAGCCCTCTCTCTCGGGAGGACTGCTCCGCGCCTCTCACCAGCTGCCTACTGTCTCCCGGCTTCTGTCCGGCACCTGCGTCTGGCAGCGCCCCACCCCCAGAGCGGATGAAGGTCACCACGAACGCAAAGCACCGGGCACTTCGTTCATGTCTCTGGAGCGGGGGGCAGTCTGGTTCATCCCCTGTGTGGGGCGACGACTCACAGAAGTCAAACAGCTGAGGAGAGCTGCGTGGGGGCTCGAAACCACCTCATCCTGAGCGGCCTGCGCTGCTTCGGAGCCCCCAGACACTGCCAGCAGGGTGTCCCCAGAGTCCCCACCCCTGCACCCCTGCACGCAGGCCCTGCTAGGCCCTCGTCACTGACGCGAGCCCACGCCCCCTCCTAAACTGCGCCCCCTGTGCATGCGCGTCCACACGCACACACTCTGTGTACTTGCACACCACGCATTTTATAGACAGAGTAAGATTTGAAACGTACTAAGAATTTCACAGTGAGCACCTGGGGCCTCCTGCCAGCACTGCCGGCTTGCATGTGCTCTCTTTCCCGTTTCAGCCTGAAGTGGTCAACTACTCGGAGTCTTCTTTTAAATGTTTATTTGTACTTCTCTCTGAGAGAGAGAGAGTGTGTACATGTGGGGGAGGGGCAGAGAGAGAAGGAGAGAGAATCCCAGGCAGGCTCCACGCCGTCAGCACAGGGTCTGACGTGGGGCTCATTCCCACCACCGTGAGATCATGACCTGAGTCAGAACCAAGAGTTGAATGCTTAACCAACTGAGCCGCCCAGGCACCCCTCAACCCCTCAACTACTCCGATCTTAATTCTGGAATCAAAGGGAATTCTCTCCCTTGTCCTGCACAGACCAGCGCTGCCCACACGCAGGCCGCAAAGTGGCCTCTGCTTTGACCCCAAGAGGAAGGTTGTGAACAGCAGTGTCCTTCCTGCACTGGGGAGAACAAACCATTCTGCGACCCCGTGAGGTTATTGTTTTGTAGAGAGAGTTATAAGTAAGGAAACATCCAACTTTGGTCTAAAGTGTAAGCACTTCCTGTATTGTTAAGGGCCTTAACCCTGCATTAGTTTATTTGGAAAGTTCAACGGGGAGTGTGCTAGGAGACGTCAGGACGAGTGAGTGCCCAGCGCCCGGGGACAGCTGAGTTCTGTGGGGAGAGAGACGCCTCTGCAGGGAGGAGCCGCAGCCTGGGGAGCGCCAAAGGGGACGCACTTAAACAGAAACAGGACGTCAGACTCTGCACGAAGTGACGCTGCAGCTGAGCGTGAGCTATCCACAGTCAGGCACGGGCAGACGGGAGCACACTCGGCTGAGCGTGAGCTATCCACAGTCAGACGCGGGCAGACGGGAGCTCACTCGGCTGAGCGTGAGCTATCCACAGTCAGGCACGGGCAGACGGGAGCTCACTCGGCTGAGCGTGAGCTATCCACAGTCAGACACGGGCAGACGGGAGCACACTCGGCTGAGCGTGAGCTATCTACAGTTAGACATGGAGGGACGGGGAGCACACTCGGCTGAGCGTGAGCTATCCACAGTTAGACACGGGCAGACGGGAGCACACTCGGCTGAGTGTGAGCTATCCACAGTTAGACATGTATAGACAGGAGCACACTCAGCTGAGCGTGAACTAGCTACAGTTAGGCATGTATGGTCAGGAGCACACTCAGCTGAGCGTGAACTAGCTACAGTTAGGCATGTATAGTCAGGAGCACACTCAGCTGAGCGTGAGCTATCCACAGTTAGGCATAGACAGACAGGAGCACACTCAGCTGAGCGTGAGCTATCCACAGTTAGGCATAGACAGACAGGAGCACACTCAGCTGAGCGTGAGCTATCCACAGTTAGGCATAGACAGACAGGAGCACACTCAGCTGAGCGTGAGCTATCCACAGTTAGGCATAGACAGACAGGAGCACACTCAGCTGAGCGTGAGCTATCCACAGTTAGGCATAGACAGACAGGAGCACACTCAGCTGAGCGTGAGCTATCCACAGTTAGGCATAGACAGACAGGAGCACACTCAGCTGAGCGTGAGCTATCCACAGTTAGGCATAGACAGACAGGAGCACACTCAGCTGAGCGTGAGCTATCCACAGTTAGGCATAGACAGACAGGAGCACACTCAGCTGAGCGTGAGCTATCCACAGTTAGGCATAGACAGACAGGAGCACACTGAAGCACAAGGCAAGGCAGGAACAAGTGTAGGCGGCGATGTTGGAGCATGTCGTGTGTTGGGAAGGGACACTTACTTGTTTAGAAGGCCTGGGTGGAGAACTGGTCAGGGTCCCATGGGTGGGGCCTGTTGGCTGTGGCAGGAAGCTTCATGATTTCTTAGAGGTAGTGGGCACACGAGGTGGCCCTACAGGCAAGGCAGAGGCGTAGTGGGGGGTTGGCTTGGAGGGGCAGCATCAGCCAGGCTCTGGCGTGGAGCATAGACCTTAGAGACGCGTGGGGGCCAGTGCGGTTGGACGGGCTGACGCTGACTGAGGAGGGAGGCACGAGGCGGAGAGGTGCCCAGAGGGAGCGGGCAGGCCTGACGAAGCCCGAACGCGGAGCCAGCAGAAGGGCGAGGCCAGGACCGCTTGGGAAGCAGCTTGTGTTGGTGCCTCTGGCTGACCCAGGGGACGCGGTGGGCCCCTCCCGATCCTCGCGTGGAGAAGCGAGGGGTGAGCACAGTCCTGAGCGTGCCCTCTCAGGTGCCTTCGGGCGCTCAGCTGGGGGACCATCTCTGATTTACTCTCCCACATCCTTCAGGTCCTTACGCAAATATCAGCCTCTTGGGGAAGATTCTCCACACACCACTCACCCCCGCAGGGACCATCCTCTCCAACCTTCCACGCTGTTTTCTCCATGATAATCACCGCCCTCCACCATACTTGTTATTCCTCTCGTTATCTGAGTTTGGTTATCTGCCTTCTTTGCTAAAAGGTAAGTGCCCTGAGGGTAAGTTTTGTCTGGTGTCCTTACCGCTCTACTCACCCCTAGCTTTTGGAAGAACGCCTGGCTCACCGTGCGCCTTCCGTAAGCATGTGAGATTTGAATGGATGCGTGTCACTGCGTGAGCTGCTCAGGGGAAGCCGAATAGTCACCTGCAGACAGCGGCTTCGGTCCAGGCACCCACAGGTCTGCCGCCTTTGGTCCCCGTGCACACTTGGGGACTTCCTTCCCCCCGTCCTCTCACGATGAACTTCCCATTTCCCCTCCTGACCGCCAAGTTTCATAATTTTACATCCATCGTGGTTCTGATTCCTGGCAAAACAAAAACCTCTGGGAATCAAACCTATAGTTTTCTAAGTGTACAAACAGACAGCCTGGTCAATGCAATGACTTTTTCACAGTTGGGTCAGATTGGAGTTAAATCAACAAAAAAGTATGTTGTTTACTTGAAAGCTGAGCAGTTGGTCTGAAAACTTTCCATCACAAGCTCCGAAAAAGAGCCTGTCGAATCAAAATGTGAAAATGGCTTTTAAGTTATGCGCATCTAAAAGGCGACACGATTTTGGGTTATTGTTTGGTTTCATATCCCCTGACCACTGCGATCGTCTCGCTCCCTGCCTGGCCCATTGCAATTGCTTTCTGTACCAAGCCCTTGCCTCCAGTGTCCGTTCTGACCAAGGGCTCACCCTGTCGCCAGAGGGATATCTCTGACAGGTGAGTGATGCGTCACCCTGTGCCTCCCTGCATGTACATGAAAATTACTGCCACACGTGTGGGTCCTGATTAGAATATGAATGCCTGGAAGGCTGGTGTCACTTTATACCAGGGACTAGTGTGGCACTTGTCATATAATAACGGTTCAAAACTCTTTCTTGCTTCCCATTTTCTGTGGAATAAAGTACAAACTCACTTAAAGGTTATTCCAAGCTATCAGAGACATTTTGACAAATCTACTTCAAAATGGCCACATCATAACGTCAATCACTGTTTGTTAATCATCCAGTAACCTGGACAACAGGTTCTCCTGTCCCCATTTTTGGCTCCCACGTCCCTGATTGAGTTTCCCTCAGGCTTGAACCCAACCCTATCCTGAGTCACAAGAAGTACATTTGCAGTGTTCAATAAATTAAAAAGTTGGAAGAAGTTTGCCTTTTAGGCCAAGCCCATAACCGTCCAGATGAAATTGGCCTCCTGAAGTAACTGGAATGGCCTCCATTCCTCTGGACACCAGTTTCTTTAGGTCTCCATGAATGTGCACATTTGCACCTTGAGTCACATTGCTCCCTCTGCCGTCCGCCCCTCCCCCACCATTGCTGTCCTGGTCTCCCTTCCAAACCCTACTCGTGTTTTCCATGCAGAGACAACCACCTCTTCTCCACACACCACTGCTCCCCTGTCAGCATGAGTTCCTTTCCTTTTTGGGTCTCCAAGGGCATTGTTTACACCACTTTTAGAACATCACAGTCAGACTCAAGTCACAGAGTTGTGTGTATGTCTTCGTGGGAGTGAAGGTCTCTTTTCCATTTTCCTTGTTTCCACGAAGAAGGACTTTTCCCTTAACATCCCTGGCTCCTCGCTGCTCCTGGCTTTTCCTTATGGAGGTAGTTCTGCTCAGCGGGTGCTGGTTTTGGCCCATGTACCTTCCCTGGACGGAGTGCACCCACCAGTGGTCCCGAGGGTGCATGTTTGGTCCTTTTCTCATTTCCTCTCCACTTTGACCAGTGGGAGGCAAGACCTGAAGTGTGTGTGTCTACTTGGCAGACCCAAGCTTACCCTCTGTTGGGCTGTTCCAAGGTTGGAGTACAGGATAAAGGAATGGCAAAACATAGCGGGGGGAAAGCTACATCCAGTTTGACTCTCACACTAAGCTTTGTCCTTCAACCTAGTCTTTGTTGTTGATAAAGTTGATATATTAACTATCTACTTTTTATTGTTTATCTTATTTCTGTTTGTTCTGAAGCCCAGTGGAGAGGAGACGCCACTTATTGGGCTTCCTCCGTTCCTGTCTTCTCAACATTATTTGTTAAACTTTCAGAGCTGAGACCGTGTAACAGTCATCTTGTCTCTACTGCATCTGGCTTGGGGATTAACATGGTAGGTGCTCAACATGTGTCTTCTGGATGGAATTAAGCAAATACAACCTTTAAACTGTGCTAGAGCATGGGACGCCTGGGTGGCTCATTCTGCTAAGTGTCCGACTTTGGCTCAGGTCATGATCTCACAGTTCTGGGGTTCAAGAACCACATTGGGCTCTGTGCTTACAGCTCAACTGACTGAGCCACCCAGATGCCCTCAAAATTTTTATGCCATTAAGCTCATTTGTCTTTTTCCATCATAATTTCTTCTTTTTTCTCTAGGCTGAGACTTTCATCCTTTTGTAGAGGTCTGACTAAATATTCAATCCTATATTTTCTCCAGATTTTCTATGGTTTGATGCATCAAGAATTTATTTTTAATGGTTAAAGATTTGTTATAAGATTTCTTGTGGGCAAATGAGAACTTATAATTAATGTTTCTCAAAATGAGGAATATGCAGACTACTTTTACAGGGAAAATATATGGGCTCTTTAATGATGTTTTACATTATTTTTATTGTGTTATTTCCTATGGATTAAATTGTGTCACCCTCTCCTCCCCAACCCCCCACCTCCATCCATATGGTGAACTCCTAACTTTGGTACTTCTCAGTGTGACCTTATTTGGAAACAGGGTTGTAGCAGATATAATTAGTTAAGATGAAGTCATACTCCAAGGAGTAGGGTGAGTCCATACTCCAACCCGACTGATTTCCTTCTAGAAAGGGGGAGTTTGGGTGCAGACGTGCACACAGGGAGAGCCTCATGTGAAGACTGGAGTTACGCTATCACAAGCCAAGGAACTACCAAAAGTCGGAGATAGAGCTGGAACAGATCCTTCCCTGGTGCCTTCAGGGCAGATGGGCCCTGCCAACGTGTTGGTTTGGACTTCTAACCTCCATAACTGTGAGATACGATGTTACTATAATCAGAACAGCCCAGTCCGTGCTCCTTCATTAGAGTAGCTCTAGCAAATGAGTACATTTATGTCTGCATGGGCTGGTACCAGTCACACACTCTGCGAACCTACAGTTTTTTTACAGCTATAAAAGCAAAACAAATTCACACCATACATACATTTAACATTATAAATCCAACAAGTTTGGGGCACCTGGGTGGCTTAGTCGGTTAAGCGTCCGACTTTCGCTTAGGTCATGATCTCGTGGTTCATGGGTTCGAGCCCCGCGTCGGGCTCTGTGCTGACTGCCAGCTCAGAGTCTGGAGCCTATTTCAGAGTCTGTGTCTCCCTCTCTCTATGACCGTCCCCTGCTCACACTGTCTCTCTCTGTCTCCTAGAAATAAATAAAAATATTTTAAAAAAAGATAAATCCCACAAGTTTTTTTTTTACAAATAGTTTATTGTCAAATTGGTTTCCATATAACACCCAGTGCTCATCCCCACAAGTGCCCTCCTCCATGCCCATCTCTCCCCTCCCCCCCACATCCATCAGTCCTCAGTTTGTTTCTCAGCATTCAAGAGTCTCTCATGGTTTGCCTCTCTCCCTTTCCCCCACCATTTCCCCCTTCTTCTCCCCATTGGTCCTCCGTTAAGTTCCTCCTAATCCTCCTATATGTGCAAACATGTGATATTTGTCCTTCTCTGCCTGACTTATTTGCTCAGCATAACACCCTCAAGGTCCATCCATGTTGCTACACATGGCCAGTAAATCCAACAAGTTTTAAATAATCTACATTAAATCAGTGTGACAATTGGCATAATTTTGCCACAACTGTATCATGACTCCCCCTGTGAGTATATTTCTGACTTTCCTCATTAATGCACAGGGGGAAGGCATTTCTCTCACCTTTCCACTCCCCTGGAAGCTTCCTTCAGAAGCCTATTCACTTCTCCCTGTTCTTTTTTCAATACTTACCAGTAATTTGTGAGGATAACTTCAAACATTGACCCCAAAATCCTGCCTAGTTCTTGGTTACAAGGTGGTCAGTCATCCAAATAATCCAGGATATACTTATGCTGATTACTTTTAGGCACCCTTAAAATGAAGGCACATACATACAAATCTCTCGGGAACCTTGCAGACCCCAAAGAACAAACCAGTGAGCAGGCAGTGAACTCAATTTGACAACAGTGTGGTCCCGAAGGTTTGCACTGGGGGTGACTCTCTCTTTTCCTAACTTTTCAGTTCATGAACGAGATCGTTGGGACAGAGCTGCCTGGTGTTGTCCCTCCGTCAGGCTCATGCGTGTTATGTTGGCCTCTTCCTGTCCTATTCCCTGCTCAGAGAATCCTCAAGATGGTGTGGTTTCTCCTGCAAAGGCAGCTTTCCTGCTGCCAATGGTCACTAAAAATGTGAGCTGTGAATAGGGTCTAATGCAATGTTCTCAAAGTCTAGTGAAGGGATTTTTTGTTTTTTTAATCACTTCAGTGCAGCCAAGAATGTGAGTTGCAAATAAACTAGTCAAAAACCAACAGGAAAGGATGGATTTGTATAAGCATTTACTGAAAAAAAAACAAAAAAAAAACCAAAAACAAAAAAACAACAAAACCTCCCAACAATGTAAATCTAGACTCTGTGGTCTCACTTCCCAAAATGCACAGAGCAGGAACCGGAAGGCCAGGAAACCACTTCTCACACTCTGTAATTTGGGAGAGTAGAGAGACTAGATTTCACAGTGTTTGGACACCTTTGCTCAACTATATTCTAAGCACATTTTTTTTCCCTTCAAATTTCTGGGAAAACAAGCATTTCTCTAAGATAAGTGCAAGATTTTGCCCAAACCTGGGCATCCCCCCAAAAATGACTTGAAGAATCTGTTCGCAGTTTCCTGTAGAAATAATCATTAAGTCATTGAAACATTCCAAACTAGTGTTTGCTAGTGAGCCAGGCACACATGGAACATGCTGACGTACCCACTTGTACGAGGCCAGCCACATCCTGGGAAGAGACGAAGAGACGGCTGTAAGCTTGAGAGCACACGCTTGAGTTTCTTCTCAAGATACCTCTGAAGTCAAGAGGTTTCCATAGTCTGAACCAAATAGACCATGCACTAGGCTCCATAATGGGGACCAGGAGGAGCCTATGTGACCTGGGGCTAGAAATCGGAATGCAGATCCTGGAAGACCTTAGACAGACAAGTTTCTGCATTTTCCCAGCTCGTGTTTTCACAAATGTACCTTAGAGAAACTGACCTACCTTATAAGATATTGTAAAAAGTAATTGAAGTAAAGTATGTACAGTGCTTCTGCCTCACACACACATACACGTGCAAACACGCGCATTATATAATCTGTACAGATGCTCATACAACACCTGCACCGACCACTTTTTACCTACCAAAAAATGGCAATTTCGTATGTTTTGACCTAATAGGTGTATAAAGAATGATGGTCAGTAGTAGCAAGAAAGTACAAAGGACTGTCTCTTTGGGCTAAAGAACTCACACGTCTACACTTGAGGACGTGGTGGAGGGTGCCTGACCCAGCGTCTCTCTCTCTCTCACACACACACACACACACACACACACGCACACCATACAGTGCGTGAAGAGAAGACAAAAAGGCAGAGCAGTAGACACGTGTCTGTCCCCAGTACATGTTTAACAAAGGGCACCAGGGAACGGAGCCAGGTCCCAGGGCCATTTTGGTATATAGATAGTGTGGTCATGTCAACTCTTCAAAAAAGAAAATAATTCATAAGATGAAAATGAGAATATCCCCAACCTTCCAAGGGAAACTGAAAATATACCTTGAAATTGCCTTAATATTTGTTTTTTATTTCCTTAATTAACCCTGAGGTGTTGTCTATGCCAGGATGTGAGTCATAATCTTTTGCTCTGTAACCTTTATTTGCTATCACAATGGAATGGACCAGCCCCGAGACAGGCACCATTAGGTTGTTTTTCAGCTCTTCAGACTGGCAATGAGCAATGTCCTATCAGTTGGCCACCCCCACATTCAGCCTCCTGGAAGTGACTTGCCACCCCCAGGTTTCATCTCCTCATTGATGGTTCAGATCTTGACTTTGCAACCAGGGGACTTTCCTATCCAGTGGCTGGATGGATCTCTGTGGCTTTGTCCAGTGAGAAGACAGGTGACCACTAGCAGGAATTGGGTCAAGATGGTGAAGATTCAGGTCAGGAGTGTTTTGTTTTTTGCAGCCGGCAGGGCTAGAATGAGGTCAGGAGATCAGTTTAGTGTCTGTTTTGAGTTCTTACCCTCTGGCTTAAAAAAAGAAAAGCCCAAGGACTGTGGCTTCCCAAGGGCTAGCGCAAGAAGGGAACTGTCAACAGGCAGAGCTCCTGGGTGGCTCACACCCAGTTTCCATTAGCTCCATGAGTTGTCTGGAATTAGGAGTTCAGAGAAAGCCCTGAAAGGTTCAGCAAATACCAAAATTTCATCAGGTTTCTTACCAGACAAACAGAGACCCATTGCATTGCTCAATGTCTGTGTGGTGACAGTTATATGCTGTGGTGTATGGAAAAGGGGAGAAGCCATAAGTGGAGGGCATCTCATCCCGTGGTAGAGTGATGCCAAGTCTTCGTTGGTACCACACAGTGGCTGCCAGCAACCTAAAGAAAAATATTATGTTAAACTGTTTCCCTAATGTGACACGTTCTTCAAAACAGTAAAATGTTTGACTCAATAACAATATTCTAGACCTTATTATGGGATCTTGATGGACCTTTAATTCTTTCTGCCTGCTGTTAGTCTCTTGTTTCTTTCCTGGTTGGTTTATTGTTGGTGATTTTACAGAGAATGGGATCTGGGTGGCAAGCCCCCTTTATTTTGACTTGGAATTTTTTTCTGCCCGAAGTTTGAAGAGCTCTTACCAGGAATTATTTAGGGCAGGTTTCCCCAAAGGCTGACTGGGAGTGTTGTGTGCAATTGCCACTTGGGATGTTAATTTTGATCTGGACAAATTTGGTTTCATATAAGACAAAATCTGTTGTAGTGAAGACATGATCAAGTTCAGAATTATCCAGAGCAATTAAGTGTACATTATGTTTTCAAGATGCCTACTTGGTGACTATTGTAAAATAGTTTATACCAGCAGGTGCAGGGTACGGAGGTAACACCTTATTAGGGAATCGCAAACCTGGGACACTCTTCATTTTTTCGCAGCTTGACCATCAAAGTGGGTCATTGTTTGCTGCTTTGGGGTTCTGAAAGGAGACGGTTTCCTAAGTCACCTGTACATATTGTTGAGCACAAGCAGAAGGCGAGTTGATTGGTATTTACCCCCTACCAGATCGGTGGCACTGACCAAGTGCTACGTAGAGATCTTTTGAATCTTTCAATCTGGAGTGTTTATCTCTTGATATTTCCCCTTCTTTGATTTCTAGTCTCAGGTTTCTTCTATGAGACATGCTCCTTCTCCCATGTATTTCCTTTTAGCTTTGAAACACTGTGAGAGTGTGATGAAGCCCATCGGCTTCGGTGCCAGAAAGAATGAGGCTCAAATCTTGCACCTGCACTTGTTAGCTTTGACAGGTGTGACTTGACTACTCTGAATTCCAGTGTTTCTATCCATCAGGAAGGAACAAAAGTAATAACAAAATGGAGTTATATATTGTCACATAAATAAAATCAGAGTATCTGGCCTAATGCCTAAATTAATATCAGCGATTATTGTCATCATCCTCATTTAATTTCTATATGAGTCTCCCTAACACAGCACAATTGTGGGGACACATTAGACAATGAGAAATTCCTTAGCACCAGTGTGCTT